>JAZKJV010011191.1:0-558878 GCA_037367405.1 Ottelia alismoides | reverse complement strand
GACATTGTGGTTCCAGATGGCTTCTGCTCAAATATATCAAGATGTATAAACGATGTGCAAAAGAAAATTAGTGGGCTCAAAAGTCATGATAGCCATGTGTACATGCAGGTCTTTTTTCCTCTCGCAATTCGTGGTTTGTTACCTCAATCTGTTGTTGAACCTATTACCGAGTTAAGTATGTATTTTAAGATAATATGTGCTAAGGCACTTGATGCAAACCTTTTGGAGAAGTGGAATGCTAGAGTTGTTGAGACGCTTTGTAAGTTGGAACGACTCTTTCCACCAGCTTTTTTTGATGTGATGGTGCACTTGGTCGTTCATTTGGCAGATGAAGCAAGACTTGGTGGTCATGTACAATTCCGATGGATGTATCCTATTGAGAGGTTTCTTAAGAAATTGAAGGATTATGTTCTAAATCGATCTAAGCCGGAAGGATCAATTGTAGAGGGATACCTTGTTGAAGAGTGCATAACCTTTTGTCTAATGTACATCGAAAGTGAGGATCATCGTTTCAAATGTCTTGAAAGAAATGATGCTCCTTACAATGAGTTTGATGATGATCGGCTTTCTATATTTGAGATTCAAGGACGAGCATTTAACAAGACAATCCTCCTACCTATGAATGATACAGATCGACGATTAGCCCACGTGTATGTGTTGAAACAAGTACCTGAAATCGATCCATTCTACAATGAGTGGAAACACTCACATAATAGAATAAAAAGGTGCGAAACTACTTTTATTGAATGGTTTGCAGAAAGAGTCGAGCGAATGAAAGGGGAAGATGATCCTCGTTGGATAACAGATTTTGATATGCTAGCAAAGAGACCTTTCAGTTATTCTTACAGGCACAGTGGGTATATAATAAATGGTTATAGATTTAAGAGCTTCTCAGAAACCAATAATAAGAAGGCAAATATTCTCTCTGGAGTGTTTGTAAAAAGCAATATATCATCAGGTTGTGATGGTTATTACGGGCAAATTAATGAGATAATTGAGATGAACTTCCAACATGATCGAAGAGTAGTACTATTCAAATGTGATTGGTATGATGTATTCAAAGATACTGCATTTAAGTTAGATCCAAACTATGGATATATAAGCCTTAACAAGAGTAGAACCATTCTCAATAAAGTAGAACCATTTGTGCTAGCATGCCAAGCAGACCGGGTTTTTTATGTTCCACACAACGTGAATCCTGGTTGGATTATTCCAATAAAGGTTCTCCTCGAGGCTATCGAGTGCCTGTTGAAAATGAGAATTATGAAGAAGAGGAGGCTTATCAAGAACACGTAGAGATATAAAGTACAACATTCTTCTTTTTTATTTTTTTAATTATTCCTTCTTGAATTTAAATTGTTGTTAATGAAGTTTATTGTAATACCTCATTTATAAATGTAGATGGTACGTACATGTTTTTCTAGATGACATGAGTCAAGCGAGCTTGAAGAGAGAGTTGCAGAGGAGAATGCAGAGGAGAATGCAGAGGAGAATGTAGAGGGGAATGAAGATATACATGACACACATGAGAATGAGGGCACTCAAGCTCCTTCTGATACTGCAGGACCATCATCATCAGGTATAAATGTGCATATCTATGTTTCTTACTTAAATTGGCAGTGAATGTAATTTTTTTAGAAACAGCTCGTCAACATAAAGGAAGAGGTCGTACCAAATGCAATCAATTAAATAAACTGAAGCTAGATGAAAGAATAAAAGTTCAAGTGACCAAGGGTGGGCAAGCTATTGGAGATTACAGTGGTCCTTTTTCTAGTCGATTGGGAATCACTGCGAGGATGCATATCCCAATGAGTACCACTGATTTTAGAAAAGTCCCACCAGTAGTGAGAGCTGCTATAATCTCAGACATGAAGGTAAATTTAAAGTTAAATAAATTAGTCATATCTTTTTACATGACTTGTGTTTTTTTGTGTACTCAGAATGTATTTGATTGGGGTGATGATGCTGACATCGAGGAGGGGATTCTGCAACGAGCAGGAAAATACATCGGGACGTACGCACTAGAGGGAAGAAGGTGGGTAATAACTTAACCATTTGTTACATTTGTATGTGTAGCGTCTTGATTGCATGCTAACTATACAAAAAATGAAGATTTTCGACCAATTCACATCCGAGGTTGAAGCAAGAGACAATCCACCTTTGGGCTGGCAACATGCAGAGTGGGAGAATGCCATTGATTTTTGGACCAGTGAGGAGTTCAAGGTATAATCAACATAGATGTAAATATATTTAGTATTTTGAATCTTTCTTAAAAAAATTTATTACTTTCTTACTCATAGAATATATCTCAAACAAACACGGCCAATAGAAGAAAAGCTTCTGGTCCCACACATACCTTGGGAAGGACAAGTTTAGATCAAATAAAAACACATCCATGTAAGATTCATTTAGTTTTTTCTATTGTAAATGCAATAGTTGCTGATGTATTCTATAATTATAGGTTGCATCAGGGGAGATGACGGATCGAGTGAGACTTTTGAGAGAACACGGCAGTCGACAGACAAAGAAGGAAATAAGTTTTTTATCCATGAGAGTTATGCAGAAGCTCATGTAAGTCAAGCTTTCATTTTAATCCAACTTTTAAAAGGGAAGGGTATCTATAATTGGATGAATGACATTCAATTTGTAGGGTCGCATGGTACAGTTCATACAAAGTCAACCTTCATCAGACCATGCGACTCCAGAACAATCGGGTGAGGATGCTTTTCGCCACGTCTTTCCTCCTGCTGCCCAACCATTCAGGACGGGTTCTACTTGATGGTGCATCTTCCACCAAGACAAGTTGGTATGGACGAATGGGTGGTGGCCCATCGCAGGAGGAGTTCGAGAAACTTAAGGAGACAGTAGTGGACTTGAGAGATGATCTGGATAGGGCACATGAGAGGGAAGATCAACTGCGAGATTTAGTGCAACAAAATACCCAAATGATGCAACAAATGCATAGGCTGATTGAAGAGCTGAGTAGAACGAACCATGTAGTTCCGCATCGTGAAAGTAACGATAGCCCTCCCCCTGGCGACAGTGATGCTGCACCTCATATTTAGCTAGCTAGTATGTTATATATCTAGAATCATGTAAAAATATATGTTCTGGAGAACATTTCCTTTGTGGAAGAACTTGTTAGAAAGTTGTAATATGTGTATGACTTGCTTCTTTTTGTTGTTTTTTTACAACCTTGCATGATGTGCCTAATCAAATCTATATTATGTTGCAATATGTTATACTTGCTAGCAGATTTAGAGAAGTTCCAACACCAGAATTGCTAGTAGAGGATCTGTTCTGTTATTCTTTTTGCGGCGGTTACTATTTGCAGCGGTTCTTAATGACCGCCTCAAAAGATCTAGTATACTCGTTGCGGCGGTTTGTATAGGCGGCGGTTAGTATACAAACCGCCGCAAAAGGTATTTGCGTCGGGGTTATTTGCGGCGCTTATTAGCGGCGGTTTTTGAATTATTTGCGACGTATATTAACCGCCGTAAATAGTCCTTCCTCTTGTAGTGTACTATATACATAATTTTGATATAAAACTATTTACAAGCTATTTACACAAAAGATTTTACAAATATTTTTACAAAAATACTTTGTACAACTAGCTATGTATGTGCAATAAAAGAATTTTATTTACAAGGAAAATTTTTTAATTTTTATGGATTTTTGGGTTTTAGGTTTTTAGCTATTTTTATATATTAACAGACTCACACAAAGTACGAGTTATGGCTAAAGTATATATGAAATATATATACACACCCCTATACTTAGCTCGAACGATGTCCTCAGAGTCAAGAGCGATGAAGAAAACATAACTCGTGCTTAGTATAGGGAAGTGAAAAGGAAGGCTATATACAAAGACGAATGAAAGATAGAAATGCAAGAGTATCTCGGGGTTTCCCCCTATACTTAGGATCAAATAATCCTAAGTATAGCAGGTTGTACACAAAGGGAAATCCAAGTGAGAGGATGTACAGGGTCACCCCCCCTATACTTAGGGTGAAATATCCCTAAGTATAGGCAGCAAAACAGAGGTAGATAAACACGAAGAAAACAAGTATATGCAGGATAGAAGGGCATCACTCCCCCTATACTTAAGGTGAAGAATCCTTAAGTATAGTCAACGACAGAAGTGATGAAACGGAACGAAAGGAACAACTCGGTGTTTCCACCCCCCTATACTTAGGATGAGGTATATCCTAAGTATAGCAAAGATAATCCTATACGAGACCTGGGGTGAAAACAAAAACGGAAGAAAGAAAGATCAAACCAAGACAAAACACGTATATACAAAAGGGTACAATGTTGAGGTGCCTCTCAACAAGCGCTAGGTTTTACGCCCCTAGCTGGGCGCAAAGGCTAGGACAAAGCTGTGTCAAGGTTCAGGATGGCATCTGTAAGACGAATGCAGTGTTGTCGTCGCAGTCTCGGTATGAGAACAATGACGAAATCAACAGTGCAAAGAAAGACACCCAGGTATGCAATCAAGCGGGTGTCTGCTACTGGCCAAGGACATCGGAAGATGTGATCGGGATCCGGTAGCACAAAAGAAATAACCGGCTCGGAATCAGACTGGAGTGTAAGTGTAGAGCCAAAGAACTGAAACATGGAGAAGGATGGATCAGTGATAGAATCGTCCACGTCAATCGGTGTCTCAAAAAGGTGTGGACAGTCAAGATCAGGAGACTCTCTAAGAAAGATGATATCCGATGCATGAAATAGAGACAAATCAGACAGATCATTGAATATCTCAAGTATGGGCTCATCCTCGCGAGGGTCGTCGAGGTGAGATGACTCGGAATCAGAATGATCAGAAGACTCGGTTTCGTGATCCGCCAGATCGGATACACTCTTAGAAGGTGAAACCGAGTACACATCGTGTGTGGCATCTCCCGCAGATAACCCTCGGGGAGGAATGCAAGATCAGAGGTGAGAAATTGAAGATCAGGATCTATCAAGGCATTTGCGCTGCTGTCAAGCACCCACTCTGTGCACCAGGCTGCACCATCATCTGAAGTCTCGCTCTCGGCAATCTGGAAGCAGGAGAAGGTACTGGTCAACACTGCAGAGGCTGGCAATGTGTCTCTGGCTGATCCTCGCTCTGCAGCAATGCTGGCTGCCATCTGGTCCTCAACAAGTGTGTCTGTCTCATCAAAGTAGAGGACAAAAGGCTCGAATACGGGACTCTCGATGTCTAACCTCTCAAAGTGGTGTCCCATATCGAGCTGTGGCTGTTGGGCTGAGTCATGGTATCTGTCGGACTCCGAGAAGTGTCTTTGCAGAAAAGAAGCTGACTCCTCCTGGCCTGGAAACTGTAATGGCTGGATCGATGGCTGTAGTAGCGGGGGCTCCTTCATCTCCTGGAGTATCAGAAGATCTGATATCCAAGAATCGTCAACTGAGAACTCTAGGGCTGACTCGAACTCTAGCTGGAAGACCAACACGAACTCGAGTAGACTCTGGGTCAGAATCTCCACTGTAGCAGTCATCTCCTCTGTCGTCGGTGGTGCTACATCATCCAAGTCCTCGGGCTGGTGTGTAGAAACTGTATCCTCGTGTCGTATGACACACTCCACTTGTACTGCAACATCCTCATGTGTTGTCCCAATTACGGCATCTCACGAGGACGGTCTCTGTGAAAGTAACCTCGAGATGGTATCTAGTAAGTCAATGTCAGAACTGCGGTGTGAACTACCACATGAGGTAATCACCAGTGCTAACTGCTCTGCGGTCATTCCCTGCATGGAGATCTCAATAAGGTCTGTCAGTGAAAGTCCATGCTCGGGAAATCTCCTCAAGAGGTCAAGAAACCTCGGCCATTCCTCATGCAGTGGCTCCTGGGGGTCAACTGAAAACTCCGTGATCAAGGACCGCATCAACTCTGCTCGATGCTGGGGAAAGTATCTCTGTAGAAACTCTCGGTGTAGCTCTCCCCACATAGCGAATCTCCTTCCCAACCGTCGATGCCATCGCATGGCTCTATCCTGAAGTGTGAATGGGAAGGTCTTCAACATCATCTCCTCTGCAGTGATATCTGAATAGATCTGTATCCTGCAAAACTCCTTGAACTCAAACAGGTGAAGATAGGGCTCCTCGTGCACCTCTCCTGAAAATGTCGGCAGTCTCTGAACAAGCTCCAAGTCCAGAATGAATGGACCTAGTGTAGAAGCTGACTGAGCTCCATGTCCTATCTTCTCATCCATCAATATGGCATAGGAGGGATCTAATACTCGCATATGCTCTCTCTGATCACGTATGGAGTGTACTCTCAACTCAGCACTGGCATCGTCCGGACCTCACATCTGCTTCATTTGATCTTCGCGGATGTCTAGCGTAACATGCCCAGAGTAAAGAAAAGGATGGGAGGGAGGGAACAGGAGGTTGTTCGGGGATCCGACCTCCCTCGAAGGTGGACTGGACTGATGGTCAGAAGGTGAAGAAGCCGCAAGAGTCGGCGATAAGTGAGGGGGATCCATCAGCCAGGGATCAAGAAGAAGAAGAGAAAAGACTGAAGGGAGGGTGGGAGGGAGAAAGATAGATGGGAAGGTGGAAAAGATAGATGGGAAGAAGGCCGAAGGGATCTGAAAAAACACAAGATGAGAAAGCAAACCCCTGATTCACCTACTCAACACTGAGCTGAAGACCGTAAGAGATCGGTCAATTTATCTTGTCAATTTTATTTTAGGTGATCAAGTCAGTCTTTCAGAGCGATTACGTGAGCTAATAGGAATCCAATATTCTTAACAGATTGTCCTGAATAAAAGGCCGGTAGTCAGTCAAAAAATCAGATATGGCTCTAGCCTAGGATGCGGGTCACTCTCTCGCTCATCCAAACTAAACAAGGAGGGGGTTACTCTCCCCAAGACAGATTTTTAAGGGAGGTGTCTTTTCGGTCAAGTGTGATTAGCAGTCCCGATTTTATTGTTTTTTCTTCTTATGTCTTTTTCAAAAATTGTCTAATGAATTTTCCGATTTCCTTTTATTCATAAGTCCAGAAAAACAGGGGGAGGAAAGCGGAAAAGCCGATGCGCGGTAAAATCAATTATGCATGCACGAGATAGAAGGCGTACCTGACTCCAGCAGTCTACATGCAATTATGATCCGCGCATAAATTTAAACTACCTATATGGATGCAATGCGAGAACCATCCTAAGCAGAAATTTCTATTATCGTGAAGCACGGGTTTATTTGCCTAAGTCTAGACGTAATCTATAGGAACATATATTCTATTAGGGTTTGGACCTAATGCTACCTGGCTCAACGAAAATAAAAACCTAAGTCTAGGGGCTCAAGCACAGAATTCCACATGAAATCAAAGAAAAGAAAAGAGGTCAAAACAAAGCAGCGGTGGGGTCCCCAGAGCACACCGCTGCTCGGCGAAACAGACCCCGCACTCCACAAGTCTCTGAAAGTCCGGGTACCTGTATTATTACAATAAACAAATGGTCTAAAAATAAACTACTATTCTAAGCTAATCTAGCACTCCCACGCCCCTGCTCGTCTCCTCGCGCTCTCCTACGGCTCTGTGCAGAAGGGAACCGCCTCTGAATCCCGCAGTTGCGTCGGCTCTTCGAGAAGAGCTGCCTCGGTCCTCGGGCCCTCGCAAGAAAACATAGCAAAGTATCAAACTAAGTTATTATAAAAATAAACAAGATAAAATGAAATAAAATGACTATATGCAAAAATGGAAATAAACACAAAATAATAATAAAACAAACACAAACAAAATAAAATAAAAGAAAATAAAAATAAAAATAAAAATAAAATAAAGAAAAAAAAACCGCAAAAGCCGCAGAAAACCAAAAAGCCGCGGAAAAAGCTGCGAAAAACAGAATCAAATAAAAGGAAAAATTTAAGGACAACTAAGCCGTGCTCCCCAGCAACGGCGCCATTCTAATGTGCCTGAGAATAATTAACCTCCTAAAATCCAGGTTAGGTAGAGAACAATCTCGGGTCGTTGCGACCCGGATCTCGGAGAATCGGACTCAACAAGAAAAAGATAGAACCACCAAATCAAAAATAAAATCAATAAAAACACGAAGCAGTCCTCGCTAATTTTATTAACCTGGTATAGCGACCAGGGTCGGACTCAGGGAGCACGAGTTGGCCTTGCGGCCTACGAAGTAGTCAAAATAAATAATAAAATAAAATAAACAAAAATGTTTTTGGTGGATTTTTTAATTCTTTTTTAATTTTTTTGTATTTTTAATAACAAGGAAAAATGAGAAAATGTAAAAACAAGCAACAACGATAATTTATTTAAATAATAAAAAATACTCCAAAAATTCAAACAAAATTATTTTTGTATTTTTAATATTTTAAAGTGTTTTTGGTGAATTTTTCGGAATTTTTCAATTTTTAGTTAATTTTCTAAAAATCAAGAAAGGTGAAAACATGAGCAATATTTACAGTCAGATTTGAAAGGCCAATTAAAAATCTATAATTGGTCTATAAAAATCTGATGATAATTTTTGTGTAAAGTAAATGCAAAAACTAAATTACAGAAAAAGAGTTTGTATTTTTTTTAATTTTATAGAATTTTTTAGAATTTTATAAGATTTTTAGGTTTTTCAATTTTTAAGGGTTTATAAATCCAAAAAGCACAAAAAATGCATAGCAGTTAGAAAATAACAAAACTAATTATTCCTAATTTTTTTAGAATTTTTAAAGGAGTTTTTATATTTTTTTCTTTGATTTTCTTTTCCAAACAGTACCAAAAATCAAGGTTTTTGGATTTTAAAAATAGTAAAAAGCCTAAAAATATCCCAAAATTTTAGGGAAATTTTTACACAGTGGCGGGAGCCACGTATCCAAATTTCACCTAATTTGGATTTAATTTGATATTGTATTAAATAAAAACAAGGCACATAGCTTCACAGGGACCTAAATGTAAGAAAACATGGTTCCAGGATCAAATGGTAACAAATAAATAAAGCTCAGGGCCTGGATTGCAAAAAGCCCATAATGTATGCGTAAGGCACGTGAATCAGACACGGAGGGGTATAGATGTAATTCCTATTTAAAAATATTCAATCAATAACACACAGGAACCACAGGACTAAATGTGCAAATGACCCAACTTCTCACGTGTCGACACACGTGGCTCACATAAATAAGGACTGAAAATGCAAATACAAGAAACATAGAGGTCCAAAGTGTAATTTATCCTAATTAAAAACAACGTGCTAAAATATTTCCAAGACTAAACAGTAAATGCTAAAAGAGGAGGGGCCTAAGTGCAAATTACCCCTCTTATTATCGGATGGATGAGGAAGCGTCACGTACTGATCTGACGGCTGAGATGCATGCACGCCCCTTCATTGGATGGACGGTCCTGATCAAGCCCAGATGAATATCTGATTGCTGATAACTCCTCACGAATGGATGGACGCAATCTAGTCTGGCGCGAGAGGCCGATCGGACTGTGACGGAGGACTCTCGAAGAACACTTCACCGTCAAAGTTTGCCGGCCCAATATGCACGGTGGAGTCATCCTCTGGAGCTGCTGAGATGTGGAAACGCTCACCTGGGCTTGTCCGCAGCTGGTGGGCACCTCCGATGAGGCCGAGAAGCTCCGGGGAGCTCTGGCGACGGCGGAGGAGCCAAGCTCCTGTGCTTGAATGTGCGGACCCTCAGATGGGTCTCATTGACCTGCAAATAGGCACAGAAGAACTCCTGGGTCGAGGGCAAAGTGCCTCGACCCGGTTAGGGGTGGAACTGGTGGTCAGATGAGGGCGGAGCATAGTCTCCGGCGAGGCGACGGTGGAGGAGACTCGGTTCTTGGTTCCGGGGGGAGCGAAGGTGAATGGAGGGGCGTAGAACGTGGATAAGGGTCTTGTGAGTGTGAATCGGTGGTCGGATGGACAGATAGATGATCGGATCAGTGCGAATCGACCGGCAAAGGCCGACGACACAAATGGGCGTAATCTGAAATTAGGCGAAACTAAAGGGTGTCGGGGATACCAGATGGTCGCAGTCGACTGGGCTGAAGCTAAGGAAGCTCCTGGGTCTTCGCCTCAAGGGGTCGTCGGGTCCTGAGGCTCAGGCGCACCTCGTGGCGGCGCACGATGAAGAGCTCGCCGGATCAGTGGCTGGGGTCTCCTCCTCCTCACTGCGACACTCCTATCCGATAGCTGTCACAGCTGTCACTCTAGGGAAGAGAGTGGAGGTCCTGGGATGGAAGGGCGGAGCCAAAGATAGCGTGGAATGTGCGGCGGAGCAAAACCTTTATAGTGCTGGGGCTCTGGCAAAATAGAGATTGAACGAGAGGATCGAAGCTCGGACCCCTAAGTAGGATGCCGGGCGTGAATCGCGGGTGTGTCCTTGACAATTGGGGCCCAGGGTTTGAGAAGATGGAGATCGGATCCGGTTATGAAAATTCGACGAAGTCGGGTCGGTGCATGGATCCGGGTTCTAGGTGGTTCAGGGGGGAAGTTGACGGGGGGTCAACAATCCCCCTTGGACCGATCACATTATTCCATTACTTAATTATTTGTAAATTTATTTAAAATTAGTAAATGATTTTATTTCAAAAAAGTTTAAACATGAAAAATGTTTATTTTTTTTCAAATTATTTTTTAGTAATTTTTATTTATTTTTTGAAAAAATAAATAAAGTATTTACATTATATTATTATATATAGTTATATATACATATGCATTTTTTATTTTTATTTTCAATTATTTATTTTTGTACAATTATTCCAATTTTATTTTTTATTTATTTACAACATAAAATTTGGAATAAAAAGGTATTTTTATTTTATTTTTATGATTATTTTACATTAGTTAAATAAATAGGTTTATATATATATGTACATGGTATATATACAAAGTGGAAAATGATTTTTATTATTTTTATTTTTATTTTTCTAATTTTTATTTTATTTATATAAATATGTACAAGGTATGAGAAACACTTTTTATTTTTATTTTTATTCTGAGAAAAATAAAATTATTTATATACATAGGTGTATGTGCAATGTATGATTGACCCTATCTCCCTCTACTTGGTTTCTTTTGCGATCAGGCCCATGCTGAGCCCTCCCTTGGGATTAGGTCACTCAATATTTATTCTAATTATTTCCCTCTTTTTCTTGTGTTTCTTTATTCCTTTATTTTTATACAAAACATGCTAATTATGTATAATTACGTGATGCATGCATTTTGATAATTTATGCTATTTACAGGTATTTACAAGGCATTTGGCTAAGGTTTCTAGCTAAAATAAAGGAATAAAGAGTGATGAATGGGGATTCATCAATACACCTATAGATGCGGCATACGATCCGGTATAGTATAGAGTGAGGTATTACATAAGTCTCGCCGAGCCAGAAAAATGAATATGAATTGAAGCTGTAGTTCTTGAATTTACTGCCGCACTTTAATGGGAATACCAACGAGGAACCTTACACATTTCTAAGGGACTTTAAGCTCATTTGTGCTAACTTTAGGCACCTCAGGTTAACCAAGATTATATTATGTTCACTGCCTTACCATTTGCCTTAAGGGGTAAGGCATACTTCTGATTGAAAAACTTAAGCGTTTTAGTAACCACCTATAACCATTTCAAGGATATGTTCTTAAAAAAGTTCTACCCTTTGAGTGGAACTAATCAGATGAGGATACACATCACGAGTTTTTTCCAAACACCCAATGAGTCATTATGTGATACTTGGGAATGATTAAATGACATATTGCAGAAGTGTTTGTGTCATGATATGGAAGATACCATTCTGGTCCAATCACTTTTCAATGATCTCAACCCTAAGACGTAGGGTTTGGTGAGTGCTACCTATGGAGACATCTATATATCATTATGCGCGGATACCGTTTGAAAGGTATTCGAGAAGATGGATAAGACAAGCTGCTCACAAACCGTCAGCAAGGTGTATTTTGAGTCCTTCGTCACACTCTTATCTAGTGGGGGAAAGAAAGTTGTGGTTGATCTCTCATAAGACCAGATTCGTAGCATGGAAATCATCGTGAACAAGTTGATCGTGTTTGAGATAATCGACAAGAGGACGCGTGAGTTGGATAGTAGTCTCTCCAAGCATAGCCAACGAAAAAGGAGGGTCCTTTGATCAGCCATTGACGTCCTACCTACGAAGCTCCTCCCAATCCCAGCTATAGAAAATAAAAAATCCCTAACAGTTATTTGATCTCCATTAATTTTTGAAACACGTCGCAGGCAACATGTGAACACCATCCCATCTACAGTTAGCCCTTGCTCGAGAAACTTTCTTGTGGAGGAGGAGGTCGGAGCAGCGGGTCTAGGTGATGGAGGAGGGGTGAGGGGCCGAGTGGGAGTAGGTTGGGGTGGAGGGGTTGGGGGAGGAGAAGGAGAAGGAAGATTGAAGATTATGCCCCTTGTAACCACACTATTATTTGAATAAGCCATGCTTTAGTTAAATTCACTGATGGTAAGGGCACATGCAATAATAGTGCAAGAAGGTAAGGAGGCAAGTATTATTCCAATAATGAGAGGAGCATAACTGATATTTGCAGATGTTAAGATGGGAACAAATGTTAAAAAAACTTTTTTTCATCTACTAGTATATCAAATTTCATCTTGCAATGACACTCATCAGATCAAGAGAAAAATTGATATAAAGTATATGAAAACACAAACTTTTAATATATAAGGGTGATTCATGATTTAGATTTCGAGACAAAGAAAAAGGTTGCTCGGCCTAAAATAGTCCCTTCTTTTGGATTCTCTCATGTAGTTTAGCCATGTCAGGACCCTCACCAGAGGAAGGGGATCCTCTTCTATAATGGGAATTACAACATAAGTAATGTAATTCCATACTTTATTTTTGCTATTTTGATTTTTAAAATCCAAGCTTATGGACAATATCTTGGACTTAAGATTCACTCAAATCCGAAGGCATTTGCTATTTTATCTTAAGGATCAAAAGTCTGGTTCTTTTGAATGGGATTTAGGTTGGTGAAATGTTGAGTGGACTTTTGATCATTAAGATAATCAAAAAAATTAAAAATTAAAATAGATTTTTACCCGACAGACCCTATAAACTTTATCAATCACCTCCACGACCTTTGAAACAACCTAATTCCCCCCTCGACCCTGTAAACTTGTGAACTCTTACCTCATGAACCCTCCGGGTAATATATTTTAAGCCCATGGGGATTCTTAGGGTAATTTACAAGGTCGATGGGATAATTACATAGTGCAAAAAGTCGTAGAGGCATTTTAAAACATTGATAGGGTCTGTTAGGTAAAAATCCCAAATTAAAATTGCAGTACATCTGCCATAAATCCCATTACGGTGGAGGATGCTCTTCCCTAGCGGAAGAATGTTCCTGAGAGAATCTCCCAACCTCCATATTTAAAAGCTCCGTGCTCTGATCTCCCGCCTTGAGAATGAGCACAAGCAGTGACCGACTGCTGCAGTGCCTCTCCCTCTTAAATGCATGCACGAACCCCTCCCACCTCAAGCAACTCCACGCCCATGCCGCCAAGTCCGGCCTCAGTTCCGACCCCGTCGTCTCCGCGAAGCTCCTCCTCTCGTACGCCATCACCTTCTCGGAGACCCTGGACTACGCCTGCCGCCTGTTCTCGTCAATCCCCTGCCCGGACTCTTTCATCTACAACACTCTTATCCGAGGCCTCTCGGAGTCCGATCACCCGTCCCGCTCTATCGCCTTGTATACCGACATGAGGCGGAGCTGCGTCGCTCCGGATAGCTTTTCCTTCGCCTTTGCGCTCAAGGGCGCGGCAAATTCCCGCTCCTTGGGAGCTGGTCGGCAGCTGCATTCCCATGTGTTTCAGCACGGCTTCGATGCCCATTTGTTCGTGGGGACGACGTTGGTCAGTTTGTATGGTGAAAATGGGTGCTTGCACGATGCTCGAAAGGCGTTTGATGATATGCTGCAACCGAACATTGTGGGTTGGAATGCGGTCTTGAGGGCATGCTGCCAAGCGATTGATATGGGTGCTGCGGAGGATATTTTTGCCCAAATGCCTTGGCGTAATCAGATGTCATGGAACATCATGTTAGCTGGTTATGCTAAATGCGGCGAGATGGGTTATGCAAAGAAGATGTTCGTTGCAATGCCACAGAGGGATCAGGTTTCATGGAATACCATGATCACTGGATTCGCCGGTAATGGCTGGTTTGAGGACGCGTTCACATTGTTCAGGGAATTGCTTCGGTTGGGTGTTTTACTAAACGCTGTCAGCCTTACGGGTACATTATCCTCTTGTGCGCAAGCAGGGGCCTTCGAATTCGGAAAAGTATTACACGGATACATAAACAAGTCTGGTCATGAGCACAGCGTCTCTGTTGCTAATGCATTGCTTGATACTTATGCAAAATGCGGGCAGATTGAGATGGCAAGGAAGGTCTTTGATTGCATAAAGGAAAGGAAGAGCATAATTACTTGGACATCAATGATTGCGGGCCTCGCAATGCAGGGGTATGGAGAAAAGGCTATCAAGGTCTTCCATGAAATGGAGCTCAATGGAATAAAGCCTGATGGTATAACCTTCATATCCATTTTATATGCATGTAGCCATGCTGGCCTGGTAGATAAAGGATACGACTACTTTTGCAAGATGGAAACTGTTTATGGAATTGAGCGCTCAATTGAGCATTATGGTTGTGTTGTCGATCTCTATGGTAGAGCTGGGTTTCTCGACCAGGCCTATGAGTTCATAAAACGGATGCCGATGAAGCCGAATGATATTATATGGCGAACACTTCTAGGAGCTTGCAGCATCCATGGATCGCTTGCATTAGCTGAACATGTGAAGAAACAGCTATCTGAACTTCGTCCAAGTGAATCTACTGACTACATTCTCTTATTCAATATCTTTGCTGGGCTGGGAAAATGGAAGGATGCAGCTGATATTAGGAGGTCTATGAAGGAACAGAAGATGAGGAAGTCCCCTGGTTGGAGCACGATTGAAATCGATAAGAGTATCTACCTTTTTGTTGCAAATGCTGAGCCGAATGGCGCAACAGAAGAAGCTCACAAGAAACTCTTGGAGATTATGATGAGAATAAAGGCAGAAGGTTACGAACCTGGGACTGGGACAGTTTTGTATAACATAGAGGAAGAAGAAAAGCAAGATACTGTATACAGGCATAGCGAGAAGCTTGCTGTGGCTTTCGGTATTGCGAGAATCTTTGAAGGTAGTGTTATAAGGATAGTTAAAAATTTGAGGGTTTGCCATGACTGCCACACTGTGATGAAATTAATATCGAAGGTATATGGGCGGCACATTGTATTGAGAGATCGTAGTCGATTTCATTGTTTTAGGGAAGGATCCTGTTCATGCAGTGATTACTGGTGATTTGAGATGTGATGTCTACTACTGAAGCTGAATACTTTGACTGCAAAGAGCTGAAAAAAATACTGACATGGCCAGAAAACGGAGCTGAAACAATGGAATATGAATAGATCTCACCGAATTCACCTTCCGAGATTAGTGACGCATCAAAATGAGGCTGAACCATTAGATTGATTCCCTGCTTTTGAAAAAAAAATGCATGGAGACTTATTTAGAAGACCTGCCTGGAGCTTTTTCCCGCAAGACGCAAGATAATGGACTTTAAACATTCTAAATAGAAATTCTCGTGTAGATTTCGGTACACAATGGCTTCTATGTATAAAAGGAACGGCACCGTTTTATAAATTCTTACTTAAATTTCTAGGCCATCTCCGAAGTGTTTGTAACTACGAACTAAATGGGTATTTACATGATTAATTAATTAATTAATTTTTCATGCTTTTTTTATATCCTTCAAGCCCCCCCTGCAAATTTGCATTTTACATTAATAGGTACACGGTACACCCAAAAGACTACTATAAAACCTAAACAAATCCAATGTCGCATCTCACTTCCATCCAACACACACCACATGCCCTCGGCACCTCCATCTTACCTGCCATCCAATGCGCCATGGCAATTCTACTTCAGAGCACAATGGTCAAGACAGGGGTGTGGCGGCGGAGCACCACTGTGCAGCCGTGAAGTGTTGCAGTGCTAGTCACGAAATATTGGTTAGCTATGATGGTGCACGGTGGTGGCGACGTCGTAGTGTGACACGATGGTGGTGGTGGTGCGTGACGATGGCGGTGCCATGCTGGTGTGCGGTGGTGGTCGTCAGGGACGAAGCTAGGAATGTTGGCTTGGGGTGGGCAAGTAGAATAAAAATATTTTTTAAAAATATATAGAGAGATTTTTTAAGCTGTAAAAATTATTTTGACTTCATATCATACCATCTCTAAAAATATTAAAAAATGAACATATTACAGTATTTTAAAATTTTTTGAAAAGGAAACTTAAGTAATAAATTTATTCATAAACTTACTACGTCAAAAGTAAGACTTGATACAAAAAATTTCCATAAAAAATTATAAATGTCAGTAGCAATTTCTCTTCTTTGTATCCTCTTCTTTTTAATTTAAAATTGTTCGTTAAAATTTAGAATTGTTCCTTAAAGTAACTTTTTTTATAAAGCATTCTACAAGTATTGCAGTTACTACCTAATGGATATTACTAAATTTTCTCTTTTTATATCACTAATTCAGTGCATCTAATCAAGTTTATTATTCTCTTTTTCCTTTGATGTGGATTGGTTGGCAGAAATGCAAATGTACAAATACAGACGGATAGGGATATATGTGTTACTATATCCTTGTCTATTTTAAATACAAATACGGATGCGGATACATATATTGATGAATATAAAACTATATTACCATATCCTTAAAAATGGATAGAGATGTAAAACGGGTACCAATCACATATTAATATTCCATATATTAGCTTAAATATACATGCATTAGATGGAATATAGATTATATAATTATACTTACATCGTAATAGTTATATCAAATATGATGAAAGAAGGCATAAAACAATAGGTTTATCATTTGTACCCCTTTAGAATATGCAATATCATTTGTCTCTTTCTTTTTTGTAATATCAGTTGTGCCCATGTATTCTTACAAAATCCATAGACGAGCTTCAGGCAATGTGGATATGCATCTATAGAAACGGGTGGAAAATAGACGAGCTTCAGGCAATGTGGATATGCATCTATAGAAATAGAAACAAAAAGTGAGAAGTTGAAAAAGGAAGATATGCTATTGGAAGATTCAGGATTACATCCTCTTGCACCCTCTCGCTCACGCCCGTTATTCAAACATGATGGGAATTAGTCAACTTTTTAGCTTTTTAAATTTGAAAAATCAAAATCTCACGGACGGACTATCTCATTTACCTAAAAAAGGAAGGCAAGGGGGGGCCAACATCGTATCTCTTGGTATGTAGGGAGGGAAGGCGAAGAGTAACGAGGAGGCCTGGCCCCCTCCCATCCCCCCTCCCTCCGTCCCTGGTGGTCGTGGTGGCACGACGGTGGTGGTAGTGGTCGTGTGATGACAGAGGCAATGGGACAACGGTGGTCGTGGTGATGGTGTTGACGGGTGGGGAGGAAGGACAAAGTTGTGGTGGTGACGACAAGTGGAGAGGCATGAGAAGGAGGTGGTGGTGGTATAAACCTGCGATCAAAATAAAATAATATTATGGTAGGTCCTTAAATACCTACCATCAAAATGAACTAGTGGCATATGACAGATTTCTAGACACCCACCATCAATCTCATGTCAAGTCCCTGAGAGCTGCCATCAAACTCACTGCAGGTCCCTAAAAGGCCTACCATTGAACTCATGCCATACGACAGGTCTTCAAAGACCTGCCATCAAACTCATGGGAGATCTACCATCAAACTCATTGAAGGCCCCCTAAAAGACCTATTATCAACTCATGGCAAGTTCATGATTAATCTGCCTTCAAACTCATGGTAGGGCATTAGAGTGGGGTTGAGCATTGAGTTGGATTTGCCCGGTCCGCCCGTCCCATGTAGCCCGTTTTGAACCCAAATCCGTAAATAATTGGACGATCTTTGGGCCTAAATTCAAGCCCAAATCTATATTCGAGCGAGTACGGGCTTGGCGCCACCCCGAAAGTCTGAAAGCTCGACCAGTTAGCTTGATCGGTTTCAAGGGCCGAAACTCGACTCGGATCTTCAAATCTTATGTCTCCGCAGAAGTTAAATTCTGTTTAGAATTCGAATCACTAGGAAGTTTGTCTTGATATCTATGATCCCTGGCTTTGTGAGTGTGACCTGACCTGTCATTATGTCATGAGCCTTAGACTCTCATGAAAAGTTGCCCTTATTCATAAGTATGGCATCAATGCAAAGTCATAGAATCATTGCCATCAGTTTTCTCCACTGAAACAAAATCTTATTTTGGCCCATAGAACCAAATAATTTCGGTACAATATAAAATGATATGATAAAATATAGTTTACTTCTGCATATGATGAATGATGACAGAGTTAAGATGGATATTTAATTCTGAACATATTAATTTAGTTCAATTTAACACCGGTCATCCTTATCTATACCATCATGATAGTAATTTTATCATGCTATCCATTTAATGGACATATATTACAAATAATTATATTACACTGGTAATATATTCATCATGTTTAGAGCATGCTACTATACATGGTAAATTCATATCATGAACATGATTCCTTAATATGATTGACGAATCCCTATTCATCATTCTTTATTCATTTCTTTTAGCTAATTATCTTGGCAAAGCATCATGTAAATAGGTGTAAATACAATAACTTAGCATTATGCATGCATGTGTTAATATCCTATAATTAGCTTGTATTTGTGCAAAAATAAAAGAATAAAGAATAAAAAAGAGAAAGAAGGAAGTATTTAGAATAACTTCTGAGTCACCCAAACCCAAGAGAGGGCTAAGCATTGGCCTGATCGTCAAATAAAATAAGTAGAGAGAGATAGGGCCACTATAGCTTGTATTTATATATCATTTGTGTACATAAATTATTTTTGCCAAAATTAGAATAAAAATGTGTTTTTACTTCCTTGTATATATTTCTAAAAATAAAATAAAAACCAGAAAAATAAAATAAAAATAGAATAATATTCTCTCTCTCACTTGTACATAATACATGTATATTTGTTTTCTTCCCTATTTATTTTATACTTGTAAATAAATAATAAAAAAATTATATTATATTTCAAAAATTATGTTGTAAATAAATAAAATATAAATTTGAGATAATTTTTAATAATAAAATAAAAATAATTGTACAAAATACATAGGTATTTTATACATGTATATAACATAATGTACTGTATATACAATAATTTATATTTTCATAAAAGTCACAGAAAAATATTTTGAAAAATAACCAACATTTTTTATTTTTATACACTTTTTAATTTAAAATCATTTATTATTTTTTATTGAATTTGTAAATATTTTTGTAAATCGGATTTGTTGATTGGTCCACGACGGATCGTTGACTCGGGTCAATCCCCTCTTCTAGGATTTGACCCGACTTGACTGCTCCGCCGGACATCCTTCTCCCATTTATCCTAGGTGGATCACATGTCTCCATGCTTCGAATCTTCGCCCGTACCTTCCCCGTGGATCTGTGACCCTCGCGGATCCCTAGGAAGGCACGGATCTTCCTCGGTTCGTAATGAATCCTCATTCATCACTCTTTATTCTTTTATTTTACCTACTTATCTTGGCAAAACATCATGCATATAGTTGTAAATATGATAAATTAACAATAAGCATGCATTTGTTAATAATTAATAATTAGCATGTATTTGTGCAAAAATAAAAGAATAAAGAAGAAAAGAAAAAGAAGGAAATATTTATAATAAATATTGATTGACCTGAACCCAAGAGAGGGTCCAAAATGGACCTGATCGCCAAATAAAACAAGTAGAGAAAGATAGGGCCAGTCTACCTTGTACATACACATTCCTCTATTAGATATTTTATATTTTATAAAAATAAAAATAAAAATGTGTTTTCATCCCCTTGTATATATTTCCAAAAATTAAATAAAAATTAAAAAAAATAAAATAAAACTAAAAATAAAATTCTCTCTCTATCACCTTGTACATAATACATGTATATATGTATCATTACCTATTTATTTTATACCTGTAAATAATAATAATAAAATAAAAAATTATTTTATACTCCAAATAATATGTTGTAAATAAATAAAATATAAATTGGGGTATTTATGTAAAAATAAGAAAATAAAAATAAATGTACAAAATACATAGGTATTTTATACCTGTATATAATATAATATACTGTATATACCATAATTTATTTTTCATAAAAATAAATAAAAATCACAGAAAAATAGTTTGAAAAATAATAAATATTTTTTATGTTGAACATTTTTAATTTAAAATCTTTTTCTATTTTTAATTTATTTTACTAATCTTTTTAACCAAGCTATTTTCTGATTGGTCCAGGAGGGATGTTGACCCCGGTCAACTATCCCTCCTGGACCTTCTCCTTCGCGGATCCGGTTCTTGCGTCCATTTCTTCGAATTAGTCTGATCGGGTTCCACATCCTTATGCTCTGATTTCCAGCCCGCTTCTCCCCAGTGGATCAGTGATCCTCACGGATCCCTAGGGAGTCGCGGATCACCCTTGGTTCGCGCGCCCTCGCCCGATCTCTCTAGCTACCTGGGACATCCTATAAATTCTTCATTCGATTCCCTGGGTTCATAGCTCGCACCGCACACTCCCTTGAGACCCTAGAATCCTTCGCCTTGGTGACAGCAATCGGAGGAGACCCTCGGTGATCAAAGAGGAGCGTTGCAGCCGACGCTCAAGCTTTCTGGCTGGAGCACCGCCGCGACGAGCCTCCCCCGCCTTCTGCAGCGAGGTAGAGGAAAAGACCACCTTCGATAGCACCCCCTGGAGCTCAGGATTCATTTAGGACCTCCAGGTATCCATCTCATAGTCGACCGCTCCCTTATCGGTTCGATCTTTAGTTTCACTTCCACCGCACCTCCGCCAGCTCCGACCAGCCGGTCGGAGCTTCGTCAGCCACTCCCATCCGTTCCGATCGATGACCCAGCTCATCGTCACCCTTCTGATGCAACCTGATCACCCTAGGCTTGGCTTGGATAGCCAAGATTGGGTTATCGGTTTCCTCTATCGCATCACCAAAAACCCCCCTTCCATCCACCGCCGCTTCTCTTTGTTTTCAGTCAAATAACCTTGACCGGAGCCTTTCTCCGAGTCAGAGCTTTACCCTGCAGGTCTTAGTTCGCGTGGAGACCCCCCCCCCCATATCTCCTTCGACTCACTTCGCCGGAGCTCACCCAGGTCCTAGCCACCGTCCCGGAGATCCGACCGGTATCGAGCTCATCTGATCCATTTAACCGACGCAGAGGAGCCACACGAGTCTTTTGCCATCGCTCGATCGTCCATCGAAGTGTCGGATCACCGCCAGTGCTCTGGTGAACCTCGCCCGGGTGGAGTTCTTCCAGTACATCTCCCCGCCGTTGGATTATGCCCCTCTACCAGATGCCATCGCAGCCGTCCATTCACTGCAGCTGTCAGGCCGTTAGATCTAACATCTAGCGGCCCACATACCGCACACGTAGCTGACATTTGAGGGACGTTGGATCTGTCAGCTACATGCACCAGAGCCGCACGCCTCGCCTCTACTCAGCGTCTGCCACCTGTCCACTCCACAGGCAGCGCACGTGCTGCATGGGTAAATTGCTCAGCTACCCCTGCATTTATTTTCTTTTATCGTTTAATTTGTAAAAGAAAAGTTATACAGTTATCCTTTTTGCATGTTAGTCCCTGCAATTTTCTTTATTCACATTTCAGTCCTGTCTGTGTAGCCTCACGTGCTTCGTCACATGTAGTTGTGGGATAATTGCACTTAGTGTCCTGGACTTATTCTCTGTTATGTATTGAAATCATAGTTTCATTATTTACAGTTATACCCTTGTGCATACTGTTTTCTGACATGTGCTGAATTTGGTGGAGAAATTGCAGATTGGGCCCTATAGATTCCACGCGTGTTATTATTTAGCCCCTAGAATATATTTTCTTTGTAGATAGGTCCATGTATGCTGTGTGTTTTCTTTTTTGATTTATTAAATAGTAAATATTATCCAAAATTCATGAAATTTCGAAACATGGCTCCTGCCATGGTGCAGGATTTTATTTGAATTTTTTGTTTTATTTTGTTGTCATTTAGCATTTTTAAAAATTCAAAAACCTTAAAAATTACTACTATTTGTTTTTGAAAATCAATTAAAAAATATTAAAAACCTTTGAAAAATTCCAAAAAAAATTCTACTTGTTTGTGTTGTGTTGTTTTGACTTCAATCCAATTTGTGTTGCATTTTCATTTATAAAATCATAAAAATTAAAAAAGACTAAAAACCTTAGAAAAATCATTAAAAACTCGTAAAAATAAAAAAAATGTGTTTTCTTCTTCTGTAGTTAGATTTTTAATTATAGTTTCATATTAATTACCGCTTGAATTTTTATAGCATTTTAAGCAATTTTAAATTGCCTTTAGATTCTGGTTGTACACTATTTAGCATTTTTGGCCTTGTTTGATTTTTAGAAAATTAATTAAAAAATGAAAAAAAATCAAGAAAATTAACAAAAATATTTGAATATTTTAAAAACCCAAAAATATTTTTATTTGAATTTTCTGAGTGTTTTTGATGTTTTGAATAATTGTTGGTTTGTGAATTTTTTGTTTCTTTTCTCATTTTTCTTAATATTAAAAATCACAAAAAATGAAAAACATAAAATCCACCCATTTCTTTTATTTTCTTGGACTCCCGACTACTCCGTAGCTTTAGCATATCGTGCTCCTTGTGTTCGACCCTGGTGGTTATACCAGGTAAAATAAAATAGCAAGACCGCTATTTGTGCTTGATTGATTGATTTTTGTTTTAGTGGTCTTCTCTTTTTCTTGTTGAGTCTGATCCGAGTGTTTTAGGTCGCAACGACCATTGATACCTTTTACCCTTAGTCGCTCGGGATTTTCGGTTCATCAGAATGGCACCGTTGCTAGGGAGCACGGCTTAGTAGTCGGTTTTTCCATTTTTTCAGCTCTTCTTTTTCTTTTTCTTCTTTTTATTTTCTTTTCTTTGATTTCTTTTTATTTTTTTGTTTTTGTTTGTGTTTTATTTCTTTTTATTTTTATTTTATTTGTTTTTAATTTGTATTTATTTTCCTTTCATTTTCATTTTTATTTTCCATTTTTATTTTTATAATAACTGTGGACTGGCACAATTTCTGTTCTACTTTTCTTGCGAGGGCCCGACGAGCGAGAGCGGCTATCTTCGGAGAGCCGAGGCACCCGTGCGACTTGGAGGCGGCTCGTTTCTATATCGAGCCGCAGGAGAGCGTATGAGAGGAGGAGCAGAAGTTCGGGAGTGTTAGCTTAGTTTTAGACTTAGTTTTTATTTCTGCATTATTATTGTAATAATACAGGACAGACTCTCTCGGACTTGGTGGTTATCTCGGGGTCTGTTTCGCCGAGCACCGATGTGCTCAGGAGACCTCACCTCGATTTTCGCCTGTTTTGATTTTTGACCGCTTTTCTTTTATTTTGATTCTCGAAGGTTTTAGCCATTAGACTTAGGATTTTTACTTGCCTTGTGATGTAATTATTTAAGGCCCAACCCTAATATATCTTCTCCTATAGATCGTAATTGGACCTTATTAATTAATTCACAAATAAAAAGTTAACCTGGTCACCTGAGGGGTCACGTGCCACAAGAGACCGTATACAACGCTGGCAGGATCCATTGTGGCGGACACTGATCGACATGAGAGACCGGACACCGACCCCTCTTGTTGACCCGTTAGCTACCATTCTTCGCGAGTAGAAATTATTTGTCTAAGGCCGATTTCTTCTTGCATCATATAGGTAGTTTACTTTCTATCTTTTAATTTATGCATGGATCACTCTGTATGTAGAGAGCAGGAATTAGGTACGCATCTTTTACTCTGCATGCATCATCGTGTTTAGTCGCACATCGGCTTTTTCGCCTTCTCCCTCTATTTTTGGACTTAAAATAACTAGGAGAACTGAAAAATTCGTTAGGCATTGTTTGATTTGAAAAATACCCAAAAAAATAAAAACCATAAAATTGGGACCGCTTAAGCATACTTGACCCTAAAAGACACTTCACCTAAAATCTGTCTCGGGAGAGTAATCCCCTCATTGTATGGTTTGGATGAGAGAGAGAGTGACACGTGCCCTAGTTTAGAGCTATATCCGACATCACTTCAGACTACTGGTCTCGGGTTAGTCGTTCTCCAGTGAGGATCGCTCCAGTCTCCGGTAAAGCGAGCCGTAATATCCTTAACAGAGTGAGTTGATCGGTTAGCCGGTAAACGGTTCGTGACTTGTACTGGCTGGGAAAGATCTAACCTTGGATCAGGACAGTCTCCTGGGAGTGTTGGATTCCCAACAGCTCTCTTAATCGCTCTGAAAGACTATTTGATCACCTAATAAAATTGACAAGATAAAAGATCGAACCTTTACGGTCATCAGCTCTGAGTGCGTAGGTGAATCGGGGGTTTTCTTGACCGATTTTGTGTGCTTTTCTAGATCTCATCCTCCTTCACTCGCCACATCAAGATGATGGGTCGGAGGTCCCTTAGGCAGCCTCTGGCTGCACTGCTTTCGAACTCCGGCCCGTTTGTCTAGGTTGGTTTGCGAGAGACGAGACCCGCTCTCCGAACTCGAGTTTGACTCCGCCCTGTTCTCCCTCGACCACCCTTCTACCAGTCTTAAGGTGCCCAAGCAGAGACCGCAACAACCAGTTGATTTATCAGCACCTGAGTTTTGGGTCTTTTGCCTTTGCAGAGACCATGGTCAACAGTGAGGAGCGCACCGATGGACCCAGCGGGAACCAGACGTGTGTACTTGATCAGGGTGCCATCAAAAACACCCTGTTATCCTCTCTAGAGACCATACAACGTCAGATCAGGGATCAAGGGCTTTCATAGTGGACATGCACCGAGAGATGGAGCAGATGAGAGCCGACAGAGAGCAGCGTAGAGCCGGTGGAGGCGGAGGAGGAGATATTCTCGACGAAAGAGAGCCTGAGCAACCAGCACAGCCAGCAGCACCTGCACGACCATGAGGGAGTTGCACAACCCCGGTGCAACTCTAACCCATAGATGGATAGTGCTGCCGGCTATTTTGGGAGATTTCAAGCTCCCGCCTTAGACGATTCAATTTCTACCCCGCTTCCACGGGCTCTCCACAGAGGAGCCACATCTCCATTTCAAGGAGTTTGAGATGATCTGCAGCACTATCCACGATCGTGTCATGGACGAGGACACCATCAAGATAATGGCCTTCCCATTATCCATTTTAGATAGAGAAGCCAACTGGCTGAAGCACCTAGGGAGATTTGTCACGATGTGGGAACAGCTCCGGAATGAGTACTTAAACAAGTACTATCCACTCGGCCAGACGAATGCATCTAGGGCTCTGATCAACAACTTTTCCATGCTCCCCAACGAGCAATTTCATGAGGCATGGGACAGATTCAGGGAGCTCACAGACCGGTGTCCACATCATGATATATCCAAGCCCAACCTTGTCCAGAGTTTCTTCTACAAGCTTACACCGGAGTTGCATGGGCTAGTCAATGCATCTTGTGGAGGTTCTTACTTCACCAAGGATGAGGATCAGGTCTGGGCCATCTACGAGGAGATGGTCGAGAACAACACGGTGATGTCCCAGACCTCATTGTATACACAGGGGAAGCCCACACCACATGTCGTGTCCTATCAGAGGATAGCACGGGTTGATGCCAGTCCATCTACATCATCAGCAGCCACAACACAGGCAGAGACGATGGTCGCTGATATGGGGATTATCAGCGAGAAGTTGGATCGGATCGAGTTGATAGAGAAGAAGCAGTGCCAGGGCATGACTCAGATGGATCAGATGGCACATACGCTGAGTGACCTGAAGACCCAGATCATGCGTCTCCAGGAAGCACAGATGGCTTCTCAGCCCCATCTCAGGTCACGGGCAGATACCGGCAGCAGCAGCTCGACCCAGCCCTCTGCCCACTACCAACATGTGCACCACATTCAGGCGGAGCCATTCCAGCAGCAGTATGTCCAGCAACCACCATCTCAAGACAACCAGATGATGGTTTACCAGTCGGACCAGCCCCTGGCAGTTCTTCCCCCACACACCTACGAGCAGGAGCCGTTGATGCACGTCAATGGAATTTGGTATGACCGACCTCAGCCTGGGATCTAACGAGACCATCCCAGATTCTGTTGGTCGACCGGAGGTACCTCTTCCCAACAACAACCTCCAGTTCAGGGTGGTCAGTTCAGCCAGCAACAGCAGCAGCAGCCCTAGTTCCCATCATAGCCACATCCTCAGCCACATTACCAGCAACATGGTCCTCGTACCTATCAGCAGGGATAATCGTGGAGGAAGCAATAGCAGCCTCAGTAGTAGTATCATCCCTAGTATCTCTCTCATCAGCAGCAGCAGCAGCCTCACTTTCAGAAAGGCCACCCGTCAGGTTCTCATGGGCCTACCTATGAGAACCCAGCTTTAAATGATCTAGCCTGTTTCATCTCCGAGCAGCAGGCTACCTTCAGGCAAGAGATGGACGAGTTCCGCCAGGAGATGAGAGAGATCGTGAAGGGAAAGGCCGCCATACCCGCCCAGATTGAGCCGAACCCGAACAACCTCAAGAGGAAATCTGAGAAGGTAGAGTTTACAGAGTTTACCACTCCTATTGATTCACTTGGTGATATTTTCGCATAAACTTTTGATGCTAACTTTGTTACACTTAGGAGCGGTAGGATGCCAGCCGGCGGTGCCTCATCTGAGCGATGACCCCATGCAGATCCAGGAGTGCCAGACGAGGAGGAGAGTGGTGTTGATGCCGCTCATGATGATGATGACGATGACGGTGGTACTGACACCATCAAGGATGTTGATCCAGCTGACGATACTGAGGCCGTCACTTCACCAGATATAGGAGGTTATGCTGATGCCACTAGATTGGATGCTGAGCCAGAGTGCGGTGCTGATGCCTCACGTCTAGATGCCATGGGTGGCACTGAGGCCACCATTTCTATTCATGTTGCATTTCCCTCTGTTAATGTATCTCGGGACTTTTCTGGTAATAAAGGAAAGGGTTCTTCATTTGTGAGTCCATCTGCGATGCTTGGAGATGTTTGTATGGATTTTGATTTGCCACAGCAGCAAGGACCCGATCCTAACTCTCCATCTGGGGAGGGCCCATCCATCCCCTTTCCCCAAGCACTCCACTTGGCTAAGGGGACCAAAAAAGAAAATCCAAAAAAATCACAGTAGCTAGAGTTCAGCTAGCATATGATAGACAGATTTCAGATACAGCTGACTCTACAGGAGGCCTTGGAGCAAATCCCCATCTTCCAGAGGAACCTTAGAGAGAGGACTACCATTCGCAGGAAGAGGAGGAACCACCACTCAGAGATTCCTGTGCTCACTCGTGCCACCTGCTTCGCCATCCAAAATCGTCTGCTAGCTAAGAAGCCAGATACAGGAGCTCCTTATGTGAAATGCCACATTCATGAGTAGAGGTTCGATCAGACTCTATTAGACAGCGGCTCTTCTATCAACCTACTTCCAGCAGCCTTACTCGACCGATTCGAGTTTGGCCCTCTTCGACAAAGCAGGACGATCCTTCTGTTTGTTGATCGATCTATCAAGAGGCTGAAGAGGTTGCTGAAGGACGTGGTCATCACAATTCAGGGTTTGAAATTCCTCGTGGACTTCATTGTGTTGGACATGGAGATCCATGAGTCTGTGACTGATACCCCCATCATTTTAGGATGCCCGTTCTTTGCCATAGCCAAGGCAGTATCCGATCATGATAGCAGGAAGGTGTACTTTCGCGTAGAGGGAGAGAGTATACAAATAGAGACGATCGATGAGACTAGAGTGTGAGACTCAGCTTGCTCAGAGTCACTTACAGATTCAGAGCAGATGACAGAGGTAAAGAGAGACATCCACCAGGATTACGATTTTGTGATCACATATGATGAAGCAGCTTGGTCAGACCCAGTTTCACAAGCCATACTCTCACCTTCAGATCTCGCTGATGCACAGATTCCAATGGAGGAGAGCTTGGAGAGTGCATTCTTGGTACAGGACACACTTCTGACAGCAAATCTCGTTCAGGAGAGTGAGGTAGTTGATACTTCCTTTGATTCAGATTCAGATCCCTCGGAGTCAGATATTGATTGGACAGAGTTTGATGATATGATTCCATGTCTGATTTCCACAGAGCCAGCAGCTAGGGTGGAGACTGATCCCATTCAGAGCACAGACACATCAGCAGAGCAGTCTTCACCAGATTTCCAGGTTTAGCGAGAGTTCTCCCATGCAGATTTGGTTGCGTTCACTCAAACCTTTCAGAGACCAGATCCGCCAGCTCCCAATTGTCCAGAGCTGAAGCCCTTGCCGCAGTCGCTGAAATATAGGTTCCTTGCGGGCGAGCATGAGATGTACCCAGTCATTATCTCAACGAATTTGACTGGAGAGCAAGAATCTCGTTTGATGGAAGTTCTTGAAAAGAACCACAAGGCGATAGGATGGAGCGTAGACGATCTCCAGGGGATAAGTCCGGCCCTGTGCTCCCACCATATCTATCTCGATGAGGACGCCAAGCCGTCGCGTGAGTTACAGCGGCGGCTGAACCCGAATCTTTGAGAGGTTTTCATGAAGGAGATCTTGAAATGGTGGAGCACCGATTTTATCTACCCCATGTCCTACTCCAATCTGGTCAGTCCATTACATGTGGTGCCTAAGAAGACGGGCATCACTACAGTTGTGAATGAGTCTGGAGAGAAGATCGCTACTCGGGTACCCACTTCTTGGAGGGTCTGTGGGGACTACAGACGACTGAAAAAGGCCACCAAGAAGGATCATTTCCAACTGCCTTTTATTGATGAGATTATAGAGAGGCTAGCTGGGAAGAGTCATTACTATTTTCTTGATGGGTATTCCGGATACAATCAGGTGGCCATTGCGCCCGAAGACCAGGACAAGACCACATTCACTTGTCCCTTTGGGACATATGCTTTCAGACGGATACTCTTTGGTCTATGTAACACCCCGACGACATTCCAAAGGTGCATGTTGTCCATCTTTTCGGACATAGTGGGTGAGTGCTTGGAGGTCTTCATGGAAGACTTTTCGGTCTATGGCGATGGGTTTGATGCTTGTCTTGACTGCCTAGACCACGTCCTTCAGCGATGCATCGAGGTCCATCTTGTGCTATCTTGGGAGAAGAGTCACTTCATGGTGACTCAAGGGATGGTGCTTGGTCATATCATCTCCAACAGGGGCATGGAGGTTGATCCGGCCAAGGTGGATATCATTAGGAAACTCAGTCCACCGTCCAACTTGCGACAGTTACGGTCTTTTCTGGGGCACGTCGGTTTCTACTAATTCTTCATTCATGATTTCAGTAGGATTGCCTGGCCATTCACTGATTTGATGACCAAAGATACGGAGTTCATTATGGATGATAAGTGTCTTGCATCATCCGAGACTCTCAAGAGTCTAGTTGTTGAGTCTCCTGTCCTCCAGCCGCTTGATTGGTCTCTCCCATTCGAGATCATGACGGATGCCTCCGATTTTGCCGTAGGGGCCGTGCTGGGACAGAGGAGGGATGGAGTGCCTTTTGCCATTCACTACACTAGCCATACATTGGATGTCGCCCAGCGGAACTACACCGTCAGTGAGAAGGAGATGCTAGCCGTAGTCTTTGCCCTAGATAAGTTCAGATCATATATCATTGGATCTAAGGTGACTATCTTCACATACCATACCACCATCATGTACCTCATGGAAAAGAAGGATGTCAAAGCGAGATTGACTAGATGGATCCTTCTATCCTAGAGTTTGATATTGAGATTAAGGATAAACCCAGAGTTAAGAATGTGGTAGCGGAACATCTCTCCCGATTAGAGCATCTTGAGGATTCTGAGCATATTGATCCTATCTTTGAGACCTTCCCAGATTTGGCGATCGTTGCTATTGCCTCTTGATGAATACCCATTCATCACTCTTTATTCCTTTATTTTAGCTAGAAACCTTAGCCAAATACCTTGTAAATATGTGTAAATATCATAAGTTATCAAAATGCATGCATCTTGTAATTATGCATAATTAGCATGTATTTGCATAAAAATAAAGGAATAAAGAAACACAATAAAAATAGGGAAATATTTAGAATAAATATTGAGTGACCTAATCCCAAGGGAGGGCTCAGCATGGGCCTGACCGCAAAAGAATCCAAATAGAGAGAGATAAGGTCAATCATACATTGTACATAACCCTATGTTTATAAATAATTTTATTTTCCTCAAAATAAAAATAAAAAGTGTTTCTCATACATTATAAAAATCCTAAAAAATTCTATAAAAATCAAAAAAGTACAAACTCTTTTTCTGTAGCTTAGTTTTTGCATATATTTTTCATAAAAATTGTCTCCAGATTTTTATAGATCAATTATCTATTTTTAATTGATCTTTCAAGTCTGGCTGCACATTGAGCATTGTTTTTCTTCTTTCTTGATTTTTAGAAAATCAAATAAAAATTATAAAATCTCCAGAAAATTACCAAAAACACTTAAAAACATAAAAAACACAAAAACAATTTTATTTGAATTTTTGGAGTATTTTTGGATGTTTAAATAAATTGTGGTTGTTGCTTGTTTTCTTATTTTTCTTTATAATTAAAAATCCAAAAAAAATTAAATAACAATTAAAATCCACCAAAAAATTTTATTCTTTATTTTTGACTTTGACTACTTCGTAGGCCATCTCGGCCATCTCGTGCTCCCTGAGTCCGACCCTGGTCGCTATACCAGGTTAATAAAATTAACGAGGATCGCTTTTTGATTTTCTTGTTTTATCCTTCGATTTGGTGATCTTATATTTTTCTTGTTGATCGATTCTCTCAATCCGGGTCGCAACGACCCGAGAGTGATCTCTACCTTACCCGAATTTAGGAGTCTTAATTTTTCGGTCATCACCTCTCTCCCGTGGTATGCTGACATTGTGAACTATCTTGTTGCCAAGAATGTTCCACAAGGTTGGCCCAGGCAGCGACTTGAGACCTTATTTGCGAAGGCTAAGTTCTACCATTGGGAGCATCCCGTCCTTTATCATGAAGGAGGGGATAGCATCTGGCGTCGGTGCATTCCTCAGGAGGAGCACCATAGCGTACTCACTTACTGCCACAAGCTTGAGGCAGGAGGACATCACTCTTGGAGGAGAACAGCACAGAAAGTGCTCCAATCTGGCCTATGGTGGCCTACCCTCTTCAAGGATTCTGATGAACGTGAAGAGGAGTACTGACTATCAGAGGATGGGCACTTGTGGACAGCGTGATATGATGCCGAAATTCGGTGGTATTATGTTCCACACAAGGCGGGAACTCAGTCGAAGTGTCGACCACACAAAATCTCGACTAAAGTCAACAATGAACCCACAATCAAATATCAAACAATGACAGATAAATGTGGAGTCAAATTTATTTTTAACTCTACATAAAAGATGTATAGGTGCAAGTATATAGAGAGTTCGAACATAGGGAGCAAGGCAGGATAGATCAATGCAAATGCAAAATGAGTGAAGTGTGATTAATTGTCTACAATATGCAATGCAAATATTTTTGTGGGTTTTTAATTTTTAATTAATTTTTTATTTAATTTTTCATTTTGTATTCTGATTTTTAATTTTTTTTTGATTTTTTTATTTTCTTTTTATATTCTATATTTTTTTGTTTTTATAAATAGAATATGTAGATAATATAAGAAAAGAGGTGATAAAATATTTACGAAAATGAGGAAAAATAGTTAAAAATTAGGAAATGAAATGTTTTTGTTCTTTTTTATAATTTTTACTGTTTTTGTGATTTTTGGGGATTTTTCTAAATGTTTTTGGGATTTTTAGAAGTCAAAATAAAGAAAACAGTGAATAAACTTGCTGACCGAAACTAAAATGGGCATGAAAAATATCAAACAGTAACAAGAGTTTCCCAAACTAATTCTAAAATAAATAGAATAAAACAGAGAAGCTACAGAACCTGAGTTTGTATTTTTTAGATTTTTCTAGAATATTTTAGATTTTTTGGAAGTTTTTAGGTATTTTCTAATTTTTTAAGGTTTTTACTTTGAAATTTTTAGTGATTTTTTGACTGACATTAGAAGACACTAAAATATATAGTAAGTAATTTTTTTGGAATTTTTCAAGGTGTTTTAATAATTTTTATGGATTTTATAAGATAGACAGTACTGAAAATGCATGTTTTTAATTTTTAATAAATATTAAAATGCAACAAAAATGAAAAATTAAAATATGGCGTGAATGAGCAAGTTAACAGTAGCTTAAAATGATTTTTGTGGAATTTTTGGGGTTTTAATGATGCTTGAAATAAATAGGGAAAACATAAAGAAAATGCACACATGCCAAGGGTATTTGTGTAATATTCAGAAAAGTCAGGGACCTATATGTAAATTCCCACAAAATATTATAACAGGAATAGAAAGTTACAGCACTAATTGGAAATAAACAAAGGCGCAAGGGTGTTGGTGTAAAAAGCCCAAGGTGCGCGTGACATGCACACGCACCTGGCAGGGGAACCAACGTAATTTACGAAAACTTCGAGGCTCTATTGCAAAAATCCCAGAAATATATTAACTATAAATAAAAGTTCGTGGGCCAAAACTAAATACGACAAAATCCTAGGGTTCCCTTGCAAAATTGCCAGGGGCACGTGCGTAGCACACGTGACCTGGCGAGGACCTAATTGAAAATAGTTAAAAGCACGGGGGGTCCTTGGCAAATATTACAAACCTAATACACAGCAAATGAATGATTATGCATTAAATAATAAATACAAAAATGTGCTGGGAAGAAGTTGCAAAATACCCAGCAGGGCGGATCACACGACTGATGGTTTCTCACTTATGCCACGTGTCGCCAATCCGTGGCCCCGTACCCCTTCGACGCCAACGGCTGCGATTAGAAGATCTCAGTGTGATGGACGAACGCTGGCGCTCGTGATCCAACGGATGCTGCACGTCGCCAAGAACTGGGGCGAATCCAACGGTGGGGAAGGGTCCAACTAGAACAGAGGAAGAACAGCGTGGATCTGAGCTTCCGCCAGCGATGACGATGGGGAAGAGCTCCAGGAGCTTCGGCTCTTGTCAAAAACGACCCCAGATGGGGTCCTTCCGCACCTGGAACCCTGCAAAATAAGCACACAATAACAGAACGGGTTCCAGGGCAAATCTTGGGTGGATGGCGGCATTTGGCACAAATAGATGCTCACCGGAGCAAGCTCCGGCAAGGGGGCAAATGGCGGCGAATTAATCGATTAAGCAACTAACTGAAGACACGAAATAACACCTAAGATTAACAGCTAACTAATGATAAGAAAATGGACGAAATACACGTACCTCAAGGGAGTATAACCCGAGGTTGAACCTCACGGCCAGGAGGACAGAGATGGAGGGTGGAATCCGTCCTTACAAGCCTCGCCGCACCTCAACAGGGTGCTGGGGTCAATCCCCTGTCACCGGAGACCCATGAGCCACAACCTGGAGGTCTGAAGCTTGCAATAGACGGTTCAAAGTTCGAATGGGAAGGATGGGGTCGTTTTGAAAGATGGTTGACGGGCAAGAAGAACGAGGCGATGGCGGTCGCTGCAATGATCCAAAGACCAAGGCAAACACTGGGCGAGCATCCTCGATCATTGGGGAAGGAAAGTCAAGAAGAGTCGATCACGAAAGGATGTAACGAGTAGCCTCGAAAAAAGGGAGAAATATGGTCAAAAAGTCATTTCTGACACAGCCCAGAGGGAAGGTCAGACTGTTGACCTTGGTCAACAATCCAGACCACCTGGTTGGTCCACGTGGACCAACCAGGAAAAACCTCTAGGAAATTATTTAAAAAATCATTTAAAAATAGTATTTGATTTTATTAATTTTAGGTTATTTAATAAAAAATGTTTAATATTTTGTAAGGTATTTTATAATGAATTTTAATTATTTTTATGAGGTGTAAAAATACAAATTACCTTTTATAACCTTATAGGTATACATACCTACATATTTTATTATTTTATTTTTATTTTGTGTATTTTAATTTTATTAATTTTGTCTATTATTTTATATATTTATAAAATACTTTTATACACATAAAGATATTTTTATTTTATTTTTCTGAATTGTTTTGTATTTTTTGAATAAAATATAAGTTTGTATTATATAGGTATATTTATAGCTATGATACCTATGTATAATATATACAAGTATTATATTTTGTATTTCTTTTATGTGTTTATTCTGATTTTAATATACAAATATATTATAAGTAATATTTACAAAATTATAAAAATATAAAATTATGAAAATAATGAATAAATAATAAATTGAATATTTTAATTTGTACAAGTATACAATAGGGGTCCAAAACTCAACTTTCAAACTGTAGCTCCGCCAAATGCGCAACCACCGCCATTAAATAGCTTATTTTTCACTATATACAATTAAATATGAGTTTGATGCATTTGGAGTTTTCATTTGTGAGATACAGGTCTGGGAAGTTAGGATTCTGGAATTTTATTCAGACCATAACTTTTTATCTATACATTATTTTTCAGTGAAATCAATTTTGTATTTTTCTTTATTTAATTATCTACAACTTTTATGTTCAATGTTTCTTTATTTGAGGCGTAAAAAGTGGAACCAAAAATAGGTCCCAAAATGAATAAAGAATGGATAAAAACAAAGGAATTTTCATTGTATTCTGGCCCTTATCTCCCCCTACTTTATTCCTTGTCTACCTATTCATCAAGATGCCTAGGTCTCGGGGTTTCGGGTCATAAAATATTTCCAATATTTTATTCTTTTTCTTTTCTTTTATTTATTCTATAATTTTGGCTTTAATTACAGTATTTTATACACTATTTACATGCACATGCATGAATGCTAAAATGCTCTAGTTAAGGGTATTTACACGCATTTACTAGGGTTTATGAGGCCAAAATGATAGAATAAAGATGATGAAATGTGGATTTATCATCCTCCTATACTTTACCTTTGCTAGTCCCTGGCAAACATTTATGCAATAAGTGCAGAAGGAAAAAGAAAGAAAAGAAAAAGAAGAACTTGGATTTAGTTTAATTATCAAACTTGTCTTCACAAAATCAAAGTTTGGAGCTTAAGTCAGACCTTTGGAATTTTAGTGCGGGCAGAACCTTAATGAGAACTGAATTTGAAATCCAACAGTCCCTGAGAATCCCAAAACTCTGTTCAAGTCTCCTCAATAGCCAGGTCAGAAATATCTCAACTCATACGTAAACTGTTACGACTATGAATCTGACTCGTACAGTGTAAGTGATAGTGGCTCTCCCCAACTAGAATGACAAAGAAACTGACTTCTCCAGTATGACAACCCAATGATTCCCCAATCCAATAACTCCATCCTCGAGGAGCGGGGTATTCCCTTCTAAGTTCAAGTGGCAACCAGCTCAAGAGGAGGGGGGTAAGAGAAGAATGGACGGTAGCCAGTGTAGCTACCTATCCTAGGATGCAAGACCAGTGTAGTCAAGTCATCCAGCTGCAGGCTCACATGATTTGACTTTGGAACTCAAGCTTGCTTATTGGCTTTACAACATTTGTACAAACTTTACAGGCATTTTTTTTGTACAGGCCTGACCATTTTTTTTGAAATACTATTCACAGCAGCATTTACATAAGGAGTTTTTCCTCTTGAGCCAGTAGACTATCCCTCTTTTGAAGCTTTATCGCAACCCACACTCTCATGTCTTTAGACTTCCTCATCACTGGACGGGTTAGGGTGCACTTCCCTCAGTAGAGGAGGACAAGTGTTTCCACTTGTGTACGTCTCATACCGGCAAATCCAATAACCTCACCACTCCAACTGAGTTGAGCCATGTGAAAGATGCAGGTGTCCAAGTTAGGTCATTATCAACAAGAGTCATGCGTGTGCTCTGAAATACTCTACTTAGGCAGTCAAGAATCCATTGAACCAAGTCACGTAATCCTCAAAGAATTAAGTCAACTAGACCTGAAGTACCTCAAACCCAGTTCCTATAAGGTTCCTGTTATTAGGTAGATTTTAAGGTCCAATCAAGCTCCAATCTCCAGATTTTACTTAGACTTGTTCAACTATCAAACTCAATCCGAAAAATTCTCATGCTATGCAATGCAAAAAATGTTTTTGTGATGCAATTTTCAAAGATTTTGAACTTTTTATGGATTTTTGAAAAGATGACGATGCACATGCATTTTTTGTATTTTTCAAAAAGGTTTTTCAAATGTTTTTGAATTTTAATTTTTGCAAATGTTTTTGGGATTTTTAAAAGCAAAAAGTTTTGGCTAAAAACTGGGTTAAAAAATTTACACGGGTGTGCTTCTTATATTTACAAGAAGTGGATTTTAAGAATTTACAAGGGTAAGTGATCAATTTTATAGGTATAAAATAAAGAATTCTAGGTATGATGTGTGTATTCCTCAAACTTATTTGACACATGTTTTTCAAACAACTTTTGAAAACTATAGTCCAAAATAATTTTTACAAGCATTCTACAAACATGTACACACATTTGAAAATCATTTTACAAAGGTTTTTCAAACAGTATATATAGATTTTTCAAATATTTTTGCAACCATTTTTCAAACCATTTGCAAATCAGTTTTCAAACATTTTATTTCATATAAAGAAAATAAAATTTTACAAAAAAAACACATTTTTACAAAGGTTGAAAACATGTAACAAAATATTTTCAAAATAGTTTTCAATAAATGTTCACAAAGATTTTCAAACTATTTTTCAAACATTTTGCAAAAAACATTTTCACCTGTTTTATTAATCAGTATATACAAAAAGAATTTGAGGAATAATCACATCTTTTTATTACGGTTTTTAATGAATTTTAAAGAATTATTAGCCATATTATTAAGAAAATACGAAAGTACGAGTTATGGATAAAGTATCTACGCAGTATATACGACCCCCCTATACTTAGCTTGAGCTATGTCCTCATAGATCGGAGAGAAAAGAGAAGACATAACTCGTACTAAGTATAGGCAAGTCTAAAGAATGAATAAGTGAATCAATGAGAAGTTGGCCGTCCCCCACTATACTTAGGATCAAATAATCCTAAGTATAGCAGACTGTACACAACGCAGGGAGGGTCAAGGGTGGGAATGAACAGATCGTACTCGGGTTGTCTCCCCCCTATACTTAGGGTAAGATATCCCTAAGTATAGACAAGAAGAGGAGACAATGGAGAGGATCAAAATGAATGAAAAACTCGGGGTGCACACCCCCCTATACTTAGGACAAAGTACGTCCTAAGTGTAGAAACTGACAACAAGGGGCGGCACCTTTTTGATAGAAAGAGAAAGTAGAAAAGGAAAACATGAAAAGAAGAAAAGAAGAAAAGAGATCTGAAGATGGAAGAATAGATCAGAGGATATACACATCGATCCCCCTATACTTAGGGTAAAAGAAGCCCTAAGTATAGGCAACAACAGGAGTGATGAAACAAAACGATGAAAGAACACCCGGCTCGTCCACCCCCCTATACTTAGGACAAAGTGCGTCCTAAGTAAGGCAAACACGAGAATGGGTGGGCGAGCAATACAGTAGAGAGAACAGAGATAAACACAAGAGAATATACAACAGAGATGGATATACACATGGTCAAGAAGGTGGAAAGCATACCTTCTTGCGAGACCGCTGAGGGATAGATCTGGTGTGATGCAAGTCGACATCAGGGTCCACAGTGGACGGAAACCGATCAGGGTCGACAGGGTGAAGTCCCTCAGTGGAGTCAAATCGAAAAGGCATGAACTAGCCAATGGAAGTAGTATGGCTCGGTTCGCCCTTGGTGGTCCTACGGTGTGAAGGCGCAGACGGACGAGTGGAAGAAGTGTGGTCAGGTCTGGCCTTGGAAGTCTCGCCGATGTCAAAGTAAAATGGGACAAACTCATCATCATCGGAAGAAGTGTAATCAGAGTCGTCATGCGATGTCTCGTCTAGGTCAAAACCAAAAGGAATGAAGTCATCAGTAGAAGTAGTCGAACCTTGTTCGTCCTCAAGAGTCTCACCCGGATCATATCTTCATTAGGAGGCCAAAAAATTTTAACATTCGCATCATAACCGGCCTCAATCATCATCACTTTTGAGTGACCAGGAACGGACTTATCAGTGGAAGTAGTCGAAACAGGTCTGTCCTCTCTAGTCTTGGTATCTTCCCGCCGCCCAATGGGATCAATCACATAAATGCTTTGGATTTCATCAACACATCGCCACACACCAGAAGGAGGAACTGCGAGGTCTATGCTTTCTGATTTCCTCCCCTTTCGGGGGATCCTTCAGGTCTCATTAGGGGTCGCTAAGCAAACATCTCTAATAGCATCAGATCGGTCACAGGCCTCGGAGTCAGCTAGAATCGGTGAAGGTGCATCAGGTGCAGGTCTCTGGTCAACTGTGTGTGCAGTGATCGACACTTCGCTCTCGTCAACAGGACGGAAGCGAATCTCTCCTGATCCATAATCAATAATGACACTCGCAGAGGCGAGGAATGGTCGTCCCAAGATGATTGGAGATGGCTCCCCTGTGGAGGTCTCCATGGGCAACACGACAAAATCAACATGGTGGCTCGTGCCCTGAATAGAAATGATGGCGTTTTCAAGGATACCCTTCAGCCTCTTGATAGATCCATCAGCAAACTGAACGATCATCCTGGTTTTCTTGAGAGGCCCTAAGTGAAGAGACTATACCAACGAGAAGGGTAATATGCTAATCGAAGCACCGCCATCCAGGAGAGTGCGATCACAAGTATAGTCAGAGATGGTGCAGGTGATGAAAGGGCTAGCTGTGTTCTTCTTTCTAGGAATGGGGCGGTGTGTGATGGCGTGGGTAGTGGCCATGGTCAGAATGTGACGCTTAGATCTGCTCCTCTGCTTTCTCTTCTTGGGGAGAGGAGCAAATAAATCAGTCATGACATGTTGAAGTGGGGCACGGATGTGATCCAAACAATAGTACGTCATCAACATACAAGCACAAGACTATACACTCATCACCTTTCACCTTAGAATACACACATTTGTCGGATTCATGGACCTTAAAATCACATGCCAAAATAGTTTTGTCAAAATTTTCATTCTAATGCTTTGGTGCTTATTTCAATTCGTAAAGGGATTTAACAAGCTTGCAAACTTTTTCCTCATTCCCAGGAGTCACAATCCCATCAGGTTGATCCGTATAGATCTCCTCCTTAAGATCGCATGCAAGAAGGCGATTTTCACATCCGTCTGGTAGGTAGACAGATTATATACATATGCCAATGTTATGAGCATCCAGATTGTGGTCATCCTAGTGACGTGCCCGCAAAAAGCCGCGATAAGAAATCGTTTTTAATGGTCGATCGTGAAAATAAATATGTCGTTCGTTGTAGGCGGCGATTCGGAAACAGTCAAGAAATAACCACAAAATAATGATTCAATTTTAATCTCGTGGTGTATGTTTATTTTACTTGGGCAAGTCCCAAGGTCGATCACAAGGAGGCAAAGGAACAACCTAGATTAATGTCTATCCAATTTTTAATTCGGTTTTCAAGGCGGTATTTTTTTTGGAATTTTTCAATGCAATATGAGATGCAAAATGCAAATTCGGCCTACTTTAGGGACTAAAATGTAAAATACGTTCAAACGGTGTCCGAAAATTACGAAACTTGGCCGAGATGTAAAAAATGATGGAATAAGTGCACAGTAATTTTTTTGGAATTTTTAGATGCAAAATGAATTTTTTACGAATTTTTAATTGCAAACAGAATGAGTTTCAATATTTAATTTTAATAAATATTAAACCTACTTATTTTCGAGAACTAAAATTATCTAAGATCTATCACAAGTAATGGATCCTAGAAAAATCCTAGATCACAAAAATGTAGGGTCTAATACCTATTAAAAATTAAACAATGAAATATGCAAAATGATTTATACAAGGCAAATGATGCATGCAAATGCAATGACTTTTGGGCACAATGTTAATCAAATTAATCTCTACGATATGTGATTTTTGGGGAATTTTTAAATCAACGGTTAATTAACTACGAATTTCCGAGCACAGATTGGGCAAAATATCTCAATTTCCACAAAATAATTATTTATTAATCAACCGTAATTCATAAAAATATCCACAGCATGTCAAAATGTAGAGCATAAAGCAATGAACAAAGTGCTATATTTAAATAAATAAAATGATGCAATGTAGAGGTCTATAATGGATGACGAAGACAGGGGTACAGACGCAAATAGAATAAATAAATAAAATCAATGCAGGGGGGACTTTTGTGTAGTTACCTATACCCCAGAGGGTATTCTTGCAAATTTTCCAGTAGGCACGTGCTAGGCACGTGCCTCTGGATGGCAGGGGCGAGTGCGTGAAATGGAGATCTTCAGGGGGGTCTTCGCAATTAACCCAGCGGGTCACGTGCAGATCACGTGACCCCTGGGGATGACTCTGAAGCAGTTCCCCGCGCACGTGCCTTGCACGTGCCGGGGCCTCGGGTTCTGAGCCCGGTCGACGGCGAGATGAGGGCTCCTCTGGCTTGGCGAGAGGTTGGCCAGCCAGCGGAGGAGGGTCCGGCGAGGTGTGGTCAACAGCCGCCACACGGCCGAGGCGTTGTGCACGGCCTTGGCGTGGTCGTGCGACGGTGCGGCGTTCGTCGGAGGGGCGTTGGAGTCGATGAAGGCGTGTCGAAGACGAAGGGGCGAAGCTGCTGGCGGTGAAGGTGTTGATGACGATGGCGGAGTTGGCGTCAGGCGGTGGAGTTGTTGTCGGAGTAGAACGGTGGCTCGACGGGGAGGCGGCGTGGCAAGGCGGAGACGAAGGTGGTTGATGGCGATGTCGTCGGCGAGGCCTCAGGTGGAGGAGGCTGAAGTAGAGGGTCGATGGCGTAAGGCGGAGCGGTGTAGCTTGCGGTGGTCGGCGAGGGAGATGAAGTGGCTGACACACGGCCGTGGGGCGTCGGGGGCGCAGCAGCGACGGCGAGTGGAGTCGGCGAGGCGGTGATCGTTGGCGATGTCGTGGAGCGCCGGTCGTGGGTGGAGACGGAGGTGAGGTAGGCGGTAGCGGGGTATCGAGTCGGCGAGGAGGGGAAGCTCCGAGCGGAGCGGAGGCGACGAGGTAGAGCGAGAGAGCGGGAGAGAGAGAGATAGAGAGAGAGAGAGAAGAAGAGAGAGATACCTGGGGGAGGTCGGAGGCTCAACGGCGAGTGGCCGGAGCACGGCAGCGCCTGGAAGGGGCTGCGACGAAGCACCGAGGGGATGGGGGGCTTCGGATCACGCCGGCGGAGCAAGGTTGCGGAGGGCTGTCACCACCTCGGAGGCCTTCCTAGGGAGAAGATCGGCAGATGCGAGGAAGCGGGGCGGCGAGGTGTTATTTATAGGAGAGGGAGGCGGCCGGTGATTGCGTAAGACGCGGGGGAGGTCGTTGGCGAGGGAAGCGGAGGCGAGTGGCGGCGGGCGCGAGCGGAGCTGGAGGTTGAAGAGGGGAGGCGGAGAAGACGGGGGAGACCGTTGAGGAAGATGGGTTCTCGGCCGTTCGATCGGCCGAGATCGAACGGCCAGTAAGAAGCCACGTGGCAAGGGGGTTAAGGGAGGGAGCCGGCGCACGTGCAGTGCGCGTGCGGCGGTGGCACGTGCGCTGCACGTGCGGGTGCTTTTATATATATATATATATATATATTATAAAAACGAGATTTAAAAAGGCGAAAAATGGCTGACACGTGTCAGCCTCTGGGGCTGCCACGTGTCAGCACCAGAAAAATCACAGGAAAAAGAGTTTGTAAAATCGAAAAGAAATAGCAAACGACCTCGGATCGAAAAAGTTTCTTCACGAAAAATGCTCGTCTCGACGAGATCTACAACTTTCATGAAGACATCAAAACCAAATTCGATCAAATGTGAAAAGTGAATTTTTGGGGTATCCCATGTACATAGAATACCTTGATTTTTTTGGTTTTCTAATTTTTTTGTCATTTTTAATCACGATAAAAAATCCGGAAAAAAACGGAAAACTCAAAGATGAATAAAAGACATCTAAATCTAATTTTTTTGGATTTTTATAAATAAAGAAAATAAATGCGTAAAATACAAGGTCAAAAGCCGCGAAAAAATACAATGTACAAAAGAGGCCCAAAACCCAACTTTCACATACGAGCTCCGATTCACTTGAACTTGGTCTTGTTTTGAAGGTAATTGAATGTGCATTAGTTCAAAAGTGAGTAGGATCAAATCGGACACTGGATGGGGAAGATATGTGGCTTTTAGTCCGAAAATCCTGAAACTAGGGTTTGGGTTTTTGGTCTACTTACCAGGGTTAATTATTTTTTTGTATTTTTTATTTATTCTTGTTAGTGATGTGTACACAGTGGAAGTGAGTTTGTGGTATGCGGTGTCAGCATGAAGGAGTTAAAAATAGGGGAAGTTAGGCTATTTATAGGTCAATTTTTGGCTTGGATTTTTGGCTTCTTATTTTATGCAGAACTTAATGCTAAAATGCAATTCTTATGAAATCATGCATGAATGCTAATTATGCAGAATAAATGCAGAAATGCAGTTGATTTTTAGGGACTTGAGCTTTAATTAATGAGACTTAGAATGGTGAATCTGAGATTCATCACCTAGTCAAAAGGAAATAGGTATCATTAATTGATACCTTCCTTTTGCCTAAAATCCTTAGCAACTAATCTAGCTTTATACTTTTCAATTGATCCACCAGGCCTAAGCTTTCTCTAAAACTCTCATTTGCACCCAATGGTAGATCACCCCTTGGGTAAATAAACCAGTTCTTAAGTTCTACTGACCATAATGGAATCCAACTCAGATTTGACAGCTTTCTTCCATTATTTTATTTCAAATGAATCCATGTCTTCCTTGTAACTTGGTGGGTCACCCTCGATCTGGCAGATAATAAAGTCACTACCAAGATCCTTGGCTATCCGTGGTCAGTTACTCCTCCTTGGCTTAATTTCTTCTGAAAGATCATTGGGTTAAGGTTGAATCTCAACTCCCACATTCGTCATCATTTCCACTTGATCCGGAATGGATCATGATGTGGAGGTAACATCATTGGTCAGACTATGAGAAATCGCAATATTCATAGGAAAGACATCCTCAAAGAAGGTAACATAACAGAGTTCAACAATAGTGTTGACATGTATGCGTGGTATCTCAAACTGAATTACCAAGAATCTACATGCATAGCTATTTTCAAGTAACCTAATAAGACCGCATCAATGGTTTTAGGGCCTACCTTCTTTCTCTTGTGTTCTGGTACTAACACCTTAGAGAGACAGTCCCACATTTCAAGATATCTTAAGCTCGATTTCCTATTCTCCAAAATTCAAAAGAACACTTTTCCATATGTCTTGGAGGGACCCTATTCAGAATATGGCAAGACGTATTCAAGGCATCTCCCCACATATATGTTGGAAGTCCAGAACTCTATAGGAGAGCATGGTTATGCCAGTTAAAGTTTTATTTTTCCATTCTAGTATCCCATTTGATTGTGGTGAATATGGGGCAATAACTTCATGAACTATGCCAAATAGTTAGCATTATTTATCAAACAAGTTAGAAGTACATTCACCCCCTCTATCTAACCTAAGGCATTTAAGCACTTTTTCTGTTTGTGTCTCAACCTCATTCTTATATATAAGATTTTTTTCTAAGGTTTCATCCTTGGTTTTCATTATTAATATCTACTGCCATTATCTATAAAGGTAATAAAGTATTTCTTATTGTCTCTGGTCAATACACCATTAAACTCACAGATATCTATGTGCACTAGATCCAAGATCTCACTATCTCTATAGACAGACTGAAAAGACTTCATAGGTGTCTTCGCTTGCACACAAATTTCACATTTTTTAGTTTTTATCAATAATGAGTTTAAAGATCAACTCAAATTCATCATTCTTTTAATTGAATTCAAGTTTACATGTCCTAATATACCATACCAAAGATCACAAGATTCTAAATTATTAATAACATGAGATACATAATTAGAATATTCATAATTTAAAACATTCACTGAATCAATGTTTACTGAATCGTATCAAATTCTAAACAACAAATCAAGGTCTTTAAAATAGCCTTTTCCATAAAAGTACCATTTCTCAAGATAATAACTTTATTACATTTAAAGTTTAACTCAACCATTTCTAACTAAAATAGAGCCATATAGAATATTTTTCTTCACGTTGAGAACATGCAACACCTTATGCAAAGTCCAGACACATCCAGAGGATAACCTCAAGTTGACTTGTCTCGACCCTAGTACCCTGGCTGCAAAATCATTCATCATCTTCACAGTCCCACCACTACAGGTATGATAAGAAGAAAACAAGGTCCCATCAGATAAGTACATTGTCTCCCGTATCCACAAGCCACTCATTTGGATGATGGATATGGTATAGTTCATGTTTTACAGAGACATACCCCTCGCTAGCCCCAAGTCCCGCGGTGATCATATTCACTTGTGGACTCCCATCTGCAATCTTAGGTTGAGCTTTTAAGGACAGACAATCCTTGTTCTAGTGTCCAACCTGAGTACAGTGCTAGCAAGGTTTATTCTTTAACCTTTTCTGGATCTTGCCCTTTGGTTTCATTTTATTTTTGTAGTACCCTTTCCTTTTTTTATCTTTGCCCTTCGAGGTCATGAAATTAACATGAGCCTGAACATCAACCAGAATCATAGGCTTTTATTATCTGTGTTATTCTTAAATGATGATTTCCATCATCAAGTCATCCATAATGATTTTCTCCTTCGTGTATTTTAGGGTAGTCCCAAAACTTCTCAAGACTTAGGGATTTTTTTATGATGCACATGACATGAAACTTCTCTGGAAGTTTCATCTCGGCATCTTGTAGATAATGGAGTAGAAATAAAAACTCATGTACATATTCACCGACTTCCCTTCGGCCATGGAAAACTTTAAGAACTTGGCGAGGGAGTATTTCTCAATATAAAGATCCGCAGTGTTATACTTCTGGTCCAGTTCTTCTCACTACCCCATCGCAGTCTGCATGGACGAACAATATATGTCAAACAACGTGTTGGACATAGCCAACAAGAAGCAACCATGACGTATACGGTCATGTTCCTTCCACATAGATTGCATCTTCTGGCTATCAAGTGAGGGGTTTTCCTTTTCCATCAAAGGACATTCAATTTCAAGTATTGAGATTAACCCTATGGTGTTAACTAGATTTTCATGCGTTGTTACCAGCGATTGAAATTTTGACTACCAAAATTTCCAGGCATTCTGATCATGTCCATCCTCGATTTAAATGTGGTTTCCAGCATAATTCTAAATCTAGTTCTCGATATCCTCTCTAAGATTATTTAAACTAGGATCAACACGACATACAATAAAGAGTAATTATCTGGATTAACAGGAATCGAATTAACAACGCCAAATATTAGTAGATACATAAATAACTGTAACCGAGTCATAATCCAAATGCAATATGCATGCAAGAACCAATAAAACCAAAGATAAATCAAGTTAGGGTGAAATCCAGGAAAGACAATGCAATAAACAAATTACATCAAATAAAATAATAAATAAATTAGATAAGAGATCACAAAGCGCCCATGAAATGAACTGTCCTTAGCGATGGTATCGCCCCCACAATACCGGTGCGTAGGGTACTGATGAATATGCATTTCATCATCTTTATTCATTTATTTTAGCTTAAAATCCCTTACAAAATACTAGTAAATATCAATAAATCCATACTTTACTAACCCTAATTCTTGTATAAATATTGTATATTTATCACTATTTTAACCTAAAATAAATAAATAAATAAAGGAAAAAATAAAGAAAATAAAGACTGCATATATGCAATAGATCTTGCTGACTCTGACCCTGAGAGAAGGTCAAGGACCTGATCGACAGGGAACAAGGTAGGGGGAGATAAGTTCTAAATACCAAAAATTTCAGAAAATCAATTATCACTTGTATATATTCATCATATGTATACTACTCTATATAATACACATTCTTTTCATTAATTTATTGATACTCAAATTAACCTCAAATAAAATTGCCTTCTTCTTGAAACTTATACATAAATATATTTTTTAAATATTAAAAATAATCGCAATAAAAATCATTGTATATTGTGTAAATTACAACACTTTGGAAAAGCCGCAAAGCTCAACTTGTAAGATCAATATTTTCTCCAACAAAAAATTTAAAATTCATCAAACTTACTTTCAATGCACTCCAAATTAAATAATATTTAAAATAGAGGTAGTTTCATAAAAGTCGGAGTTAAGGTGTGAAATGTGGCTATTTGGGGTGCTATTGTATACAATACCTATGTATACTATGTACATTATTTATTTATTTTCTTGTACATATTTGTATATATTGTATTTTTAAGTAATTGTAAATAATGTATTTGAATTATATAAAATAACAAATAAAAATCACAGAAAAAACAACAAAAATAAAATCTTGCAGATATTGTATATGTATCACTATGTATATATTATAAATACCTTTATTTATTTAACCTCATTAATTAGTTTATAAGTCAAATAAAAATATCATTGAAACCCTTGTAAAGTATTGTAAATTAATAAATTATTAAATTATGTATATATTTGTATAATTAATTAAAAATCAAATCATTATATATAAGTAAACATACCTATAAATAACACATTTTATTTATTTTCACACTTGTATATACCTTATTTTATTAATTAAAAATCACCTAAATTAATTACATTTAATCACTAACATTTAATCTTTACATTATTTAATTATTTAAATTCAGTTTCATTTTTTAACTAATTTGTTTAACTATTTATTGATTTTTTGTCGTTTATCCTAATCTGTCCTTTTCCTACGTGTGTTCCTATTGGTTGGCCCGAGTTTGTTGACCCAGGCCAACTACTCAGTCCCTCCATCCGCTCCACATTTTTCGGCAACAACCCTCCATCTCCACATTTCCCATCGTGCTACGATCATTAACCTCCCATGCTTTCTTCTCCAATTTTCTCACCATAACTAGTAACTCCACTGAAAGACCACTCGCTCCATCGATCGCACCTCGATTAGCTCGGGATTTGAATTTCAAAATATGCCGGAGCCACTCCTATTAATACACCCCATTCTCCCCCATCACCGATTTGATTTATTTCGGAGAGGGTTTTTTGCCCGAGACTGATCTTGGATGATTGAGCGGTGATAGAGCTTTTGATTACCACAGTTGGGAGTGTGAGGAAGCCTTGAAGAGATGATATCCACCAAGCCACCGGAGTCCTTCACCGTAGCGTTTTGACTCTCTGCCAACCGCAACAGATTAAGGCGCTTCACCTCCATCATAGGGTAACTTAGAGTTGTTTAGAGTTAATTTTTGTTTTTTAATTCATCTATTTTCGCGTTGATTTCAATAGATCAGAAATTCCACATCCGACTCCGATCCACAAGATCAGAGGTTCTCCAATCACTCATATAACTCTCTGACATCGCCATCACACTCGTCTCGACCTTCTCCATCTCCTACCACACCTGACCCCCTCCAGATCGCCTTTGATCAGGAGATCGGCCTCTTCTCCGACCACCATCACCAGAGGCCTTCATTCCCTCACTATTTCCATGTGTTTTATCGCCAATAACATCGTCAGAATCCCTCTGAGCATCATCATCAGCATTGCAGGGACCATGAGTGCGTTTGGGAGCATGAATCGACATCTGGGAGGTTCATCTGGAGCTTTTGAACCTTTCAACCTCCAGATCTGTCACCGGTCATCGTCAAGCCCCCTTTTCACCATTAGTCGACGTAGGGAATCTGCAGGAGTGTGCTTCCCACTTCAGAAGGCGATTCAGGTAGAGATTGCTCGAGCTTTGGCCGATCGAACTTAACTAGAGGCCGCCTTCAAACCAGTACTTCCAGAGCTTCTCGTGGCCCTCTGATCAAGAATAAAACTCCCATAATAGATCTCGTTCGTTGAGAAATCCCCAAAAGTCCGTTGTTAATCTTACTTCTAGATTGGATCCGAGCCAATCACTCATGCATTAACATCGACCTTCGATCAGAGCCTCAACGAAGATCCACCGTATGCTTTGCCTCACCGTTTAAAGGGTATATTTGCTCCCCTCCTCCTGCTTATATTTGTTTTGCAAATAAGTTCTTCGAGGACACGTGTCTGCTTGTTATTATTTGAACATCTGCACTACTTTCCCTATCATTTATTTTATTTCCATGTTGGTCCTGTTTGAACTGCAAAGCGTGCCTAGCACATGATTGTGTGGAAAAATTGCAATAAAAAGTTCGCATTTTGTTTGCTATTGATTGGTCCCTAGAAATAATTTATTTACATTTAGGTCCAATCCAGCGCATTCACGTGCTTTGGCCCTCACATTTTGGATAAATGGCAAGTTCACCCCTACCGTTTTTATCTATGTTATCATTTAGTCCTTAAACTTTGTTTGTTGCATCCATATTCCTGTGAACGTGAATATCATCTTTCATGTTAAAAATCAAATAAGAAAGAGCAAAACCTCTTTAAAAATAACACAAAAATCATGATAACTCTTTGTTAAGTACATCTTTCATCACTAATTTGAATTTTGCATTTTTGTCATTTTTATTAATTTTAAATAATCAAAGATATCATAAAAATCATGCATTTTAAAATCAATAAAAATATAAAAACTTTCTCAAAAATTCTGAAAAATTCTTGTTTCTTACTATCATTTGTTTTAATTATAGTAGATTTTTCACATCAAAATTCATTATAAAAAATAAAAATCATAAATATTCAAAAACATAAAAAATCATATAAATTTGTAGAAAATTTCAAAAAATCATAAAATACCTTTCTGAAAAATATCAAATTTATCTTTCTGTATGTGCATATTTCATCCATTTTTTACTTCACTTGCTGTTTTAAAAATCCAAAGCATTCACATTGTATTCTCTTTCCTAATTTTCATGTTTTTCATTTATTTGAAAATCTAAAGATGTCTAAAAATTCTAGAAAATTTCCAAAATATGAGAAAAATTCAGAAACTCAGAAATAATTTTTGTTTAATTATCTGTATATTTTAATATATCTGGAAATACAAAAAAGTGGTTGATTGTATTTATTCATTTTTCTCAATTTATTATTTTTTAAAAAATCATTTGTAAAATTAAAAATCATAAAAATATAAAATCAAAAAATCAAATAAAAATTATAAAATTAAAAATTATATAAAAATACAAAAATAAAGATATAAAAACCAAGAGTAGTGTTCATATAATTTTCTTTTTCTTTTCATTGATTTTTCAATGAATTGAATAATCTCGGGATTTTTGTCGCCTCCTTGAATCGATCATATACGCTATACATGTAAATAACAACACTCATAGTTCTTGTGCTTACATTCCTTTTCTTGTTTGTTGGATTGAGCTGTGAATAAAGTCAATATTTTTTGTTGAGGTATTTTTAAGGTTGCAGCGACATGCAAATAATTCTATTAATTTTAAACTCTGGATTTCCTTGCTCAACAGGTACTGACGATCGATCCCAGGATACGACAACACACGATTTGCATTCGCACATATCGACGAGATCATCCTTGATTGTACCTCATAGAACTTGCAACCAAGAGAAGGAAAAGAACACTGTTGCGGTGGAGAATAAGAGAGCAACACCGATAGAAAGTTTTCTTACGAGTTAAGAAAACGACATCCTTGGGAGATATATGTTGGACATGCGAGCCCACGGCAAGCCATTATGCAATAAATATTATTGCATTTCACTCCTTAATCTGAAATAAAGAGTACATAATTTGCATAATAGGTCCCTTAGTACAATTAGGGTTATGTACCATGGCCATCTTAATGATCATACAGCTGTTGATTCAATTATTGAATCATAGAGGCTGGTGCTTAGATGAATATCTAATGAGTTAGATTGAGGACTCATCAAGCACCGTCAAATGATTATTAAGAGATGATCTCCAGCCAGAGTAGGAGATGGCAATCCTTTCTCATTTAGGCTGATATCTGACCGACCTCTTGATGCAGGTCCTCTGCATAGGAATAGAGATTCGGAGGTGTCAGATGAGTTAGGTCAAAGAGTTGACTTAACGAGATCGAGATAACCAAAGTCCTATATCATATGCTGTCATGATATAGGCATGCATCCTCTGACCAGAGACAGATGTGTTACTATATGTCTGAGTACGTACATTTGGCAGACCAATAGGTTGATGACCTAATCAAGGTCTATACACCGACGCGCTGGTGTACATATAAGGGCATATGAGTAATACGATCTCTCAAAGGGATCATACATGTTCATTTACTGAACCGGAAGACATGAGCTCACTCATGAGATATTGGGAAGAATCAAATTCCATGCGCATGGTCGTCTCGCTTTGGAAGCTTGACTGAATTTGTAGGTTTGATATATACTTTTGGAAAGTATATGATCAAGACCTAGGTATGATATATGATTTTTGGAAAGTATATGATCGATACCAACTCCCAATGATCGAATGAGAAACATACTGATAAAAACCATGAAGTAGACAGTGTAAGTTGATCTAATACTTCAGGTTTAATCTGAGTCTTCCAGTATGCAGGATGTACAGGTATTGAGAATACCTGAGGGTGATGTGATCATAAACGATTGTATAACCATGATGCTTCCATTCCTAGGGAGTGATGAAACGGGTCTGGATTTTAGTGACTCCTCTCAGTAAAGAAGTAATCTGATCTTGATCCAAATGTTGGACATTGATCTGAATGTGATTCAGATGCAATGAGAAGATTAGATTTGCGGTCTTGATTTAATCAAGCATCTATGGGAGGCCCGAGATCTGTATTTGAGATGTAATCTCAATATCCAAGTCACTATAGGTGGAATAATACAATCGCCCTGTCCTTGTCTCCAAGTATTCGCGGAGAAAGCGCATTATCCTTGAAAGAGTTCATGGATAATTCTATTGTTGATATATGTATCCGAGCATTGAGAAAATGGATAATTAAATGTGATTTAATTATCATGAGTAATATGAATTTGATTCATATTATAAAGCGAGTTATCTGAGATAATTAAATGTGATTTAATTATCAAATATATAAATAATGTGAATGTGATTCATATTATTTGAGAACAGGAGAATAAAGATCCAAGATGATTAAATGTGATTTAATTATCATGGATATGAATAATGTGGATAGCAATATCCATATTAGTCATATATATTATAAATGTGTTTTATAATATATAAGACAGAGATATTTGTAATTTACATTTGTTAATTAAATGTTAATGTGAATTGGATTCACATTGGATATTGAATTGAAAATGTAATTTACATTTTGTTTTGGGTTGTGAATATGATTCACAAATTTTTCAATGGCAAGATTACAATGTCTACAAAATAATTGTGAATTATTTTTGTAGAATAATTTGCAACAAAAGTTGTTGCAAATAATGGAGATTGCATAAGAGATAAAATAGCCACCTTCCTAATGGAGGAGGGTGGACGGCCACCACTCCCATTAGGAAAGGGAGGCCGTCCCCCCTCTCCACATGGAAGGAGGCCTTTCTCTCTTCCATTATCTCCATGTATTGATGATTTAATTTTGTGATTAAATTGTGTTGATTTATCAACATATATTTAAATTAAATTAAATTAATTATTGTTGGTTTTACCAACACAAATCTTAGCCATTAAAAGAAACACAATCAATGAGAGCCATTGGATTTGTGTTGTCCAATGGATTGAGATCCATGGATCCCAAAACCCTATAAGAGGAGAGGCACCCCATTGCTCTTCTTTACACACAATGCTTGAGAAGAATCTCTCTCTCTTTTTCTCTCTACTCGACAGCCCTCTCTCTCCCTCTCATGTGGCCGTCCACCATGGATGACTAAGAAGGGTTCTCCATCGCCGCAGCATCGTCGTTATGCTGCCCGTTCTTCTGCTCGTGGATCTCCGTCTCCTTCGGTGTGCCTCGCTCGTGAAGAAGACGTCGGATCTCGTGTGTCGAGATCAGGAGATCCGTCGCTTGGATCATCAGCATGGATTGCGAGAAGCACGCGGTTCATCCCCGCGCTCGCAAGCGTCTCCTCAGTCGGATCAAACTTGAGACAGGAGGTCTCTTCATTTAGAGACTCGATCGCAACCACGCTTCAAGAGGTAATACTATTACTTGTTTGTGGTTTAGACGAAACGATCCGAGAAGTGTTCTTGGATCATGTGGTTTTGTCGTAAGAAAAAATTTTTAAATTCCGTTGCATCGAGCAACTAGTGCGACTAGTCGCTCCTCGTCGTATTCGATACGACGCTCACGCTTCCGTGATGCGCTTGAGGATTTAACCATATCCTTCAATTGGTATCAGAGCCAGGTTTGACGGTTTCGAATATGATTCGCAAATCGAGGACGACTTGGGTTCGTTAAGGTCGCGAAAGTTTTCATCGCATTTGATTTCGCATATCTGTTTTGTAAATAAATTCGGCACTGTTTAAATTGTTCAAACACGAATTTAATAGTTGGATTTTGTTCCCCATTAAATAAGGAAGCCATAGGATCTGAGTTTACGTAAAACGGATTTCATTTTCTCTAGATATGGTTGTTTTAATGAACATGTATACACTGTTACGGGAACTGCGAATCTTAACGTAATTAAGGAGTTAATTACTGTTTAGAGACACCTCGAAATACGTGCAAATCACATAGGTTCTGTTGTAAATCAAGTTAGCAAACTATGGAAGCTTACTTTGCTTAATTTGGATTTAAATTGATTGAGATATGCTAATTTTAGTAAGTAAGGGTTACTGCTGAAATTACTTTCTTAATCAAGAACCATGTGATTATCAATTAGTGAAATTAATTGTTAATTTCATGAAATAATTATGGAAAATATTTGAGAAATATTGGAATATGATTATTTCCTTTATTGACTTGGCCCCAACCAATTAATTGATTAGATTTGATCTAAATTATAATTGGAATCACAATCATCAAACTCCTTGCTTGAATAGGATTGGGAATTTGTCTAGCAAATTTCCTTATAATCAAAATTATTTTGATTACTATATGGTATAATTTCGGTTGAAGAACCGATGATCATCTCAAGTACAAATTAATCAATTTGGCATTATCCTCTCCCGAGGCGGATATGGTGTCTAGTCGGGGATCGCTGGGGTAGTGGGTTGCAACGTATGCGGTCCATCCCACTCCCGCTGGTACTGGCCATGACAGCAGGTAGGGCCGGGATAATGTCCAAGGGATTAAGTTGTATTTTCCTAATTATTAAAATACGAATTAATGCGTACTTTGAGAATAATACCATATATATTCAAGCATAAAAAATCAAGTTTGATTGATTGAATTGGATTGATAATTAATTTAATATGATTGAATTGATTATGTCCAATTATACTCTAATATGATTAGAGTTAATAATTCCCTTGGAAGAATTGATTATATGAATGTGATTCATAGTAATTAATTAAATTTGAATAAGAGATGGAGGATCACATAAGTGACATCCATGGTCTCCCGTCAAGGCGAAGGGTTTCGTCGCCAGATATTATATGCGGGAGACGCCTGTCCGAAGTGACAGCTCCTGCATATGATCCATTTGGATCGGGCTCGTCGCTTCTTGAAAGAGTAAGGACGTATGCGTAGTGACCCCAATATCGGGTCCTCATATTATTGGGGCGATATTGGATTGCGCATAGCGAGTTGTATTCCTGTTGATCGGTTGGTTCAATTAATGACGGGTCAACATCACCTTAGGGGTGGTGGGCCCGGGTGTTAAAGACCGAATTGGAAGATGCAAGTTGGACTTGCAAGGCAATATGTATTCCCGCTTCTTTTTATCCTAGTTGTAGGTTCTCATATTATTGGGATGCAACAAAGATAAGGAAGGATATCCCAGATCTTGCTTGAGATATAATGGTAAGTATATCTCTTACATTGAAAGTGATTAAGGGAATGAACTTTCATTGTTGACATGGCAAGACAACTTTGATATAAAAATTCCTAAATCAAAGTAAATTATATATTTATATATGTTTATGCAAATTTCTTATTTCAGATAATCCTTCATTAAACCCACTCAATATTATACTCAATAATAACCAGTAAAATATCATGGATTGGACCCTTTGATCCAGATATTGTACTTGCAATTGGACACATAATGTATGTGATTGCAATGTGCAAGTTTCCTCATAATAATGAGGAATGATAATTGAATAAGATAATAGGACTAAAACCCTAGGGTTTGTATGTCTCTATAAGTCTTGATCTCATCGAATGTACTTCGGAAGTGACATGTCGATGATGATCGCAATTGTCAAATCATCCTTATAAAATCAATAAAGATTTTCTGGCATACATATGTGCTCTTGATATTTAATCATGAATGACATGGTTCTCTGCATCATGTAGAATGGTAGCTCTATAAGAGATGATGTATTCAAATTGTTTGAGTACCTACCTGAACCTATACTTTAAGAGTTTAGATGGATGTAAATGATGAGTGTCATCATTCTACTGTCTATACTCTAGTCATTCATGAAGCTTCATAATATTCATATTGTATGAATTGGATGAAGCATGTATAAATGTCAAAATGCTCTTACATTAAATTCTTTTGAATTTAAAATAAGAGGTCCTTAGTCTTAAGCAATGGTTGTTCATAGTTAAAGGGAGCGCAGTGGAAGCATGGGTTGGACCCAAGCAAGAAGTATAATCAAAGAGTTGATTGTACTTCTGTGACTTCCATATGACATCCAAAGAGTTGGATGAATGCCAATACTGCAATATGCTGATGTGTTGATAGTATGACTATCAATTCTACCTAGAATCTTTAGAGAAGGAATCGGATAACACATCAGAATAACCTACATATAATCATTGAAATTGACTTACTTATTTGATAAGGTAAAGTCTAATAATTGTATCTCAATCTTTTAATAACACTTGCAATTGGTTGCATATGTATTAGAATATTAGAAATTTGATTTTAAGGTTTAAGTGTTGGAATTGATGCAATTGTTGCAACAATTTCCACCGGATGAATATACTGCATATTTTCAGTGGGAGCCCTTAGTCTTAGAGAATGTCTCTATGACCTAGATATTAGAATACACTCATTGTTTATTTCTAATTGTTGGATATAAAGATGAATTCTGTATTAAATATATCATAAAGAGTTCTGATGGAGATATTTCAGATAGTAATCTAAAATCTAGTGGCTCTACTAAATTAGAAAATTAATGAATGGTTCATTAAGATTTCTAATACTGAAAATTAAACCTTTAAAGATCAATAGGATGATAAAGATCATTTGACAATGATCTGGCATCAAGTTTTGGGCATATGTCTGTTATGAGATCAATGGACTAGTAAGACATGAAACTTTAGATTGTCTAAAGATTCAAATCTCACATACTTATGAATACTGTATTCAAAGTAAAAATGTCCAATACACCCTTCCTTGGGAAAGGTGTAAGATGTTAAGGTATTCAAGATCTCATACATATTGATGTATGTAGATCATCTATATCATAGTAAACATTATGGATATGTGATATCTGTTAATGATTATGTATGATATGAGATTTCTTCTCTTCACCTAAGAAACCTTTGAAATGTTCAAAGATTTCACATTTTTGGTTTAGAACCAAAGTTTGAAGGAAGATGAGATGAATTTGTTCTAACCAAGGTAGCTTGCACCTATTAGATGAATTCATGGAATACCTTGTGGAGATGTGAATATCATTCCTATCTCAATCCTCCTAATGAACCTTAACTCAATAGAGTTGTAGGGAGATACAATTGATCATGTGTGACATGATTTAATCAATGATTAATCCTAGCATAATTATCTCTTAGTTTCCAAGGTATATATGTAGTAGAGACTACATTATATACTTAATAAGGTTCCATGCATGAAAGCTGGAATCTAGCACTAGAGAGTGCTACTTCATTAGGAAAATAAAGGATGGTATTGTATACCTACTTTATGACCATGAGATTCTTAAAAGATCTCATCTCTGAGAATGTGATTCTTAGAGGATGACTCTCTTAAGAATCAAGATAAAATGAAGTGAAGGAAGTCATTTAATCTTGAAAAGATAACGAGGCTCCTGAAATTGGAAACTAAAAGGACAATTAAAGATGAAACACTAATACCTCTTCAAATGAGTTTGAGGATGTATTCCATATGAAAATGATCAGACTTCATATGATGAAGCTCCTGAGGATCATGACATGGAAATATGGATGTTAGCAATAAAAGTCTAATGTAGACTTCATATACAAGTTATATATGGACCCTCGAGGATCCACCTATATGGGTCAGACCCATTAAGATGTAAATGGATCTTCAAGAGAAAGAGGGAACCTGATGAGAAGGTAGAGACCTTCAAAGCACGATTCGTAGCCATGAGCTGCACACTGAAGAGAAGACATCGCTTACGATGAGACTTGCTCTCCAGTGACCTTGCTTTAACTCATCAGAATATTGATAACTATAGCTACACAACTTGACTATGACATCTTCATGATGTGAGTCAAGATTGCATTCCTCTGTGAATACCTCACCTCTCTGAGGATATTCATATGAAGTAGCCCCAGGGGTTCATGGTTGAGGAAAGCATGGTGTGCAAGCCAAAGAACTCCATCTTTGGACTCAAATAAGCTTCTTGTATTTGGAACATAAGATTTGATGAAATTGTAAATGTTATGATTTCAGATAGAATCTTGATGAACCATGTAAAGCTTAGTGGGAGTGCCATTGTGTTCATCGTGCTAAATATAGATATTATTCTAATCATTTAGAATGATATAAGAATAAATAATAAGTGTTTTAAAATTTGGTTGTTCCATACTTTGAGATATGATCTCAAGGATACCTCTTAGATCTTAGTTCTGAAGTCGTTCAGAAACAAAGAGAAGAGGATATTGGGACCGTCACATTGGTAGTACACCTTGGACTTATTCCATTTTCTTAAAAAAATTCCAAGAAAGGCTTCCTTCCCTTAATATGTGGTAGTGACCTGTCTAAAGGGATAGCACCTCAAAGAGTTGAGGAAGTGAATGCTAGAACTACTTGCACTTGTGCATCAGTTATGAGAAGCTGGGTATATGCTAGATGTGTACAAGAGCCAGATGTCTGCCATGCAGTGGGAGTAGTAAACTGTTACTAATCCTGCTATGGAGATAAAACACTTGATTGCAGTAATAATAATATCTTCAAAGATGAAAAAATTTAGAGATAGTGATCTCAAAGTCTTATCTTCAAAAGTTTAAGATCTTGTAGATAGTGATCTATAAGGATCTTAACTGTAGATACCTTAGGAGATAGAGATCTCCTGAAATTAAGGTATTCTAATAAGGATTATGGGAATACTGGTTATGATAATAAGATGTAGTGTCAAGGACACTATAACGACAAAAATTGAGTATCTGTTGCATAAGATGCAACATTCGCATTGGATGCGAGCATTGTTACTAGGAGATATGCAAGTGCCGTAAAAGGACTTGGTGTAGTCTCTTGGGAACAGAGTGACTGATCAGCTTACCTAGCTATTTTCTAAATAGCCTATGATTGTCACATGAGTGTGGGTTTAAATGATTAGCCCATTAATGGCTCTTTGGGCTAGTGGGAGATTGTTGGACATGCGAGCCCACGGCGAGCCATTATGCAATAAATATTATTGCAATTCACTCCTTAATCTGAAATAAAGAGTACATAATTTGCATAATAGGTCCCTTAGTACAATTAGGATTATGTACCATGGCCATCTTAATGATCATACAGCTGTTGATTCAATTATTGAATCATAGAGGCTGGTGCTTAGATGAATATCTAATGAGTTAGATTGAGGACTCATCAAGCACCATCAAATGATTATTAAGAGATGATCTCCAGCATGAGTAGGAGATGGCAATCCTTTCTCATTTAAGCTGATATCTGACCGACCTCTTGATGCAGGTCCTCTGCATAGGAATAGAGATTCGGAGGTGTCAGATGAGTTAGGTTAAAGAGTTGACTTAACGAGATCGAGATAACCAAAGTCCTATATCATATGCTGTCATGATATAGGCATGCATCCTCTGACCAGAGACAGATGTGTTACTATATGTCTGAGTATGTATATTTGACAGACCAATAGGTTGATGACCTAATCAAGGTCTATACACAGGCGCGCTGGTGTACATATAAGGGCATATGAGTAATACGATCTCTCAAAGGGATCATACATGTTCATTTACTGAACCGGAAGACATGAGCTCACTCATGAGATATTGGAAAGAATCAAGTTCCACGTGCATGGTCGTCTTGCTTTGGAAGCTTGACTGAATTTGTAGATTTGATATATACTTTTGGAAAGTATATGATCAAGACCTAGGTATGATATGTGATTTTTGGAAAGTATAAGATCGATACCGACTCCCAATGATCGAATGAGAAACTTACTGATAAAAACCATGAAGTAGATAGTGTAAAGTTGATCTAATACTTCGGGTTTAATCTGAGTCTTCCAGTATGCAGGATGTACAGGTATTGGGAATACCTGAGGGTGATGTGATCATAAACGATTGTATAACCATGACGCTTCCATTCCTAGGGAGTGATGAAACAGGTCTGGATTTTAGTGACTCCTCTCAGTAAAGAAGTAATCTGATCTTGATCCAAATGTTGGACATTGATCTGAATGTGATTCAGATGCAATGAGAAGATTATATTTGCGGTCTTGATTTAATCAAGCATCTATGGGAGGCCCGAGATCTGGATTTGAGATATAATCTCAATATCCAAGTCACTATACGTGGAACAATACAATCGCCCTGTCCTTATCTCCAAGTATTCGCGGAGAAAGCGCATTATCCTTGAAAGAGTTCATGGATAATTCTATTGTTGATATATGTATCCGAGCATTGAGAAAATAGATAATTAAATGTGATTTAATTATCATGAGTAATATGAATTTGATTCATATTATAAAGAGAGTTATCTGAGATAATTAAATGTGATTTAATTATCAAATATATAAATAATGTGAATGTGATTCATATTATTTGAGAACAGGAGAATAAAGATCCAAGATGATTAAATGTGATTTAATTATCATGGATATGAATAATGTGGATAGCAATATCCATATTAGTCATATATATATTATAAATGTGATTTATAATATATAAGAGAGAGATATTTGTAATTTACATTTGTTAATTAAATGGTAATGTGAATTGGATTCACATTGGATATTGAATCGAAAATGTAATTTACATTTTGTTTTGGGTTGTGAATATGATTCACAAATTTTTCAATGGCAAGATTACAATGTCTACAAAATAATTGTGAATTATTTTTGTAGAATAATTTGCAACAAAAGTTGTTGCAAATAATGGAGATTGCATAAGAGATAAAATAGCCACCTTCCTAATGGAGGATGGTGGACGGCCACCACTCCCATTAGGAAAGGGAGGTCGTCCCCCCTCTCCACATGGAAGGAGGCTTTTCTCTCTTCCATTATCTCCATGTATTGATGATTTAATTTTGTGATTAAATTGTGTTGATTTATCAACATATATTTAAATTAAATTAAATTAATTGTTGTTGGTTTTACCAACATAAATCTTAGTCATTAAAAGAAACACAATCAATGAGAGCCATTGGATTTGTGTTGTCCCATGGATTGAGATCCATGGATCCCAAAACCCTATAAAAGGAGAGGCACCCCATTGCTCTTCTTTACACACAATGCTTGAGAAGCATCTCTCTCTCTTTTTCTCTCTACTCGACAGCCCTCTCTCTCCCTCTCATGTGGCCGTCAACCATGGATGACTAAGAGAGGTTCTCCATCGCCGCAGCATCGTCGTTATGCTGTCAGTTCTTCTGCTCGTGGATCTCCGTCTCCTTCGGTGCACCTTGCTCGTGAAGAAGACGTCGGATCTCGTGTGTCGAGATCAGGAGATCCGCCGCTTGGATCATCAAGATGGATTGCGAGAAGCACGCGGTTCATCCCCGCGCTCGCAAGCGTCTCCTCCGTCAGATCAGACTTGAGACAGGAGGTCTCTTCGTTTAGAGACTCAATGGCAACCACGCTTCAAGAGGTAATCCTATTACTTGTTTGTGGTTTAGACGAAACGATCCGAGAAGTGTTTTGGATCATGTGGTTTCGTCGTAAGAAAAAAATTTTAAATTCCGCTGCATCGAGCAACTAGTGCGAGTAGTCGCTCCTCGTCGTATTCGATACGACGCTCACGCTTCCGTGATGCGCTTGAGGATTTAACCATATCCTTCAATATAAGTAGACCTAGTACGTAACTTTTTGTCTTCCGAAAACACCCTCCAACAAAGCACCTCTTCAAATTCTGAAACAACGACTAGAAAATAGTCTTTAGAGTCGATCCGAATTCCCTTATTATGAGCGAATCATTATTAATTTGTAGAATTAGTTTATTCAACCCACTAATGAAACCCGTAACAAAAGTATTGTTCCTTCTCTATACTATTGTTATAGGATGTGGTACCAAAAAATCCATCAAAAAAACTCACATTGTTTTAAATTTGAGAATTCCCAACTTTCCTCTAATACAATTAGTTTCCAAATTGAAGCCAATTTCTTACCTAATGTAATTGTATAGGTTTGTTTATTTAAAACCTAATTACATTGGCAATAAATACAACAGTTCATCATTGATTGTTTTTCCTATTGCAGTGTTTGAATGAGATGTTAGACTACTTGACAACATGCGTGCAGCAGAAGGTGGCATGCACCAGAGCGGATCATCTGCGATCCGTCAAAGAATGGACACCCCTGATAGGGGACCACTATCCCTGACCCCCTATCGGATAGGGGGAGTCCATTCCCGATCCGACGATCCCCACTACTGTAGGGATGATCTACAACAGACGATCCACCCCCAGCATGCACCATCTCAAGCAGCTGCCCAAGACCATCAATGTATTATTCTATTTGGTTTCCATCATGCATGTTGGCTTTTGAGACAAGGCTTCTTTTCTGCACCTGCATGTTCTTGCCTGTTCTAACTTTTATGAGACAAAGCTACCTATCTCAAAGCACTGATGTTCTTGCCTTTCTCAAAGCACTGATGCTTTCAACGGAAACTTGTCGCCTTTTCTCTCAGATGAACTGATGAGAAGCTGAAGCCCGTCGTCAGTTTGGCCTTTTTCAAGCCGCACCAAAGAGGGAAGCAAAAGAAAGCAAAGGGGCCTTTTTTTAATCACCTCAACGATCCCTACTGCATCGTTTATGCTCTTACAGTAATAAAAGGAGCATATGCTTTCATTCATACAGTGCAACCCCTTCACATCTTTATCTAAAATTAACACACAGGTGATGATTGCTGCCTCGGCCGGAATGCGCTGCCCCTTGACACTGTCAGCCCACCGCCACCACCGCCATTACCAATAGTGGCCTTCCACCCACGAGTCTCGCCGCTGCCGCTTGCGGAGACGCGCTCGCAACGAGGACACATGGTGAGCGATGACGCCAGCATGGGCTCACTGGTGTGTGGCGAGATCACCGTCGGTGGTGCTACTCTCAGTGCCCTCAGCTCCTCCACCTCCTTCTGCAGTCTCCTGTTCTCCTCTGTCAGAGACCCGAAGCACTTCTTCAGGTACTCGCATTCCATCTCCGTCTGCTTTAGCTTAGTCCTGAATGGCATTTGGAGCACAAGACATATTCAGGCCATGATACAATAAATTCTAACGCATCCACTCTAGCATCGACAAATGATCTATGTTAAGGATTAAAATTTAACATACATGGCGGCAAACCAAGTAAATGCATGTGATATAGTGCGGTACTGATGTAACCGACGACAAATACTTGGGAAAATGTCACCGAATAGAATATTATGATGCTGCAATTAACATTGTACTTGAGATACGAGCTGATTACATGAACGCAAATATATTATATAGATGTTCGTCTATATCTTTGTGTTGTGTGTGGATGTGGACTATAGAAAAACAAAAACAATTTCACCCATTTATTGAAAAAAAATCCTAAAGTTTGGCGGGATATCAAGTAACTATCAGCATCCTTCGTAATATCGTGGTCCTTTAGCTCATTGCTGTACATTAAGTTGTACGACAGGAAAAGCAACAATACAACATCATATGTGATGGTACTAATCTAAGGAAATCTCTCTTTATTTTAAATAACAAAACAGTTATCAGTAATAAGTGAAGTGTAAATCATGACTTGGAAAGCACAAGTCTATTCTCATCTTTTTATTAGTCACTGTACTGGAGAGAGAGAGGTGCGTGTACCGTGCACGACGATTCTGGAACCAGACCTCCACTTGGCGTGAGCGCAGCTTCAACTTAAATGCCAAGGCCTCCTTCTGCTTCTGCATGTGCACATTACGCAGAAGTGGTGAAAGGAGCAGATGGGATGGAGCAGAGTGTGGTAAATGTGGTGCACGGCAAGGATCGCTGTGTCCAATGTATAAAGGTGAACTCGACAAAACGGTGAAAGCAGAAGATTTCCCCATCTCTTTTTAGCTAAATATAACACATATATTTTCCCGTTTCTATTTAAACTTTTTCCAGAAACCAGTGGGACGAAGAGTAGGTTCTGGAGATATTGACTCCTAGGCTACGTATGCATGACATGTTGCAGACCATTTATCTCTTCTTTCTCAAATATACACAATATTGGTAAAACCCATGCTCGCCTTACTTTCCCTATATATCCTGTGTGGATGATTACTATGTCCCCCAAAGACCACTAAAACGAAGAAAATGCATACAATAGTTCTGAATCTAAAAACTTCTTTTTTCTAACCGGATCCAGATGGTTGAATCTTGAAAAACCTTGTGAAGAGACACGGGTTTATCCTTACGGGGTTCAAGGTCTGGTTCAGGCGGAAGCTCTCCTCCAGAAGCCTCGACTGCTCCTTGGAGAGCCTCAGCTTTTTTGGTCTCGGGTTGCTCCCATCCTCATCATCTTCCATAGTTCCCATGGCGAAGCACTCCTCCTCCATCTCACATGCAGGCTGGTTCATGTCCAAGTCCCTCATGTTGCACCCACCATCTCCTTCTGCACACAGTGCATACATATATAGAATATATTGTAATCCCCGAGCAAAACCTACATGCAAAGACCCAGAAGGATCCTTACCAGGCCAAGACGAAGTAGAGCAGAGACCAGGGATGGCGATGGTGAGCTCCAAGCACGAGTGACCCTCCATGTCAAAGGGAATCAAAGGAGAGGAAGAGGGGGTATTGGAGGAGAGGGCAGCGCAGCAGTGTTGTTGTGCATATAAAGGGGAAGGGAAATGGGGAGTAGTTGGTTCCCATTCATGGCGGAGGGGAGAGTGAGATGTGTGACGTCCATCGTATTTGACCGGATCAGACGGTGAAAGAGGTATACACGTGGCGAGAGCGGGGGGGTCCCTGCGTGCGGGAGAAACGCCGGCAGGTCCCCCTGTGCGGCGTTGGTGGCTGTGGCTGTCGGGGGAAGCGGGCTTTCTTGAATGATTGGGGCTCAGGTGTGGGGGCACCGGGTCGGTCAGCATACCCCATCATTAGGTGCTCATGCTGTCAACTCGTCTGCTGCGAGTATGTGATTCTGACCGTCGGATGCGGATCTTCCTGACCCATCCAGTGGTCAGTTTTGCCCGGTGGACTCGCTACGTCTCTCGCCCTCCATCGGAAATTCTTGCTTCGTTTTGCATGGTGTCGATGCCTTGCTATTTGCCAAGCTATGATTTGGTCGATTTAGGTTGTGTGGATGTTGGCATCCTCGTGCCCACATCCGATTAAGAGTCTGGCAAAGTCTATATCAAGTGCAAAAAATGAAGTTACATGAAAATACAAGGTTAAAGGATCTTTCTTTACTAGATTACATCCTTGGACAATAACTAGTGTTCTTCACTATGTAGAAAAAGGAAGATGGAGTCCATTTACAAATGATGTAAAGTTAAATGCCTAACCTTATGCAAACAACTTTGAAGATAGGCAACACAACTAAATGATCGAATTTCAGAAAATGTTTTAGGGCCTTGTCCCGATCCCGTTGTAGGTTGAAGGATGACACAACATTAGGGTTCAACAATGGCTGTGCTAGTCCAACCTAACTTGAAGCTCGAGCTATAAAATATGGTTCATGTCCGAGCCTACAATTCAATTGGGTTGGCTCGGGTCTTGATTTTTGTCGCTAAAGGTTTTAGGCTGGGCTTGGGCTCGGTGTAGCCCGACTTGGCACTTCACCAAGCGATTCATCACAAGGCCCACTAGCATGGCCTACAATATGGTTCATTAACCCAATCTTCTAGTTCATTACTCATTAGGTTGAAGAATACTACATTTTAGGATCTTCGAAGAATAAGAAACTTAAAGTGAATATAGATCAACCATGGCTTAGAAATTTATATGCTTATAAAATAAAAATAGACCATATTTATTTTAGGATTATGGAATATGTTTGCTTTTCTAGAGATGCATTGCCTCATTATAATGGGTATGCTTTTCTTTTTTTTTTTTTTAGAATCAAGAGGGTGAAGTCCCAAGGCGGGACTCACCACTGAAATTATATTAATACCAGATCAAAATTAGATACATTAACTAGAAGACCATAGCCGATAAAGGGAGAGGCACAAGGCTATTACATTTTCAGAATAAAATCTTTGATTGTTAAATACCAAATCATTCCTTCTTCCCCAAATGGACCATAATACCGCAAAAGGAAGAGCACAGTCGTCCATTGAGTTGCCCCCAAGCGACCTTACCATCCTCCAGAAATCATACTCACCACCAATAGAGGCCCACGGTGCCCCCAACTCCTTCCATATCTGAAGCGAAAATGGACACTTAAAGAAAAGATGTTCCGCGTCCTCGATATGCTCCCCACATCTATCACAGCTTGTGTCAGCAATCCCAAACAATCTTCCCCTTCTCGCCTTGTCACAAATCCTTCCTCTCCTGAGACACCAGAGGAATACTTTCACCCTGTTAGGGATCTTGCTAGCCCATATGATCTTCATGTCCTGAACCTCATCCGCATCAATGAAATCCGGGCTCCCATTGAACATGTCGTAGGCCTTCTTCACTGAGAATCTGCCCCCTCCCAAAGAAAATGATCCCTTCCCTGCGTAATACAGGACGGGGATGGCAATTCTGCACACAGCCTCGAAAATCCCTACAACCTTCGCTCTGGGATGACAGAAATGAACCGAGGGTTCCATGATCCAGAGTCACAAGCATCCGCCACAGAACAACCTTTGTCTGCTGCCAAAGGAAAAAGCCTGGGGAACCTAGTGCTAAGGATCCCCTCGCCCGTCCAGTTATCCTGCCAGAATCTGAAAACCTCCCCAGACCCTACCTTAGGCCTCAATCCCTCCCGCAACGACGGCAGGATGTCTCGAATACCGCTCCAAAGCGAAGATTCAAACCTTAATCTCTTAGTCTCAAGAGAGCCCCTAACTTCATAAATATTACGAAGTAGGTTGATGACCAAACTGTCATTGTTGCCCCAGATCCACATCACCCATTTGGCCAGAAGAGCCTTATTCATACTGCAAATATCTCTAACACCCAGACCTCCCTTGCTTTTCTTCTGCGTGATCTCTTCCCATCGAACAAGGTGAATGCCAGACCTCTGCTGCTTCCCATCCGACCAAAAGAATCTTCGCATCATTTTTTCAATCTTTTTTCTTACACCAACCGGCATCAGACGAGTTGATATGAAAAAAAAACGGGTATCGCCGATAAGACATGTTTCAAAAGCGTCAACTTCCCACCCTTTGAAAGTGTCACCGCCTTCCAACCGGTCAATCTTTGTTCAATCTTTTGGAGAACCACATCCCAATCCGATTTTTTAAGTCTGCCTACCACCAAAAAGAGTCCCAAGTATGTAATGGGCAGGTTCCCTAAGGGGCACCCCAAGCATGCCACCCTATTTCTGCTCTCCGCCTCATCCATCCCGAACTGAATGACCACAGACTTGTTTCTGTTTATCTTGAGACCTGAGATATTACTGAAGATATCAACCAACTGCATGGCCCTTCTGTCCATCTCCTCTTACCCCCTTAAGAATATTATCGTGTCATATGCATACTGAAGTAAAGGCACTGAAAAAGCATCTGCACGAAAGCCCTTACACCACCTGACATCAACAACTCTCTTGAACATGACCGTCAATGCATCAGCTACCAAAACAAAAAGCATCGGAGCGAGCGGGCATCCCTGTCTTTCCCCCTCTGTGGCTGGAAGAAACCACCCCCAGGCTTCCCATTCACCAGGATCGTGAAGGAAGCGGTCGTGACACACTTCTTCATCCAGGCAATCCAAAGCTCAGGAAAACCGCGACATCAAAGAGACGTCCAAAGAAACCTCCAGTCCACGCAGTCATATGCTTTCTCAAAATCGATCTTCCAAAGCAAACCTTTCTTTCCTTCTCGCCGCCACTGCAGACAGATCTCAGAGGCCGTAACTAAACTGTCTGCCATATGTCGTCCTGGGATAAAAGCTGTTTGATTCTGCAGAATAATCGCTTCCATTACCCGCTTTAATTTGTTAGCAAGAACTTTAGCAATGATAAGATAGATTGCATTGGACATTGCTATTGGTCTGAAGTCTTCCACTCTTAAGGGAGTATTCTTCTTCGGAAGAAGGAAAAGCAGCGCTTGATTAATCTTCTCGAATCCTCTATTAGCATCTCTAAATTCGTTAAGCACCCCCAAAATATCATCCTTTAACATACCCCAAAATTCCTTGTAGAAACAAACAGGAAAACCATCCGGTTTGGGGGACCCATCTGAGTTCAGCCCCAAGACAGCCTTTCGAACCTCCTCCTCTTCAAACTCCGACTCCAGCTCCTGCGCCTGCGCCTCTGAAAGGGACTCAACCCCCTCCCCCCGCCATCTCCAACCAGTACCTTGTTCCCTCCTCGACATTCTAACAAAGTGATCCCTTAGAGCGCGCCCTAACAATGCATTCCCTACTACTCTTTCACCCCCTACCTCGAGGCTCTGAATGAAGTTCCTCCTTCTTCTACCCGACGCCATAGAGTGGAAGAATCTTGTGTTTGCATCCCCCTCCTTCTTCTATCATGTGTATGCTTTTCTTTAATTGCAATATTTTTTTAATTATGTAATTTGGTGAATAAAAGCAATCACAAACTCTCACGTTATTTATTGTATTGATTAAGAATTTTTTAATTTGATTCTCATGGATCGAGATCAGTGTTAGTGTATAGCATTGGTTGAACCAACCCAAGCCCAGGCGGTCATTTCAAGGGTTGGGCTCGTGCCTGGCTCAGTGGGTTTCAACCCAAACAGATTCGATGCTTGTGCATATTCCTCCATTAATTCTCTCGAGATATGAGGGCAAAACCTTATGATAGAGAGGTCCTAAAAACTAGAACTAATAAATTATGATTTAAGATGTATCTATACACAATGCTCATCTGATGTGAATGAAAAGCACCACCATATTTGTTGAGCCAATGATAATTTGCATGTTTGCCTCTTGAAAACATGAATTGGATTAATCATGAGCCAATGCTAATTGATATTTATAAACTGGTCAGTGCATGATATATACATGAATTGAATTGAGAGTTAATTTGTATATTCTTTGGACCATTTTGAGCATAGTTCTTTAAAATTGGATTAATCATTAAGTTCATGAAATAAATCGTGATTCTTTGTTCATGTGAGCATACCTTCACTTTGTCATTTTTTTGTTGCAAATCAAACAAAAATCATGTATGCATCTCATTGCATTGTACAAACTTAGTTTAAATAGAATCTTATAGTAATTTAACCACTTGATTCATGTTTTAATTAGATAATCTATTTAATAGCGTCCTTATGTTCAACCTTGTTATATTTACCAAGTTAAATTCTCCATCTATTCAAAAGGGTGATTTTTGACAGAATAATTTTCACCTCCTATACTACGATTATTTGATATATTTAAAAAGTGAAAACTTGATATTCGATAAATGGCACTGTTGCGGGGACACAACGTGTTTAGACTAGTTGATTAGGCTTGTTTCTTGTGGCTAAGTGAAATTTGGTATATTTAAATTAAGCTTGTTAAGTATTTGTTTTATTTTATTATTGTGTGCATAAATTATTAATTTGATTAACTATATTTCTTAGAAATTACTAACCACTTGTTGTTTTCATCAGGGCCCGCAGAGCAACTTTACAAGGAGTAAAATGGAGGTTTGAGGTTGGAGCTTGAACTGAAGAGGATCGGATCGATCATTTTTTAGAGAGATATAATTTAATTAAATTAGTAATTTCATTTCACATCATTATTGCAATTACTATTGTTATAACTTAGGTAATTGCTCTATTTACAATGACTCTCGTTTAAGAGCTCATGTGTGTACAAGTGACTTAGAAACTTATTTTTCTTCTTGTTTTAGTTGTGTCAAGAGTGGTTCTCGACTTAAGTGGCAGTATTAGGATAGGCACATTATCGTCCAAATTCAAATTTAAATATGTATGTGCCCTCGTAATATAGGCCACATTTCATTGATCACATCTTTTTAGAAAGATTAAATAACCACACTTAAACGTGTACAACTAGCTCAAACTGAAATCAAATTCTTCCCTGCTAATAATATCCTGTTTAGGTGTGGCGTTTTCGACTTGCATGCATTTAATGTAAACTTTAAATTTAGTCTAGCATAACACATGGAGAGCGTTGGGAATCACTATAAGTACATTTCTATCTGAGCATACATCATATTTTCTCACTTGCATTCTATTTTTCGATTCCTCTCTTGATTTATAACCCAAGTCTAAAAGGAAAAGGGATTGAACCATCTGAAAAACGCGTCACCCGGCTTGCTTCTTCTGAACCTGTAAAAGAATCAGAAAGAAAGATTTCACGGTCGTTGTATCAATCATGTGAGTTTTGTCAGAAAAGATTAAGGATTAGTTAATCTTCTTTATTTTATTTATACTCTTAAACTTAAGTGTATAGCAGTTAAGCACGGGAGTGTCGAATTCAGGGAGGCAAACTGCTGTTAAACTAGGGGTAAAATATAGACAAATAAGGTTAAATGATTCCCTAATTTCTATTCAATTTTTAAATATTTTTCTGAATTTTTATTTGGATTTTATGAATTTTATATTGTTTTTGTAAATTTTTAAGTATTTTAAGATTTTTTATTATTTAGAACATGTTTAAATTTTTATTTGATTTTTATTTTTTATTTTTTATTATTTTCTATTTTTATGGATTTTTAAAAGGTTTTAGTATTTTTATGAAGTTTGGTTTATTTTTAAGGTAAAAAACTTTTCTTGTTGAAAACTGTGACGTTTTTCTGATTTTTAAAAATTTTTAAAATTAAAATTGATATGAAAATATTTTTATTTTATTTTTAATAAAAAGTAGATAAAATTACCTTTAAAACAATATGTTGTGCATTTTTATGGAATTTTTATTTATTGAGTTATGATTTTTATAAGTTTTATGTATTTTTCTATTTTTTTGGTTTTATTATTCAATTTTTATTTTGTTTTTGGTTGATTATGCAAAATATGGTAAATATACTATAGCTAATTTTTATAGGTTTTTTAGAGGAGTTTTTCTATATTTTTTATGAAATTTTTAAAAAGTTTGTTATATTTTTTGTATTTCTTTTAATGGATTATTAATAATTAAAAAGTATTTTATTTTTTATTTCCAAATACCATTTAATATTGTATATAGTGTAAAAATATGGTATTTCCATGTATTTTTATTATTTTATTATTAGTATTTTTATTTAGTATGTATAGAGTATGTATAGTATTGGGTATAGCTAGTATATATACAGATAGGGGTACGGGTGTGATTTTCTTGAAATGGTGGGGCGCATGTAAATTTACAGAAGGTGGAAGGGTTTGCCGTGCAAAATGCCCCAGATATTATATGGTTTCTCACGTGATGTTCTGCACCTGCGGCCACTGGTGGAGGATCTATGCGTGATGAAAATGAGTTCCGAGGGCTTTTATGCAAAGCAACCAAGAAAGCACGTACATTCCATGTGATAGCTGTAGTTCGGGTCCTCTTCAGAATTAGTTAAACCGCCAGGAGTATTAATGTAACTTTCCCCCCAAAAAAAAATCTTCCAGCGCACACGCTTTGTGCGTGATCGGTCTACAATGGTGGGGCTGCTTAGTTGATCCGCTGTCAACGCGTAGAATGGCAAGAGACATGCATAGGGTACGATGAAGAGCGTCGATCAGTGATAGAAATCGACGGCTGCCAATTGACCTGTAAATGTATTCTGTTCACGGATGCTCGCGGAGGATTGGATTATGTTCTTCCTAAAATTGAAATCTCCAAGCGGCGAAGTCGAGAGCGATAGTTCTCGAATTAATACTCATTTCTCCTGTTCGTGTCAGGGATCAGAGATGATCTCTTTGTGAAGGTATCAACGAAGTTCACAGTCGATGCTCTGGTCTTCGTCTCCGAGCGATACTGTAGATGTTTGGTAATGGCTCTGATTAACCTCCAGTTGAAGTTCAATCAAGTTTTTTTTAATGCTGATCAGGTGCTGTTGGCGTTGGCTTCATTGAGGCCGATGCTTTGTTACAGGCTATGGATTGATGACGACCTTGAATCTGGAGCTCATCTGATAGTGCGTTGTTGGGACTTGATGCATTTCAAATATATGTTCATCCCAATTTCCAGTGTTAATCTCACCGAGCTGGGAATGTATCGATGGAGGTGTTTTGCTTGTGGACGGAACTCGGATTCAACCTTATCTCCAAATGGAAACTACTAATGTTGATGTTGCGTTGCAAATCAATCTGATCTCCCGTTGCAGAACGACGATGGAACTCCAGGAATATCTGCAATGGAATTGAAAGACTCGAGGGTTTGAGACCTCGGCCGATGTTAGGAAAAAATGTAACGGATGGGTTAATGATCCTGCGTGGATGGGTGAAAGGGTTGAAGGTGTGTTCGGCAACGTGGTTAAACCACCTCGGGGAGGTTTAACTCCTCTAACCCAAGTTTTCTCCCTCCACGTGGGCCCCACTTTATTCTTTTTTTAAAAAATTAAATAAATAAATTTTACATCATCAATCCTATCAAAAAATAATATATTATGCCATCATCTCATATAAAAAATACAAACTACTCTACTTTTACTCACTTTTTCAAACTCCAATACAATCACATCACAATAACTACTCAATTTTTTCAAACTCCAATACAATCATATCATAATAAACCCACTTCTAACCCACCCCCAGTTTAACCCTCTATCCAAACACCAAAATCCAAAAATGGGTTACCTGCAACCAGTTTAACCCACCTAAACCCACTATCCAAACACCCCCTAAGGGTGTGTTCGGCTATAAGGTTAACCCACCCCCGGGGTGGTTTAACTGTCTAAACCCATATTTTCTCCCTCCATGTGGGCCCCACTTTATTCCTTTTTTAAAAAATTAAATAAATAAAATTTACATCATCAATCCTATCAAAAAACAATATATTATACCATTATCTCATATAAAAAATATAAACTACTCCATTTCTACTCACTTTTTCAAACTTCAATACAATCACATCACAATAACTACTCACTTTTTCAAACTCCAATACAATCATATCATAATAAATCCACTTTTAACTCACCCCCAATTTAACCATCTATCCAAACACCAAAACCCAAAAATGGGTTACCTGCAACCAGTTTAACCCACCTAAACCCACTATCCAAACACCCCCTAAGGATCTGAGATATCCAGATGATGAAGAGAATGGGAGCAGAAGCGGAATCGAGGCTCATCGGAAATGATCGATAATCGGATGTAAACAGATGAGATAAAAAAATCGAGATGAGAAATAGAAGGGGAGAGAAGGGAGATTGAGAAGATTGAGACTAAAAAAACGGAGGGAATAAAGTAGAAGAGAAGGAAGAACATGATACGAATACTAACCTGGAATGGGGAAAGATGAAGGGTATCGCCTGGGAAAACGAGCTCCGACGAGCTCGTTGGTCATTGCCTTCACGCTCGAGGGAGGTTCACACGCACGATGGTGGAATCGCTTGCCGACGAAGATCTCGCCCCAGTTTCTTGCTCCTCCTCGCTGCGACGGTGGAACGGAGCACGCTATCACTCCCGCTCGGGATCTACTGGAGCTCACTGTAAGAGGAAAGAAAAATAATGGCGGATGGTCGAACGACTGGGGGTGGTCGGCTATTTATAGGTGAGGCGGAGTCCGCTCACCGTCGAATCAAGGGACGGTTGGGCAACGGTCGGCTGTTGGCCGGCCGTTTGGGCGGTTTAGGAAGTTGGAGAAGAAAAAGCGACCGGCGGGTGATGGGTTTGCTTGAGGAGGAAGAAGAAGAAACGAGGGAGAAGAAGGAAAGAAGGGGAAAGTAAGAGAGAGAAAAATAAGAGGGAAGAGAGAGAATAAAGAAATTTAAATAAATAAAATTAAATAAATCAAATAAATCAAATAAATAATAATACTAATAATAAATAAATTAAATAATTATTAGTTAAATATTAATTTTGTAATTAAAATAAATAATTAATAATTTAATATGATTAAGAAAATAATAAGTAATAAATAAGTATATAATTAAGTAATTACTTAAATTAATAAATTAACTAAATAATTAATTTAAATAAATAATTAAATATTATTTATTAAAATAATAATAATAAATAAATAAAGTATAAATGTATTAAATAACAATATAAGTTACGGTTTATTGTATCATATACCAATACAGACCTGAAAACATCATTTTTCGCATTAACTCTGATTTTAGCGAAATTATGTCATTCTATAGATAATTGAAAAATATAGTTTTTGAGACTAAGTTTGCTCAATTCGGAGTTTACGACCGATTTATGAGGTCCGGAAGAAAAAAGTAACGGCTTCGAGGCTTCGGGTGTTATTGGTATTTTGGCTTAATTATATTTTTTATATTTTTATAAATAATTTTAGATGATTTTAGGGAAAATAATTAAGTTAATAGGGTTTACAGTTATTTAATAAAAAATCGGGGAAGTTTCTACATATAGTACATATATACATTGGAGTCCAAAAAGCCGAAACTCACCGGTTATATCCGAATATTTTTATGATATTTTTAATAAATAGTATTATGTACAAAACGGATTTTAAAAGTGAGTTTGGTCCGTTTGGAGTTCTCTATAAATAGTTATGAACCTTCGAAGTCAGCTATTACGGCTTTTACAATTCATTGCGGTTAATTTATTTTTATATCAAATTTTTCTAATATTTTTATAAAATAATATATAACTTTGTGAATATTTTTTGTAAAAGGAATATTTTGATTTGAAGTGGTTTTGATGATAAATAAAATATGTGCAGTATTTACATTGTGCAAAATGGGTAATTTATATTTTTGGTCTTTATTTTCTTGGTATTTTTATAAGTTATGATCCTTATCTCCCCCTACTTATTTATTTTGTCGACCCGGTCAATATTGACCTGGTCTCGGGGTTAGGATCAATTTATATATCTTCTATATGCATCCTTATTTTATTTTTTTTATTTTTATTTTATTCTTTTATTTTAGATATAAAATAAGTGTTAATTATGCAATATTAATATTTGTGGTTAGAATGATAATTACTTGGAATTAGTGGATATTTACATGTATTTTACCAAGGATTTTAGTCAAAATGAAAGAATAAAGGTGATGAATCATGGATTCATCAGTGGTAGGCATGTATTTTGTGCTCATTTAAATATCAGTGATAACCATAATCTAAAATCGGGACTGAATTAGGTGAGTTGACCAAACAATTTTGAATAAAAAGAATAGATTGTTTTACGGGTGCATAAAGCCCTCATTATTCGCAGGTACTTACCCCAGACAGAGTAGGTGAGGACGCACACATTAAGGATAGAGCTCAAATCCATGGAGTTGCTCCCTAAGTCTCCAGGCCCGACATTTCACAGGCTTGGGAGCTGCAAGGGCTTTCCTCAAGCCTTAGTGTGCATTTTGGTTGTCTAAGAATATGTGCTTCTTTGGGGTGTGATATTGAAACATGACAGCTCGGGCAGATCACCTCAGTGATTGGAGCACACATGAGCACTGCTGGGTGTATGGCGACAACATGTGTGTAATGGACTGAAATATTGCATTACCACCAACTAAAATTGAAAAGATAATTCGATCGATCTTTATAGCCTTCACATGTGACGTTGGTGAACTCAAAGGGTTTGCATTGTGTTTGAATTGCGTGAGTTTCCTCTGTATATTTATGTGCCCCATAGTGCATATATTCTCCTTGCTACTCATGTTCATATACTCTCCTTTTGACATTGAAGATGACTAGTCAAAGGGATTTTTATTTGAACTCCGCAAATTTTTCATTGGACCCTCTAAAGAATGCATCTTCCGAGGTCCCTTCACTTCCTGAACCTCTCTGGACTCACGGTCCTCTTGAGTCTAGGCGCACTCACTTCGGGGATGGTCATCCGCCGACCAACCCCTTCCTCTCTTCCCCACTCATCGAGAATACCTTCACCTCAGTAAGAATGATTTAAGTCAACAACCTCAAATAATTCAAATACATTTGCTATTGAAGGTCACAAAGAAGAATCATTCAAAATGCCTCCTAAGAAGAGAGACAATTAGAAGGAACAATGTGAGGATCCCTTGAATATAATACTCGCTAGACTTGCAACATCTAAATAGTAGAATGCTCTATTTAGATCTCAGATTGGACAAATGAATGCGGGGGTGGATACACCCATGGACACGACTTACAACCCGAGACAATATAGAATTCAGAATTATTTGAGTCCCACTACACCAGAGATAGAATATGAATTGAAGATGAATTTCCGAATTTGCTGCCAAATTTTAATGGGAATGCCCATGAGGAACCATACACATTCCTAAGGAACTTTGGTCTTATATGTGCTAACCTCCGACATCAAGGTTACCTAGAATTACATTAGGCTCACTTCCCTTCCATTTGCCTTGGAGGATAAGGCGGATTACTGGCCAAGAATTCAGGTGTGGTAGTGACCACCTTTGCCCAGTTCAAGGACCTGCTCTTGAAGAAGTTCTACCCTTCGAGTAGAAATAGCCATATGAGGACAGACATCACGAGTATTTCCCAACTGCCTAATGAACCTTTCTGTGATACATGTGAACAACTCGAGGACATATTGTAGTGGTGTCCATGTCACAGAATGGATGATAACATCTTGTTCCAATCCTTATTCACTGGTTTCAACCCCGAGGTGCATGGTTTAGTGACCGCTTCTTGTGGAGGTAGTTACACATCATGAGGAGCGAATATCATCTGGAGGGTATTCGAGAAAATGGTTGAGGTTAGCCACTCACATACCACCAGTAGGGCTTACTCTGAGTCCCTTGTTTCACTTATATCCAAGGGGGGAAAGAAGACTATGGTTGATCTCACAAAGGACATGTTCCCTAGTTCTTATTAGACCCAACAGCAAAGGCAGCAACACCAACAGTACAACCGCCAGGGCTAGTACCAGACAAGCCAACAGGGCCCGACTTACCAGTACTAACCCCAACACAACAACAACAACAACATCAAGGCCAACAGGGCCAGTCCTCACAATATCCCTCTTCACATCAGCATGCCCCTTTGTCAACAACCACCTACTTTCAGCACCAGATTCTCAATGAGCTTCGTTCCTACCAGAATGATATTCATGACATGCATCTAGACATCAACCATCGATCCTGATGGCACGACGAGCATACAACTCCATCTACCTCCATTCCCGTCCAAGTTCAGTCTAACCCCAATATCCTGAACATGTCTCAGTCACAACAACATATGGGTTAGGTATAATACTCAGACACTCTTAGATATGAGCATGAGATTATTTCGTGTGATGATGTTAACAATACGTCACTCAAGAGCGAAAGTACCGTGGTCGTACCTGACCAAGCAAGGAACACAGAGAGGGTCACCTTTGGAGCTCGACCCGAGGAGACTTTAGAGGATGAGGTGGAGATGCATCACATTCAGTAGACCCTTCAACATGAAACGAGGATACCTACTCAGGGAATAGAAAGGAGGAGGAGGACACGATCATATCAGCAACTTAGAGACACCTTGGAGTCTACAGAGGATCTTGCACCTCCAATTGTGGATAATATACATGCAACATCTGTAGTAGATAATTTAGTTATGATTCCAAGTTATATAAAAACAGTTCATGTCAGAAGAATTCTGTTTCTCACAATGCAATGGATAATATTTTCGAGTTAGATTCTTCATCTTCTATTTCATTAGCTTCTATCCCTTTCCCCCGTGCTCTTATGATAGGAAAGCACATCATCAAAAAAAATCATAAGGATGACATAGAAATGATACGATTTTGTAAGGAAAATATCATGGTTAAGGTGCATTTGAAGAATATGTGGCTAACCATCCTGCATTTCAGAAGTACCTTAAGGTGAGATGCACACCTACTAGTATTTGTAGGAAGAAATCAGATCACTATGTAAAGACTCATGTCTTATCACTAATGACTACCTACTGTCTCAAGAATCAATAATTACCAAGGGAGAAGAGGGACATGGGTGTTCATTATGTGGACAGTCATATCAATAACACTGTATTTGCACACACTCTACTGGATAATGGTTCTTCCATCAACCTTCTACCCTTAGCACTGTTTGAGAAATTGGAGCTAGGACCCCTTCGCAAATCATGAGCCTTACTCCAATTTGCAGACAAATCAATGAAGAGACCTGAGGGTGAAGTTAAGGATGTGGTTATCATGATTGAGGGACAATACTACAAGGTGGACTTCACAATCCTTTGACATAAAGGTCCATAATCATTTTAGAGGATCCTAGATCATTCTTGAGCGACCATTCCTTAGGACCGTCGATGCAACATTTGATTATCAGATGGGAATGATGAAGTTCCATTCTCAGAGGAAGAAGTAGAACTCGAGATGAAGCAGACCAAATGGCAGCGACCTGACCCCGAGACTAGCACATAGTACTCATCTTCAAAAGCAGATTGCGAGATGACCAACACGGTTGGGATTTGGAGACAGACCCAAACATGATAGAGCGATACCCTCTCATATGGAGAGGATTTAGTGCATGATGTAGTCTGCTAGATGTTGCCTAAATTTTTGAGAGATGCATCCCTCTATTCCCTTGATGACTCAGAGATCCCTTAGGATTTGTCAGTTCCATCTCATTCGGAACAGTCAAGGGACATATATGACGAGTCAAACACGACTTTGGCCAAACTACAACGTTTCTTTGGCAATTAGACTCACTATGCAACAGAGTTGGTGGCGAGTACCACACAGCTAGATCATCTTCTTACAGCACTCCACTAGATTCAAATGCGATTCAACCAGGCTTGATCGATGATACAACATTGCCAGAGCTGAAGTCGCTCCCTCCTACACTAAAATACGCCTTTTGTGTGAGACCCATAGAGATTTCTTATCATCATTAGTGTTGACATGACCTTAGAGCAGGAGTCTAGGCTTTTAGATGTCTTAGAGAGGAACAACAAAGCTATAGTCTAGACAGTATCAGATCTCATGGGGATTAATCCCGCTCTTTGCTCACACCACATATATGTTGAGGATAATGCGATACCTTCCTGTGAATTCCAGAGGAGACTTATCCTTAATCTACGTGGAGTAGTAAAGGATGAGATTGAGAAGTGGTGTAAAGCGTGATTTATTTACCCCATTTCAGACTCCAAGTGGGTAGACACATTTCATGTTATCCCTAAAAAATCAAGAATTCAGATGGTTACCAACGAGGAAGGGATATAGATTGCGACACGAGGACCCACATAGTGACACGTCTATGTTGACTACATGTGTTTAATGTCGCGACCAAGAAAGACCACTTTCCCTGGTCATTTATTGATCAGATTTTGGAAAGACTAGCAGGGAAAGCAATTTTTATTTCTTGACGGGTATTCATACTACAATCAAGTAGCCATCTCTCCTGAGGACTAGGAAAAAACACATTCATATATTCATTCGGTACTTATGCATTCAGGGCGTACCATTCGGGCCCTGCAATGCCCAATGCACATTTCAGTAGTGCACGATCGTCGTATTTGTCTAGATGGTAGGAGATTTCCTGGAGGTGTTCATGAATGACTTTCGATCCACAATGATTCTTTTGATACATGTTTAGCGCACTTGGATAGAGTCCTCAAGATATGTATAGAGGTTAATCCGTACTCTCCTGTGAGAAAAGCCATTTCATGGTGATGGAGGGTATTGTGTTACGACACATCATCATCTCCAAAAAGGGAATGGAGGTTGACCATGCCAAGGTGGATGTGATCAAGAAACTTGATCCACCAACCAATGTTAAGTCAGTGAGGTTTTTCTTAGGGCATGTTGAATTTTACAAGAGATTTATTTATGATTTTTCAAAGATCATCCACCCATTGATTGAGATCTTAGGAAAGACATAGAGTTCCGTGTAGATTACAAGTGTCTAGAGGCCTTTGAGCTATTGAAGAGGAAAATTTGCGACTCTCGATCTTACAAGCTCATAACTAGCATATAACCTTCGAGATAACGACTGATGCATCAGATTTTGCCATAGGAGTTGCGTTAGGTTAGAGACGAGAAGGGATTCCGTATGGAATACACTAAGCGGGCAAAGAATTGGACCCTGCATAGAAGAATTACACCATAACTGAAAAGGAACTGCTCGCAGTAGTATGGGCCCTTGAGAAGTTCATATCATATGTTTTGAGCTCTAAGGTGACAATTTTCATAGATGACACAACCATTCGGTATCTAATGGAAAAGAAGGGTACGAGGACGTGTCTTTTTAGATGGATTTTGCTACTAAAGGAGTTTTTTTTGGAGATTAAGGATAAACCTGGAGTGGAGAATATTGTGTCTGATTATTTATCCGAATTGAGTTGAAGGATTCCTCTGATATAGAGCAGATCAGAGAGACCTTCACAGACGAGTCAATATGTGTTATTGACTCACTTACCTTGTATGCCAACATGGTGAACTACCTTGTCTCCAAAAGGTTTCCCATGGTTGGACTAGGAACAACATTAACCGACTGAAGTCGAATTCATGGAGATACCACTCGGAGGATCCTTTCCTTTTCTTTGAAGCCTAGATTCTGTCTGGAGAAGGTGTATTTCTCAATAGGAATGCCAGAGTATCCTCAAGCATAGTCATTCACTTGAGTCTATAGGACACCATTCGGGGAAGAGAACCACACAAAAGGTACTCATATATAGATTATACTAGCTAACCATGTTCAGAGATGCCATTGATTAAGTACGGTTGTGCCTGATTTGTTTGAGGATGGGAGGGAAAATTGGATATAGATACAATATGCCCATGCACCCAGTGATTTTATGTGATTTTTTATGCATGCGACATATATTTTATGGGTCTCTTTCCCAATAGCCAAGGACATGCGTACATCTTGTTGGCAGTTGATTATTTGTCAAAGTGGGTGGAAGCTATCCCAACACGAGCCATAGTAAGACTATCTGTAAGTTTTTGAAGGATCATATTATTTCTAGGTTTGGGGTTCCAAAGATTTTGATTTCTGATGGGGGTAGCCACTTTGTGAATAGAGAAGTCAGATCATTGGCTAAGGACTATAGATATGAGCATAGAGTAACTAGTCCTTACCACCCACAGTCTAATGGCATGGTAGAGATTTTTAACGGGGAGGTGAAGAGTATCCTTCAGAAGTTGGTTTGTCCCGATAGAAAGAAGTAGTCCCAGCTATTGGACCCAAGTTCTATGGACTTATAGGACAACTTATAAGACTCCGCTCGATACTTTACCTTTTTGGATGATCTATGCCAAGCCATGCCGTTTGTTCATAGAATTAATTCATAAATCTGAATGAGCAATAAAAAGTGAATTGGAGTTGTCACCCGGGGAAGCTTTGTTCTGACTTGAACTTGAACGATCTCATGGAAATCAGAAATCGAGCATATGACAACAATTTGATTTATAAGGATAATATTAAGAATTGGCATAATCGGCACAATAGGTGCAAGAACTTTGTCTCGGGAGAAAAGGTATGGTTGTTCAACGCCAAGTTGAGATTTTCCACGGGAAGCTCAAATCTTAATGGACGGATCCCTACATTGTTAAGGAAGTGCATGATAACAGAAGCGTAGAGATAGCACACTCTTCTCTAGTTGATGGATACCGGTTGAAGCACTTTTTAGATTCCAAAGAGCAGTTAGTCCAAGTTGAGGTCATCAACTTCATGAAGAGTGAGTATAATGCTGATACATCAGACCACTCTTCACGAAGATGAGGCATCAAGATTCAACAACAGAGAAGATTCACGCATTCTTTATTCTTTACATACATTTGATTTACTCATTCTTTTAGAGCTTGGATTCACTCTCTTGTAGATGCTCACTCCTTAGGCTATCCAGATTCTAAGTATAGGAGGAACCCCTATTCTTATTTGTAGAGTCTTGTCGGTCTCTTGAGTCCTTCCCTCGGTCCCTTCCCATTGTTCTATATTCTTCATATTTATCATCCCAATCATTCTCTTCTATTGTTATACCCTTACCTTCAGTGCTTCTGACCTACACTTACGCTATTTTAGCCTGAGTATATGGGAGCCATATCGATTTCTCTCCTCGTATTTTTACTCTTCTTTATGCTTAGTACAAGATATGTCTTTCATTCTACTTTGTGTCATGAGGACATAGCACAAGATAAGTAAAGGGGTGTACATATTGAATATATACTATATATATAGCTCATACTTTCACATGTTTTACATATTATTATGGGTTATGGGTATAGGGATTTTGAAACTGGTTTGTACAATGTTTGAAATTTTTTTATATATGTTTGACATGGTTTGTACAAATGTTTACAAATTATTTTAAAAAGGATACACTCAGTTTTTACACATTCTTTTGTATTTTCCAAACAAAAATTATTTTAAAAAATAATTAACTAACTAGATAATAAGCTGATTTAGTCCCTGACAACTTATACATTCACACAAGACTTGTGAAGTCCAAGAACACTTTAATATGAGCTCCTAAGATTTAGAGTTAACCAACCTTAGTGATTAGGATCTATGACTTAATTATCCACATTTCCCTAGTTTAAAATATGTGTGTGCTATATTGCATACTTAGTCTCTACCTCAATGAAGATGATCATCACCTCACATGCATGACTGCAGTTATGATGAGATGGGTTGAGGTTTCACTTAAGGAACTAGGAAGGAGGATTTGAATCTGGACCTAATTTTATAATACTCGAGGATGGGATAAAATTGATCAAGTCTTTATGAAACTTGAGAGTCATCAATTCTAGCCAGTACGAGAACATGGTTCTCGTACTATGTCTTGACATATACCTACGTGCTATGGTGTGATGAAACCAAATAAAACTATTGGTCAGTATGCGCCAACTAGGTAAAAGTAGTGGAGCTAGCCAAAAATCAAAGAAAAAGAAAGAGAAAGAAAAACTCTCACATTATAAAGACAGACTCAAAGAGCTTCCACCAAGGTGAGCGCTCCCAACCTTTCAAAGTATCTACTTGGACCAACATCTTAGGCTTTTATGAGCCGGGATATCATTCAAAAAAGGGATCTACATCGTATAGTGATATAAGTCTGAGTGTAGAAGGTATATTAGACACTCAAAAGGGACACAACCCAATGCATTCTCAGGAAAACAAATGCAGCTGACTCAACACTCTCTTGACGGACACACTAATCAACACCAAAAATATTCATGTGTTGAGTTAATAAGTCACTCGAGAGAATCCTTGATCCAGTGAGAGGGAGAAAGAAAGGACACAAACCTATGCTCTCTGTCATCTGGCCATTCATATTCCTTTTAAGACTGACAACTAAAGAGATGGTGAATTGGATGCAAGAAATGATTTGTTCCCTAGTGTTGAGGATTGGGTTCTTAGGAGAATCTCTTGGACTGGAACTTTGGGTGGTTGTTTGACTCTACTCATGTAACTGCAGTCTACACTTAATATCAATATTGTATATGTATATAAAGAGAGTCTCATGATTAGGGAAGTTGAACATCTTTTGACTAGAGCTTGGCTCAATTTAGAGATTTTGGACCACTAAGACTAAGAGTTATTAACATATGAAATCTTGTATTTACATGCACAGTTGGGAATTAATTGAGTTTAGTCATTCTTTATTTGTTTGAGGACGAGCAATGTTTAAGTATATTGTGATGATAAATCCCTAATCTATCATCTTATTTCTTAACACTCCGACTTAAAATAATTCAATAAAATGTCAATTAATCTACTCTCTTTAATAATTAACCCTTTGTTTATAACTAACTTAATTATTTTATATACTTAACTCTATTATCGTGCTTTATTTTCTGTATTTTTTATTACTAAAAATTCCCTAAAAATTAGTTTGATGTTGTAAATATTTATTTCGAAATTAAATATAAATTTAAAATAAAAAAATAAAAGTTCAAAAATCTGAAATAAATATTTTAATTCATTAAAAATACTTACAAAAAATTGGTATGTATATATGATTATTTTGACTCTTTGTTCAACATGAAACTTATAGATCTCATCGAGACCTACAACTTTCATGTTGAACACATTTTCTATTTCAACATCTAAGTATTTTATTTTGATTTACACTTTTTTTTCATTTATTCATTTTTATTGGGTTACGCAACTCCCTCTGATTGAGCCATGTGGCACAACCATTTGTTAACAAGCACTAGCATTCTGGGTCGTTGATCTGCACTTGATGATCAAATCAAGGCCCTCCATCTCCACCTTCTTTTTCTGCCCTCTAATAGAGATCCCAGATCGCATCAGAGTCCTTCCTCTGCACCCTTCTCTCAACCATTGGATCGCATGATTGTTGAAAAGGATTTTGCAAAGGTCGTGTTAATCCACAAGTCGGATCAATAGTCGTTGAGATGACTTCACATGAAACCCAACTTCAAAGAACAATTAACCCAAAATAATGATTAAGCAATAAGAGCAAAATTTGTGGAGTTAAAATTTATTTTATTTAACTCTACAACAAAGATGTGTATTGTGTGCAAGTATGTGTAGAGTGTCGAACACATGGAGCAAACAAGATAGATCGGGCAAATAAATGCGCAAAATGTGATTGTAAGGTATTTGTATATATGTCTTTTTTGTGGGTTTTTAATTTTATATTTTTTTAATTTTATTTTTGATTTTATAATTTTGTATTTTGATTTTTAATTTTCTGTTTTTATATTTTTCTTTTTATATTTTTTATATCTTTATATTTTCCTTTTCTTTTAAAATATATAAAGCGATATATAGGTTATATATACAAGATAGACTAGAGTAAATATAAATAATAATAAAAAGAGTCAAAATATAACAAATAAAATGTTTTTGGGTTTTCAAACATTTTTACTATTTTTATTATTTATTTCCGATATTTTTGCTCATTTTATATATTTTTAAAGTAAAATACCCTAAAATAGGGATTAATTACATACCTGAAATTAAAATAAAGGAGAAAAATACTAAGCAATATCAAAATTACTCTAAATTAATTTTAATATATTAATAATAATATACATAAAATAAGAAATAGAAAATACAATTTCTGAAATTTTTGAGAATTTTTTATATTTTTTAAAGGTTTTTAGGGTTTTCAAATGTTTAGAGTTTTCTTTTGTATTTTTAGTGTTCTTTGGTCTCGAGGTCAAAAATACATAAATTCACAAAATATATTTTTGGGAATTTTTCAAAACATTTTTATATTTTTATGTATTTTCTATTGCAAACATGGATAAAAAGTGGTGTTTTTGATTTTTTATAAAATAATAACAAGTCCAAAAATTGCAAACTAAAATATCTGCCTGAAAGTGTGCAATCAGGAACATACACGTATTTTTGTGGATCAATGTAGCTATGTGAAATAAATACAAAAAATAAAGAGAAACTACATTACTAGCAAGGGCTTTTTTGTAAATAAAATAAAACATAGGGGTCAACTAGCAAAATGTCTACAAAATATAATACTAGAATTGAAATTTAATGGACTAATATGCAATAAAAAATGTTACGGGGGTCTATCAGCAAAATTATCAAGCTCACGTGTATGCACTTGAGCCACGCTGGAGGGGACCCAAATGCAAATATATAAAGTTAGGGGGCCTAACTGCAATTCTACCAAAATAATACAACTTGATACCCAACATTTCCGACTAAACATTAGATAACCAAATCCGCAAGTGTGTGGTTGCAAATTTACCACACTTTGTCGGACGACCTGGACAAAGACTAATATGCAAATAACGAAAGTGCGAGGTCTTTTTTGCAAATATTACAAAATTTAAACACTGCTAGATGAAAGTTTGTATGCTAATAAATAAAATACAAAATCGACTTAGTGAGATATGCAAAATACCCAAGGCCTTTGCGCAAGTCGACGGTCGAGGTGAGTTCACTTGCCACGCGTTGACGCCTCCTGCTGCGATGATGGTTCGGAAATGGAAGGCCACGATTGGATGGAAGATCTGAGATCAACGACGGTGGGCTTCTAAATCCAACGACGAGTGAAGAATCCAGAGCAGCTCGCGAGGGACTCAAAATTTTTCCCAAGTCCCCCCACGTCAGCTGGTTCCTCCAATCAAAGTCATGTAGCATCGTCGATGTCGAAGGAGCTCGAAGAAGATCTGGGCTCTAGGAACCTCAAACTTATGCAAAAATTGACCCCTCGTGGGGTCTTAAGCCTCCAAGACCTGCAGTTAAGCATGAACAACAAAAGGGGGTTTCCTGGGGCTACCAGGGGTGGAATGGTGGCATAGGGAGATGGGCGGAGCTGCTCCGGTGATGGGGCAGATGTGGAGTAGCTAATATCCTGATCCAGGAGGGAGCAGGTGGAATAGAGAGCATCGGGGCAGAGTAGAAGCGAAGAAGAAGTTAGTGGTGGCGTTCTGACGCGTCGAGGAACAGATGGCAGACAATGGAGGATTCATCGGAGCTCAGCTCCAGCGAACTACGGGGCGATTTCTACGGCTAATTACATAAGAACAAGGGTAAAGATCGAACCTACGGCTAACCCTAAGCTAAGTAATGCAAGAAAAAATGAATACCTCATCTGTGGAACCGGGAAGAAAACTCACGACGACGGCTCGCCAGAGATGGGGTGGAACACCCCCCGACCACGCCTAGCGACACCGCAATGGAGCTGGAGAAAAGCCCTGTCACCACCTTCATCTGAAGCTCCAGAGGGGGAAGCCAAGATGGGTTAAAAGAGGTTCAAAAATCTAGGGAAGAAGAAGGGGGATTTTGTACAACTGACCAAGACAGGGAAAGATCGAGGGGCTGTGGTTGGCACAGTGATCCAATCCCATAGGCAAACACCAGGTGTGTATGAGGGATCTTCAAGGAGAAAAAGTCTTCAAGTGCTAGACGTGAGATGATGAAAGAATCGAGCCCTAAAAATCTGAGAAATGAGGCAAAAATATAGGCCTGACAAGGGCTACAAGATGTCAGAGGAGTTGACCGCCGATCAACCCTTGACGCGTCCTGGTTGGTCCATGTGGACCAACCAAGAAAAATCCAGGCAAAAATTGTTTATAATATCAATATTAATTAATAAATTATTTTTTATAAAATAACTTTATAAAATAAAAATGTTTTTATTTTCTACATTATTTTATTAAGATTTATTTATTTTTTAGAGGTATATAATTACAAGTTACTTTGTAGGGTTAATATAAATATATATTTACTTATGTTTTTAAATCTTTTATTTTGTATTTTTGCTCTTATTAATTTATTTTATTATTTTATATAATTATAACTTAATTTTAGATACATAAATATATTTTTATTATATTTTTATGATGTAATATTTACTTAAATAAATAGGTGTATTATTTATATAGGTATAGTTACAGGTATTTTACCTATGTATTTTATATACATATTTTATTTTAATGTCTTATTTAATGTTTTATTCCAGTTTTAATATGTACATATATTATAACTAATATTTACAAAATTATAACTTATAAAATTATACAAAAAAATGAATAATAAATAAAATGAATATTTTAATCGGGGTCCAAAACCTAACTTTCACGCCTTAACTCCAAAACCTAACTTTCATGTCTTAACTCCAAAAAATATGAAACCACTTCACTAAATATCTTATTAAAAGTTACATACAATTAAAGGTGATTTTGATATATTTGGAGTTTTTATTTGAGAGATATGAGTTTAAGAAGTTGGGATTTTGGAAACTTATTCTAAGCATAACTTTTATTCTGTATATTATTTTTGTGTAAACTTAATTTTGTATTTTTCTATATTTTATTATCTGCAACATTCATGTACAAAGTTTCTTCATTTGAGGTATAAAAGTGGAAAATAAAATAGGACCCAAAATGAATAAATAATGAGGAAATAAAAGGGAAAGTTTATTGTATTTTGGACCCTTATCTCCCCCTACTTTATTCCTTGTCGACCTAGTCATCAAGATGCCTAGGTCTCGGGATTTAGGGTCATAAAATATCTTCAATATTTTATTCTATTTCTTTTTTTCCTTTATTCTATAATTTTGACATTAGAACTGTATTTTATACAATATTTACACAACAATGCATGAATGTAATTTGCCTAAATTAAGGATATTTACACGCATTTACTAGGTTTTTATGGCCAAAATGATAGAATAAAGGTGATGAAATGGAGATTCATCACCCTCTATACTTTCCTTTGCTAGTCCTTAGCAAACACTTATGCAATAAGTGCAGAAAATAAAAACCAAAGAAAAGAAAAAAGAAAGAAATTGGATTAAATTTAATTATCAAACTTGTCCTCATAAATCAAAGTTTGGAGCTTAAGTCGGACCTTTGGAATTATAATGCGGGCGGAACCTTATTGGGAATCGGATTTGAAATCCAACAGCCTTCGAGAATCCCAAAACTCTGCTCAAGTCTCCTCAATAACCAGGTCAAAAATACTTCAACTCATATGCAAACCCTTACGACTATGAATCTGACTCGTACATTGTATGTGATAATGGCTCTCCACAACTAAAATGACAAAGAGTCTGACTTCTCCATCATGACAACCTAGTGATTCCCCAATCCCGCAACTCTTTCCTCGAGGAGCGGGGTATTCCCTTTTAAGTTCAAGTGACAAGCATCTCAAGAGGACGGGGTGAAGAGAAGAATGGACAGTATCCAGTGTAGCTACCTATCCTAGGATGCAAGACCAGTGTAGTCAAGTCATCCAACTGCAGGCTCACATGATTTGACTTTGAAGCTCAAGCTTGCTTATTGACTATATAAATATATACACTCCGGTATGCATTTTATTTTCAAACAGGCCTGTCTACTTTTTTTGGAGTTTTTACTTTTTTTGAAATAATATATACAACAACATTTACATATGGAGTTTTTCCTCTTGAGCCAATAGACTATCCCTCTTTTGAAGCATTATTGCAACCCACACTCTCATGTCTTTAGACATCAACGCCACTGGATGGGTTGGGTTGCACTTCCCTGGACGAGGACAAATGTTTCCACTTGTGTGTGTCTCATACCGGCAAATCCAATCCCCTCACCACTCCAACTGAGTCGAGCCAAGTGAAAGGTGCATGTATCCAAGTTAGGTCATTATCAATAAGAGTCGTGTGTATGCTCCGAAATACTCTACTTAGGCAGTCAAGACTCCATTGAACCAAGTCTCATAATCCTCAAAGAATTAAGTCAATTAGACCTGAAGTACCTCAATATTAGCTCCTATAACGTTCCTGCTATTAGGTATATTTAAGGTCCAACCAAGCTCCAATCTTCAGATTTTACTTAGACTTGTTCAATTATCAAACTCAATCCGAAAAATGCTAATGCTATGCAAATTCTATGCAAAAAATATCTTTGTGATGCAATTTTCAAGGATTTTGAACTTTTTATGGTTTTTTCAAAAGATGATGCATATGTAATTTTTTGTATTTTTCAAATAGATTTTGCAAATGTTTTTGGTATTTTTAGTTTTGCAGATGTTTTCGTGATTTTTGAAAATAAATAATTTTGGATAAAAGCTAGGTACAAATATTTACACGGGGATGCATCTTATATTTACAAGAATTAGGTTTTTAAGAATTTACAAGGGATAAGTGATCATTTTTATAAGTATATGCATACAGTTTAATAAAGAATTTTAGTGTGATGTATATATTCCTAAAACTTATTTGAAAAAGTTTTACAAATAATTTTGAAAACTATAGTCCAAACTATTTTTTACAAACATTTACACACATTTGAAATCATTTTGCAAAGGTTTTTCAAACAGTATATATAGATATTTCAAAATATTTTCGCAACCGTTTACAAATTATTTTTCAAACAATTTTTATTGTCATAAACATAAAATGAATTTACGAACAAAATGTTTTTACAAAGGTTGAAAATATTGAACAAAATGTTTTCCAAATATTTTTAAAAAGATTTTTCAAAAAGATTTTCAAAATATTTTTCAAACATTTTGCAAAAATTATTTTTACCTGATTTATTAATCAGTAAATACAAAAAGAATTTGAGGAATAATCAACATCTTTTATTAAGTATTTTTAGCCATTATTATTAATAAAAATAAGAAAGTATGAGTTATAACTAAAGTATATACGTAGTATATATGATCCTCTATACTTAGCTTGAGCTATGTCCTCATAGATCAGAGAGAAAAAGAGAAGACATAACTCGTATTGAGCATAGAAAAGTCTAAAGAATAAATGAAAGAAGAAATGAATGAACGAATAAGAAGTCAGTCGTCCCCCTTATACTTAGGATCAAATAATCCTAAGTATAACAGACTGTACATAAGACAAGGAGGGTCAAGGGTGGGAATGAACAGATCGTACTCAGACTGTCTCCCCTATACTTAGGGTAAGATATCCCTGAGTATAGACAAGAAGAGGAGACAATGGAGAGGATAAAAAAATGACAGAACTCAGGGTGCACACCCCCATACTTAGGACAAAGTATGTCATAAATATAGAAGACTGACAAAAAGGGGCGACGCCTTTTCAGTAGAAAAAGAAAAATGAAAAGGAAAAGAAGAAAATAAGAAAAGAAGAAAAGACATATGAAGATGGAAGAAGATAATAGAGAATGTACACATCACTCCCCCTATACTTAGGATAAAAGAGGCCTTAAGTATAGGCAACAACAAGAGTGATGAAACGGAATGAAGAAAGAACAATCGGCTCGTCCACCCCCTATACTTAGGACAAAGTACGTCCTAAGCAAGGCACACACGAGAATGGGATGAATGAGCGATACGGTAGATGGACGGAGGTAAGAGAGAGAATGTACAACAGAGATGCATGCAAAAAGGTTCAAGAAGTTTGAAAGCAAACCTTCTTGCGGGATCGTTGAGGAATGAATATGACAAGATGCATGTCGATATCGGGGTCCACAGTAGACGAAAGCCGATCATGATCAACCTGATGAAGTTCTCGGCAGTAGTAGAGTAAGAAGGAATAGACATGTCAGTGGAAGAAGTGTGGCTAGGTCTGGCCTTGGGTGTCTCGTTGATATCAAAGTGAAAAGGGACAAACTCATTATCGGAAGAAGTGGAGTCAAAGTCGTCCTACGAGGTCTCTCCTAGGTCAAAATCAAAAGGAACGAACTCATCAGTGGAAGTAGTCAAATCATGTTCGTCTCAAAGTCTCAACTGGATCATCATTCTCATCAAAAGGCCCGAATTCCTGAATAAAAGCAACCAAATCAAATTCGGCCTTAGCCTCATCAATGTCTGCCCTCCGCTCAATAGTGTCAATCATGTAAATCCCGCGGATGCCATCAACACATCGCTAAACACCAGAAGAAGGAACTCCAAGGTCCATGCTTTCCGAGTCTTCCTCCATGGGGAGGAATTCTCGGGTCTCAGTGGAATCCAACATGCAGCAAAAGTCTCTGATAGTCTCATCAAGGTCATAGTCCTCAGGGTCAACTAAGATAGGTGAAGTCACATTAGGTGCAGGTCTCTGATCGGCAGTGGGTGCCGTGATGATCACCTCGCTCTCGTTAATAAGACGGAAGCGAATCTCTCCTGATCCATAGTAAATAACAACCCTTGCAAAGGAGAGGAAAGGTCGTCCCAAGATGATTGGAGAGTGCTCTCCAGTGGAGGTATCCATGGGAAATACGTCAATCAACAGCGTAGCTCATGCCCTGAATCGAAATGACGGTGTTTTCTAGGATACCCTTCATCCTCTTAATAGATCCATCAGCAAATTAAACTATCATCTCGATTTTATTTAGAGGCCCTAAGTGAAGAGATTGTACCAACAAGAAGGGTATGGCGCTAATTGAAGCACCACCGTCAGGGAGAGTGTGATCACAAGTGTAGTCAGAGACGGTGAATTGGATGAAAGGGGTAACAACATTCCTTTTCCTAGGAATGGGATGGTGTGTGATGGCGTGGGCAGTGGCCATGGTCAAGATATGATGCTCAGATCTGCTCCTCCGCTTTCTCTTCTTATGATGAGGAGAAGATAATTGGGCCATGACCTGGAGAAGTAGGGCATCAAAGATCTCGTGAATAGCAGCCACCACTTCGAGTTCAATCAACATTTTTTTTGAATTTTTGGATCTCCACCACACAACGGAGAAGATCAGAATTAACATATACACGAGGACAGCCAAGAGCAATTTGTACAGTGGCATCCTCGGGGTCAAAGGTGGGACTAGATGTGAATGGATGTGTGGTCAAAGGGTCTGGTAAGTGGGCCCTCTCCTCACAGTCTGAATCAACCATATACCTCCCAAAATCTTTTTGTGTTTTTATAATTTTCTCATTTTTTGGATTTTTGGTGATTGCAAGCTCTCATAGGAATCCTCGAATGAACCCATATCATTAAATGGTGGAGTATCATGGTCGATCTTATTTATACTAGTGAGGTCGTCGATCCTCTATATCATTTGCTCCATCATTTGGGTCAAGTTCTCAAGGGTGGACTCCATGAGAGGTGACTCCAACAGGTCAGTCTCGGGTGGATGTGAAGGAAAACGTGAATGTAGAGGCGGATCTAAGTCCGAGGCCTGATACTATGGCTGAAGCGGATATGTAATAAAAATCAGGAGCAAGAAAAAAGGAGGTAGACCGTCTGGAGGGTATGAGGGATTCACAAAGTCCGGATAAAAATCGCTCCATTCGACCATCTCGAAACAAAGAGAAAAGTGATCGGGAGAGCACGATGGTCAAGTCAAGAGAAGTGAAGAAAAAGGCGCAAATGCGCAGAGACGATCTAGAATATACACAAGCAAACACAAACAAACTCACGCAAGAGCAAAACACACCCCTCAATTCACCTACTCAACTCGGTGAAGACCACAAAAGTGCGGTCTTTTTATCTTGTCTGTTTTAGAGTTACGTGAGAAGTCAAAAAGTTGTACAAACACTTAGGAAGGCTGAATGGGATTTTGGCACTGTCCTTAGTGTACATGCGAGCAATGTAAAACAAAGACAATGAGGGGATTACTCTCCCCAATGCAAATATTTTCTTTTTGGGTCTTAAGGGTCAAGTAATATTAATTGTCTCAATTTATTTCTTACCCCTTTTTTTGGATTTTAATAGAAAATGCACGAGTTCTATCTGAGAATAAATTCATTTTATCACCTAAGTGATCAAAATCAAAGAGAGGGAGAGTCAGAAAAGCAATGCAAGCGTCAAATCAATGATGCATGCTAAAGCGTAAATGCTCACCTTGCCTCCAGCTCTCTTCGTGTAGGGATGTTAAACAGAATTGAAATCTATCTATATGCAAATGCAAGATGGAAATCGCCCTAGGTGAGTGAATGCTATTTTCGTGAAGAACAAGATGATAAATATCAAGAAGAGAGATCCCAAAGTCCGATCTTGGAAGTGCATTGGTATCCGCCACAACGGATCCTGCTAGCATTGTACAACACTTCTCTCGATCTCGATCTCAAATCCAAATAAATAACAATTGAAGATTTGATTAAGTTCAAATGTAAACTATAGGTACATGCAATGGTTATTAGGTGTTTGGCCTTAATCTATCATCAAGCAGATCCTACAACTAGGGCTCAATCACACAAAATAAAGAAAATAAAATCGAAAAACAAATAAAAGAATGCGAAGAAAACTGTGAAAAATCGACGAGGCCCCTAAGAGAACAATACCTTGGGCACTGGACCTCGTGAAGTGTGGTAGAGTCCAGAATTATTACAAGTTCAATGTCTCTCTCTCACTTTAAATTACACAAATAAATATAATAAAATAAAAATTCAACTATCTCCCAAAAATCTTTTAAGTGTCTTCTACTGCTCTCTCCTTCTGACCAGGGTAGAATACCTGACTCCACTTCTCAAGGATGCACATGACCACCTAAGCGATCCTCCTCGATCCACGGTCCCTCACAACAAATGCAACAAAGAAGAGGTGATTAGACAGATAAACAATGAATATCAAAAAAGAGAAAATAAATAAAGGAGAAAAAGTAGATAAATAAATCTCAATCAGAAATAATGCCAATCTATGCGGCATTACTCCCCGACAACGATGCCATTTGTTGAAGAGGATTTTGCGAAGGACGTGTTAATCGACAAGGGGGATCAACAGTCGTTGAGATGACCTCACACGAAACCCAATTTCTGACAACAATTAACCCGCAATAATGATTAAGCAATAAAAACAAAATTTGTGGAGTTAAAATTTATTTTATTTAACTCTACACCAAAGATGTTTATAGTGTGAAAGTATGTGTAGAGTGTCGAACTTAGGGAGCAAACAAGATAGATCGAGCAAACAAATGCGCAAAATGTGATTGTGAGGTATTTATCTATATGTCTTTTTTGTGGGTTTTTTATTTTTAATTTTTTAATTTTATTTTTGATTTTATAATTTTGTATTTTGATTTTTAATTTTGTATTTTTATATTATCTTTTTAAATTTTTTATATTTTTAAAATTTTCTTTTCTTTTAATATATATAAAGCGATATGTACGTTATATATACAAGATAGACTAGTGTAAATATAAATAAAAATAATAAGAGTTAAAATACAAGAAATAAAATGTTTTTGGATTATCAAATATTTTTTTACAATTTTTATGATTTTTAGATATTTTTGCTAATTTTTATATATTTTTAAAGTCAAAATACCCTAAAACAGGGATTAATTACATACCTGAAATTAAAATGGGGGAGAAAAATACTAAACAGTATCAAATCTGCTTCAACTTAATTTTAATATATTGATAATAATATAAAGAAAATAAGAAACAAAAAATACAATTTTTTGAGTTTTTGAGATTTTTTACATTTTTATAAAGTTTTTAGGGGTTTTCAAAATTTTAGAGTTTTATTTTGTATTTTTTTATTGATTTTTGGTCTGGAGGTCAAAAATATATAAATACACAAAATATATTTTTTGGGGAATTTATGAAATGTTTTTATATTTTATATTTATTTTCTATTGCAAATAAGGACAAATGGTGTTTTTTATTTGTATAAAATAATAACAAGTCCTAAAATTGTAAATTAAAATATATATGTGAAAATATGTGCAATCAAGAACATACACGTATTTTTGTGGATTTTTTGGAGCAATGTAGCTATATGAAATAAATACTAGAAATAAAGAGAAACTACATTACTTGCTATCTTTTTTCAAATAAAATAAAATATTGGGGCCAACTTGCAAAATGTCCACAAAATATAATACTGGAATTGCAATTTAATGGACTAATATGAAATACAAAATGTCATGGGGGCCTGTACGCAAAATCTCCAGGCTCACGTATATGCACATTTGAGCCACATTGACGGGGACCTAAACGCAAATATATAAAGTTAGAGGGCCTAACTACAATTCTACCAAAATAATACAACTTGATACCCAAAATTTCAGAATAAAACTAAATAACCAAACCTGCAAGGGTGTGGTTGCAAATTCACCACACTTTGTCGGCTGACTTAGATAAGGACTAATATGCAAAATGAAAGTACGAGGTCTTTTTGAAAAATATTACAAAATTTAAACAAAGACAAATGAAAGTTTGTATGTTAATAAATAAAATACAAAATCGGTTGGGTGAGATATGCAAAATACCCAAGGCCTTTGCGCGCCACCTCCTGCTGCGATGACGGTTCGAAATGGAAGGCCACGATTTGATGGCAGATCCGAGATCAACGACGGTGGGCTTCTACGTCCAACAACGCACAAAGAATCTGGACTCCAGAGGAGATCGAACGGCTAGGACGAGGCTCGGAGGAACAAGGAAGAACTAGAGTTCCTCCGAGCTTTGATCGTCGATGGGGCGTGTCTCCGACCTCCGGAGCGGCTCACAGGGGACTCAAAATGTTGTCCAAGTCCCCTGCACCGGTTGGTTCCTCCAATCGAACTCCTAGAGCATTGTCGATGTTGAAGGAGCTCGGGGAAGATCTGGGCTCCAGGAACCTCAAACTTCTACAAAAATCAACCCCTCATGGGGTTTTAAGCCTCCAAGACCCACAGTTAAGGACGCACAACAAAACGGGGTTTCCTAGGGCTACCAGGAGTGGAATGGAGGTGTAGGGAGATGGGCAGAGCTGCTCCAGCGATGGGGCGGAGGTGGAGCAGCTAAGATCCTGCTCCAGGAGGGAGAAGGTCGAGTGGAGAGCATTGGGGCGAAGTAGAAGCGAAGGGGAAGTAAGTGGTGGCTTTCTGGCACGTCGAGGAATAGATGGCAGACAATGGAGGGTTCGCCGGAGCCCAGCTCCGACGAATTACGAGGGTGATTTCTACGGCTAATTATGCGAGAACAAGTGCAAAGATCGAACCTACGACTAACCCTAAGCTAAGTAATGCAAGAAAAAATGAATACCTCACCAGTGGAATCAGGAAGAAACCTCACGGTGATGGCTCGCCAGAGATGGGGTGGACCACCCCCTCGACCATGCCTAGCAACACCGCAACGGAGCTGGAGAAATGCCCTGTCACCACCTTCATCTAGAGCTCCATAGAAGGAAGCCAAGACGGGTTAAAAGAAGTTCAAAAGATGAAGGGAAGAAGAAGGGGCTTTTGCACAACTGACCAAGACGGGGAAAAGATCGAGGTGATGCGGTTGGTGCAACGATCCAATCCTAAACGCAAACACCAGGCGTGTAAGAGGGGCCTTCGAGGAGAAAAAAACACCAAGGACTCGACGTGAGATGATGAAAGAATTGAGCCCCAAAAATCCGAGAAATGAGGCAAAAATGCATGCCTGACAAGGGCTACTGGATGTCAGAGGAGTTGACCGTCGGTCAACCCTTGACACATCCTGGTTGGTCCACATGGATGAACCGGGAAAAATCCAGGCAAAAATTGTTTATAAATTCAATATTAATTAATAAATGATTTTATTAGAATAACTTTATAAAATAAAAAATGTTTCTTATTTTCTACATTGTTTTATTATGTTTTTTGTTTATTTTTTAGAGGTATATAATTACAAGTTACTTTTTAGGGTTAATATATAGGTATATTTACCTATGTTTTTAAGTCTTTTATTTTTATTTTGTATTTTTACTTTTATTAATTTAGTTTATTATTTTATATAATTATAACTTAAGTTTAATATATAAATATATTTTTATATTTTTCTGATGTAATATATACACTTAAATAAATAGGTATATTATTTATATAGGTATAGTTATAGGTATTTTACCTGTGTATTTTATATACATATTTTATTTTAATGTCTTATTTAGTGTTTTATTCCGGTTTTAATATATATATATATTATAAATAATATTTACAAAAATATAAAAATATAAAATTATAAAAATAATGAATAATAAATAAAGTGAATATTTTAATCTGTTAACTATATAATAGGGGTCCAAAACCTAACTTTCACACCTTAGCTCCAAAAAATATGAAACCACCTTCATTAAATAGCTTATTAAAAGTTATATACAATTAAAGGTGATTTGATATATTTTGAGTTTTTATTTGAGAGATATGGGTATGGAAAGTTGGAATTTTGAAAACTTATTCTGAGTATAACTTTTATTATGTATATTATTTTTGTGTAAATTTAATTTTGTATTTTTTTTCTATGTTTTATTATCTACAACTTTCATATATTCTTTATTTGAAGTATAAAAAGTGGAAAATAAAATAGGTCCCAAAATGAATAAAGAATGAATAAATAAAAAGGAAATGTTATTGTATTTTGGACTTTCATCTCACCCTACTTTATTCCTTGTCGATCTAGTCATCAAGATGCCTAGGTCTCGGGGTTTAGGGTATAAAATATCTTCAATATTTTATTCTTTTTCTTTTTTTCTTTATTCTATAATTTTGGCATTAAAACTATAGTTTATACAATATTTGCACAACAACGCATGAATGCTAATTTGCCTAAATTAAGGGTATTTACATGCATTTACTAAGATTTTTAAGGCCAAAATGCTAGAATAAAGGTGATGAAATAGAGATTCATCAATGATCCAATGGCTCCCACTTTTTTCCCTTCTTCTTCCTCCGTAACGCCTCCCCCCTACGATCTTTACGCACACCATTTCCTTCTTTCTCTACTTCTCCACGACTCCTTCCATCTCGATCCAAAAATATATAAAAAACCACTAAAAATATATAAAAACACATAAAAATATATAAAAATAAAAATTCTAGAAAAATTAAAAACCCACTAAAAATTAAAAACCCTTACAAAAACCCCAAGACACTTGTTATCTTTGTGCCAATTTTTCTATACCATGTGCTCCATGAGTTCGACACTCTACTACTTATTCACTATACTCATTTTCAGTTGAGTTATAATATATTTTAAGCTTCACTTCCATTATTATATCTATTTGTGGGTTAATTGTTGAATAGGTCAGGTTTTATGAGTGGTCACCTCGGTGACATTTTATCTTCACTTTGCGAGGATATTTTAGACCCTCACCAACCCGACTATTCAGTACTCTATCCAGATAACATTCCATAAGTTGAGAAGTCATTTATTGTCCAGAGTAAAGCAACTTTTATATTGAATGTTTGACTTTATTTGCATAGTTTGTAACCTCTCCATCGATCCAAAGCATTGCAACTCATCTATAAGTCGACACAAATACACATCAATGTTTTTCCATATGTGTAAATCTTAGCACCAATAACAATACAAATATGAATTTCTTTTGTTACACAACCATGGAGGTATATTGTAAGATGGTGTCATTACTGGCCAAAAAGAGTAATCTTTACTTCTACCATGAGGATTAAATCCATCTATATATAAACCTATAATGCAATTACTACTTTCATATGAAAATGAAGGAAAAGTTGATATCAATATTTTTCAACAATCAGACTCTGATTGATACTCCATATACTCTTCACGACTATGCTCTGCATGCCATAACATATATTTATCTATTCCTTATAATAATATAATTGCTTCATTTTCAGAGTTAAAGAAAAATACCGTAAAACTTTCCTTGATATTTTATTTTCACTCTTATTTGATTCTTGAAATCTTATCTCATCGCATTCAGGACAATGTCTTAAAGGCTCATGCTCACCATAATATAAAATATGATGATTTATACAAGAGTCTATCTTAACGTCTGCTAAACCCATATTCTGCATCAATTTTTTGATTTTATAATAATTTCCAAATAATTCAGCATCTTAAGGCAATATTTTCTTTAGAATTATCAACATAGCATCAAAATTCTGATCAGTCATATTATACTCCATCTTCATCGATAGAAGCTCTGGAACTGTTGAGAGATTTGAATATATCTTACAACCCAACTGAAAAGGATCTTCTGCCTTTTGCAACAACTCGTAGAAGTCTTCTGGCTCACCATGCAGTTCGTTTTCATCAAGATAATTAAGGTTAAATTCTGGGCTTGCAGCGTTCATAACCACATTTACGAATGGATTAATGTTGTTCGTATCATTTGACTCATTGGTCATGTAATCAGTGACCTATCCGTGCCCCCACCAAATATGATATCCTTCCATGAAACCATTTTTAAAAAGCTACAACTGAATTTCATCCTTAGGTCTCTTCTTGAACAAACGACGATTTTACATGGACACACGATAATACTGCTTGAATCTACCACACGAGAATCCTGAACGTAAGCAAATTTCATAAAATCTTGAACACATCTTTGAAAAGTCTTTAAAACACAACCATCAACTACACGCTTGTACATCCAATGTCTATTGGTCATCGTTGTCACCTGAATGTAACAGTTCAACAAGTCAAATGAGAAGAGAAGATTTAATGTCAGCTTCAATTAGGAAAACAAACCTAGAAAACGTAAATGCTAATCCATCATTGTCCTAAACCTATTTTACTAATTTTAGGAGATGGGAAGAGAAATATTTTCATTAAGCTGTCACTTTAGCATATAAATAAGAATTCAAACTTACTACAAGATGATCGTGGTCATATGCTAGTTTATATATGATATAAATTCGACAACATAACCCCACACCCCTCCAGTATATCACAAAAACCAATCACAATCAGCTCTCAACACTATCACCGTAGTGACAATATTAATAGTAGATTACGATTGGTTTGGTATACCGAAGAGGAAGGAGTTTTGCGATCGAATTTTCAATAGATATAAATGCGACATGTGACAATGATCGCCTTATAGTAAGGTTTGAATTCTTACAGACCCCCTTAGTTTGGGACATCCGATTTAAGGAAAGCACACATAAATATAATATTTTAAGGTCACTTTACATCATAAATTTGTGCGTGCTACAAATGAGATTGGAAAGTGATTTTAAAATATTTATTCATTTCTATTGACTGGGCATTTACATATACATGATTAGTTAATGTAGGGGGATATGGACCTATGTGACCCTAAATTGATGCCTAAATGTAGTATTCAAATGGTAACTATTGGAAGTGTGCTTGCAAAAAAATATTCTTCCACCTACATATATCAAAACCCACGACCATTGGATCGAGATATCTCATCCCAAAGTGAGTCTAATAATACTGTGAAAAATAATAAAAAAATATATAACATAATTGGAGATGATGAAATCATCCAATGTGTTGCATACGCCTTCCGGTGTGCAGGGTCACACACCACCCGATATGGAGGGATGCACTATGTATGATTGATTTTGTACGATTTAATAATAAATTGTTATTTTGATCTTATTATCAACCTAAGTACAAGTTATCGTGACACACTTGGCCACGTTAACTAAAATTTAATGTGATAAAAATTACCACAACACAATTATTAATGTTGAAATTATCTTGTATACACACTTATACACCTACATAATTGTAGGAACACACCTCTATCTCCCCATCCATAAGCCAACTCGTGCACATATCTTCGCGTATACATCTTCACATTGACATCATACAACTTCACCTACATATATGTTTAGCTGTAGTTGACATATTAAACAAATCCAAAAATGAAACTATACTATACATTAATATCAAACACATGAATATATCGAATATATTGTAATTATGGTCCTCCTTTTATTTTTTAGAGCAGTTGATAATGATGCATCGTATAAAATTCTTTTTTAAATTTGTTGAATCTGAAGAAGCTCGACGGTTAACCACCGAAGTCTGGAAGCCCAAATGAAATTTGGTACCTCAATCAACCACCTCAGCTTGAACACTCTTGGTATCACAATGTCCCTGGTTCTCAGGAAGTCTACATCCGTGGAAGCGACAAATGAGGATAAGTCCTAAAATAAAAGTTTGCGTCTCCAAAGTTTGGTAGGTCATAACAACCAATCAAAATCCTTGCAAGTAATTATCAATCCAATGGATAATGCATCTCTCCATGAAAAGGAAGTTTAGATTTTTCATAGTCCCTCAGAACCCATTCCAATGGAGGATCCAAATGAGCTATGCCAAGCCAATAGAAATATGGAAATCTGAATAGAAAGGGCTTGAGCATAGTAACTTCTATACTTAATGTGAAATCTGCTGCATGGTCCAATTTTGAATACAAAAATGTATGCCTTTCAGAGATTTCAAAAATGAGACTAAAGAAGTTAATAATATCACAAGAAATCAATGACCTTTCTTATACTAAGATCTATATCTAACCTTCTCTCCAATAATAACTCTAACAAGACTGGATGTAATCATCAAAATCTATTATCATCCTTCCAGTATAAAGGGATATAAGTTGTTGCATGAACTTCAACACAAAGATGTTCTAGGAGACAAATGTTACAAGCCTAGTGAAAATACATTAATTTCTCTTAATCTCCTCTGTAAGATGCATGTATGAATTCCTCACAGAGGCAAGAATATTGAGATACTCAAACGTATCAAAAGTCCCTTCAACATAGCTCTGCGATATGGCATGAAAGAGGAAATGATTCTCCTAAAGTTCTCTTCACAACGACGTGGTCTCTCACACATATTCGTAAAAACCATGTTTTCAACAACATCATTTGCTGGAGTCACATGACACATCCTCCTTTCGACCTCTCATGGAAAGATCCTCTCTTGAAATTCACGCATGTCTCTCCTCCAAAAGATGTGCAATAGAGTAATGTAAGGGAGCGGAGGTGTAACATCTCAGGTTTAGTCCCCGGCACGTTAACGAAGAAAACTGGCCTTGACACTTGTTGGGCTCGGTCCCAAATGGATCCGTTGACAACCACGTAAAATACTTAACCCAAGTTTTAAAGTAGTAATCCCCACTACTTATAACCCACTCTCAAACTTTACGAGTTTTAGATGTGGGACTATATTTGGAGGTATGGGTGTTACAACCTCCCCCACTTATATTTGCAATGTCCTCGTTGCAACATGGCCCATCAGTTATTTCCAGTGACAGTGGCGGCTACACACTCCAGGTAGCCATTTCTTCATATCTCTTTGTAGCGGTGGCTCCACCTCTCGGGTAACCCTTTCCACTATCAGAGGAAAATTGGCTATGATACCATTTGTAACGTCCCGGACTTAGGTCCCTGATCCGTTAACGTAGAAAACTAGCCTTGAAAACTTGTTGGACTCGGGCCCAAATGGACCCGTGGACAACCACCTAAAATGCTTAAGCCCAAGTTGTCATGTAGTAATCTCCACCACTTATAACCCACTCAAACTTTGTGAGTTTTAGATGTGGGACTATATTTGAGGGTATGGGTGCTATAGGAGGAGCACTGTAAGGGACCAATGCACACACACATACACTTATACACCCACATATATTCCTACACTCGCATACAAATACCCACACACACACACCACACAAACACACATTCATTCACACACCAACACACACATTATTACACACAAACATACATGTATTGAACATCTAATGTTCCTCTTAATCATTTCATCAAACACATACGTTGCATGATAAAGAAAACACACACATGAAATTAAAAATCTATCATTTAGTAATTATATAGATTAAAGAATGAACATCACATATTAACACCTACGCTTTAACACACATATGAAACTTGCATTTCTAAGTCACATATAATCAAAAATTAAATCAGACATCAATACATGTTAAAGTAATGATTACATAATAAAAAAACATAACCTAAAATCTAGCATAAATTGGTGAAAAAATATCAAAATCATACAAACCATAGATCCATCATTTTTCCATAAATATGCAATAAAAATTAAAAACAAATGAGAGGAGTCGCCAAAATACCTCAAGGAAAGGGATAATGGGAAAGAGGGAGACAACGGAGGCCTGTCGACAGCAGTGGAGTGGGGTCAAAAATCATCGAAGAGGGATTTGGGGGAGGAGATTGCGTACGAAATGAGCTCTAAAATCAGGCATGCATTCTATTTACAGACGTTGATGAGCACACTTGAGTGCTTACCCAGTGGCCTGCTAATACTCGCCCGTCTTTCCATACGTGCCTGCTAGACTAGTGCTTAAAATCTCAAATGGACTAGTATAGTGGGCGAGCACTTGTGTAATCCAAGTGCTTTCCCACATGCGGGCAATCACATATGCTTGCTAAGTGCAAGATAGCATATGCACGCCGATCATGCCTTGTTCGTAGTGGTACGCAATCATCTAAAAAAGAGACAATCATAAACGATCTTCTCTTAGTAGCAGTAATTTGGGACCGTCACAATGACCGTCCTGTCTAACATTGGCATAGGGGATGAGCAAGATTATAACCCTCCCCTTACATGGATATTGGGGACGAGCGTAATAATAACTGTCCCCTCCGATGCTTGAATAGGGGACGAGGGCGTGTGGGCGTCCCGTACGCGTGGGGCTAGTGACGAGCGGAGTACGACCATCTCCACTGGTTGGTAATGGGACGACCGTTTCATAACCGTCCCTTATAAGTGTTTCCAAATGCCCGTATGTTTGTAGTGTTTAGGTCATTTTATGGAAATTCTTCATAGACTTGCTATATTATTAGTTCTTTTTTATGATAAGCATTCGGAAACCTACCTTATTATTAGTTTGTTTTGATGACATATTCTCCCCACCAGCCACGTTGACCTATTGGCACTTCGACTCCATTCTCCTTCCTCCCCTACTGCTATCACATGTTGGACTTGTAAGCCCTCGACGACCCATAAATGAAACAAAAGTTATTGTTTTATCATTTCCATCTAAAACAAAATGAATGAATGTGAATGCATTTTATTATTAAGGTTTTTTTGTACAATTAGATATATGTACCATGGCCATATTGAATACCGTGCAACTGGGAGGGCATAACTGACTTCAAACATGTGATATTCAATACATATCTCCAATCTGAGAAAAAGATGGCAATCTTTCTCTTAACATTGATTTCCATCCGACTTCTTGATGAGGTCTTCTGTATAGGAATGGAGATTTGGAAGTGTTGGAATAATCAAGCCAAAGAGTTGACTTGATGAGGTCGAGAGAAACTAAGATCAGAATTGTAATTGTCACGATCACGCATATATCCTTTGACTTGAGACAAATGTACATCTATATGCCTGACTATGTACATTTGACAAACCAATAAGTTAGTCACCTAGTCAAAGTTCATATACTGACGCGTTGGTGTGCATATGAAGTCATATGAGATGTATGATCTATCGAAGGAATCATATAGGTTCATAGTTGATGAACTAGGAGACAAAGCTCACTAGTGAGATATTTTGGGGTCAAAATGAATTCCATGCATGGTCGTCTTATTTATGAAATAAGACACAATTTGAGATATTAGTATTTGCTTTTGGAAAGTATATGATTAAAATTTGTCATCCAATTATCAAATGAGAAATCTATTGATATATTCTGAAAAAGGCTATCAAATTAGGGTTTGAACTTCTGATTTATCAAACTCTTCCAGTGTGAATGATGAATGGGTATTGGGAATACTCAGGGTTACATCTGTTGTAATGGATCATCTACCATGACACTTCCATTCCGAGGGAGTGATGAAACATGATGGATTTTAGTGGCTCCATTTAAGTAGATGATTTATGATTTAATTGGATTAAATCACAATTTGTTTGAATCTAATTTCCAAATCTAATTTCAATATACAAATGTTGGAAACGGAAATGGTCATGGAAATAGAAATATACAAGCTCCTTGAATTCATTTCTTAGCTCCAAATGATTTGGAGTATGATTAGAAATGGTTAAGGAAGCTGGATTCATCTCACCGATACTTTCTCCAACTCATGGAGAGTGTGATGTGTTTCGTGGAGCTCACTGAGAGTGTAAAGTGTTACAACTCGAGCTCAACATTTGTGGGTGACATATTTTTTCAAAAATGATATAAATCTTGAAATTGGACAGTTATCTACATTTCAAGTCACTATATATAGATAGTATGATCTGTCCGACATTATCTTCAAGTATCTGCATTTGTATCTCACGAGTCCTAATTGGATTAGGGTCGATACCTATTGATGTCAGTATTGTAATAATAATAGTTATTATAGCATAAGGGCAATTTTGTGAATAAGGTTCACAACTATATCTCTTGAATTAATGTGAATAGTGATTCACAATAATTAATATTTATATGGATATGATTCATATACATATTTGTGATTTACATAATATTTTTCCAAGGTATTAAATTGTGTGAATTTGATTCACATTAATTTTGTATATGTAAATTAAATTTCATTCAATTTTGATCTCATGAATACGATTCATAAGCTTTGAGGATTAATTCCATAATATCTCCAATTCTGATAACGGGATTATCAAGTAAATTACATAATAGATAAAAAGGCAACAATCTTAACAATTAATATCTCCAAACAATCGTTAAGCTAAGTTATTTCTTATTTATTATTAATAGTTAATATTAATTGGAGATAAAAGGAGATAATCATTATTGAATTAGAACTTTCTCTAAGCTCTTAATTTAAAATCCAAGGTACTACAACACACATGTTGGACACGTGGCATAAGTATAAAAGGAGGGCAAGGCCCTCTCTTTTGCAACACAATTTTGGAGAGCAATAGTCCTTAGAAATTTGTATCCCTTGAGATATAGTAGAGCCTTGAGAGTCTCCATCTCATATGCTTCTTCTTGTTGCCGTAGATGACGTCAGGGTTTGTGGGAAGAAACACAACTCATCATCGTCCATGAGAGAGACACGCGCAGATCATATTTGATTCGGGAGGTCTCTTACTTTAGAGACTCACGCTTAAAGAGGTAACTCTGATTTGTTCCTTATATTCATTACAAATATCAAAAATATTATGGAAATGTTTTCCTTAGAATTTATAATTTCTAAATGCACAAAATATTTGTGCTACATTTTCTAGTTTATTTGATGAACTAAGATTGTTTTGGCAAAATATTTGTTAAATATTCCACGTTTCCGTGATTCTTAGTAAATAATTTTTTTTACTTACTTCAATTTGTATCAGATCTTTAGTTTAGAGGATTTGCATTGTATTCAAGTCTGATAAACAATCGGCTAGATTATCCTGATTATCAGGTATATAGTGATAGTTTTAACGATTAATGATTCGATGACTTTCGATGTTGCTAATTTTACCCTCTTTTAAATGTATTTATGGGATATATATATGAGATATAGAAGTTATGGACTGATATCCAAAAGATGCACCAATTGTTGGTGACATTCGGGAGAAGATTCAGATGTTAGAAACGATCACATACTCAGATTTCTACCAAAGATCATAGCATTAAAATTATGAATTTTTAGCTACTGTTTTTTGGATCATACAACATGATAAAACATGATTAATAATTCGAAGGTCAAGTTCCCAATCAGTGTGAAAAATTTCACATGATTCCGACCGTGCGGCCTCGAGAAATTAGATTTCTCCATAGACGGAGTTGGAAAAGGACTCAATTGTTTTAACTAACTTATTTATCATATTTTAAGACTCAAAATTAATTGAAATATATTTGACATATTAACATGGAGTTGGACCAAATATTTTGGAAATATTTCAGGTCGCAACGAATTTTAAGTTTAAGTTATATGATGCCTTCTAATTTGAAGTATGGTGATCGTAACTTGCAAATTAGAATCCGAAATCATTATTTATTTATTAAGGATATATGCAATAAATTAGAAAGTTTTTTTATTTAATATTTCCTCTTATTATTTATGCACTTGAATGCTTACAATGTAATTAGAAGTTGTGAAATCATTTTGACAGTTTTCAAGAATTGTTTAGAATGTTGCATTGGACATCTTTGGAAATTAAAAATGCTTTGATTCAAAGATTTGTCTAGATTATTGCACTAAACTTTTCAAAATTAAAAGAAGTTTTTGTACTTAAAAAGTATCTATATTGTTGCACTAGATATTTTGGAAAATCAACAAGAGTTTTAAATTTCTAAAATATCTGAGAGTAACTATATAGTATCATACACAGTCGAAAAATAGATAAACCTCCTTAGTATAACGTGTATTGATTGTGTTGTCTCGATTGAATTTAGAGAAGGTGTCTATGATGTGGACATGCTAATGAATTACTTAATTGGCACCCAACGCCTCATTTGCAGTGGAAGCGCTCCCTGTTAGAGTTGTCTGCCCGACTTGTGGCTAAATCCGTTTCGATGAAAGGTGGTTGGCGTAATTTAACAATTAAAGTTGGAACATTAATTTGTACTATGTGAGGGTGTAATACTATATAGTAATTTAAAGTACATAAAAGATCAAATCCTAGTTGGGATTGCTTAAGTGTCATTGTTTTAATTGGATTAAAACTTTGATAATAAGCATGCGTCCTAACTCTATCCCTTAGATTAATTATGAGAATATGATTCAAATGATTAATCATTAATTTAAACATGATATCTATTAAGTCATATGATGACATTCATGGTCTCCGTCATTACGGAGAATCTCGTCACCATGGGTTGTATTTTTAAAAGCTCATTCGTAGTCATGACTCTAGAATACAAATTAACATGGATTAGATTCTTCATTTATGGAAAGAGATGGGCCGTGTGCGTAGTGACCCAAATATTGTTCCCCATATTATTGAGGTGGCATTGGATTGCACATAGCATGAAATTAATATTCGCTCATTGACGGTTGGTTTAATCAATAACATGCTAACTCCATATATGTGGAGGGTGTAGGTGTTGAAGATCGAACTGAGAATACAAATTGGACTTGTAAGGTAGAAAGAGCTTCCGCTTCTTTCATTGTAGTTGCGTTTTCTCATATTATTGGGGTGTAATGAAAATAGAAAGAAGACTCAGATCTCATACTGAGGCCTTTAGTTTGCCTGCCAAATGCTTTGAAAGCTTATATAGGAAAGCATTTCAAAGTACAAAAAGACGAGAACTCTTGATTTAAAATATTAATTTTTTCTAATTTTCTTAATCAAGATATTAAAATGTATTTTATTTTTCCTTTTATTTCAGATGACATCTCTCAACCCACTTACCAATCTACTTAAGGTCAATTAGTTGTCCGGTGTAAATTATTCGATCTGGATCCATAATTTGGAACTAATACTTGAGACAAAACACATAGCGTATGTGCTCTCGTCTGTGAAGTATGATAACCCTCAGATAAAGGATGCATGTGAGTTCAACAAGAATTTGACGATGATCATTCGATCGCTTACTGCTACATTCTTGGATCATTGTTTAATGTGCTTTAGAAGCAACTTATATACATTGAATCTGCTCATGACATTCTGATCCTCCTGAATCTGAAGGGGATGCATGGAGATGTGAATCACACTCTTTCTGCATTAAAATCCACTGAGGATATTATGAAGAAAGAATTTTCCTCTAGCAGTGCAATAGTTGCACAAGTTAAAGAGAAGTGTGAGAGGAAGCGTAGATCTTGTAAGGGTCTGATCCAAGAGAAGGAAAAAGGTCAAATTATTGATCAATCTTCTAAAACTTCAACCCATATGACACCCATTGAGATGGATGTCTACCATCACTGCAGTAAGTCAGGATTCTGGAAGAGTAACCATCCATAATATTTAAAGTCCTTAGAGAAGGACGAAAATCTAATATTGTCAAATAAGAAATATACATTCATCATTGAAACCAACCTACTCATAGGATGAGAAGGAAGTTGAGTTATTAATTCTGGTGCTTCTATACATGTATGCAATCCGTTGCATATGTTTTAAGACACCAGATATCTTGGTAAAGGGGAGATAATCATCAAGATGGGATCCGATGCAACTGTTACAATGATCGTCATTGGAACCTGTAGACTATTATATCTAGTGGAAGAGTCATATATATTAGAGGTTGTCTCTATGTATCGAATGTTCGAAGGAACTTACTATACATATCTAAACTAGTTAGACATGGATATACTTTACTTTTCTGTAATAAACTTATAATAAATCGTTATGGTAATTTTATAGCAGATGGTTCTTTAATACTACGTGGAATCTGTAATTGAACATTCATGAATTTGTCGTGAATGTCAATACCACTAATAAAACCCCTAAACAATCAAGGGAGGATGGAGATCATTTAACTATGGTCTGGCATCAAAGACTTGGATGTTAATAAAATCATTAGACTGGTAAAGGATGGACCTATATGTTTTCCTAGAAGTCCATGATTTATCATCTTGTAAACATTGTATTCGTGGAAAAATGTCCAGGGCTCCCTTCGTGAAGAAAGGTGAACGATGTGAAGGTATACTGGACCTGATACATATTGATGCATGCGGTCGCTTTCGTACTGCGTCTCAAAATGAACATCAATATTATGTGAGATTTATTGATAACCATTCGCAGAATGATTTTGTCTTCTTATTACATCACAAACATGAAACCTTTGAAAAGTTCAAAGAGTTAACGACTTTAGTTGAAAACCAAAAAGGAAAGAAGATAAAACAGATTTGATTTGATCGAGGTGGCAAATACCTCTCAAATGAATTCAAAGAATACCATAAAGAGAGATGAATTATTTATAGTCTCACTCCTACAGGTACTCTTCACCTCAACGGAGTTATGGAGAGACACAACAGAAACGTGTTAGAGATGATAAGATCAATGATGAATAAAGCAAACCACCTCTCAATTTCTGAGGACATGTAGTAGAGACTGTATCTTTTGTCCTAAATAAGATTCCATCTAAATCTGTACCTAAAACCCCTCATGAGCTTTGGTATGGTATCAAGCCAATTTTACAATACTTGAGGATTTGGGGTTGTTTAGTCCATGCTAAAAGCATAGATGCAAGAAAGCTGGAATCTCACATTAGAGAGTACTACTTCATTGAATACATAAAAACGGTGATGGATACCAACTTTATGATCCTGAGACATAAAGGATATTTGTTTCCAGAGACTTCAAGTTTCTGGAAGATGAATTCCTTTGAAGTAAAGAAAATAATGAAGTGAAGGAGTTAATCGAATCTAGTGAGGCCGATGAAGTTCTTACACCAGAAACTGAAGAGATAATTGAAAATAATATGATCTTACCTACTAGAAGGAGTTCTAGGGTTGTAAGACAAGCCGAAATATATGGATTCCATGTACCAGAAGAGTGTGATGATGATCCAACTTCATTTAATGAAACTTTGGGTAATCGTGACATGGATAGTTGGATGCTAGCAATGAAGTCTGAAATAGAATCCATGCACAAGAATGGTATATGAACAATCGAAGATCCACCTAAAGGGGTCAAACTCATTGGGTGCAAATGGATCTTCAGGAGAAAGAGGGACCCGATGGAAAGGTAGAGACCTTTAAAGGACAACTCTTAGCATAGGGTTACACACAGAGAGAAGGCATTGATTGCGATGAAACGTTCCTTCCTGTGGCCATGCCCAAATCCACCAGGGCATTTCTTGTAATAGTTGCACACCTGGAATATGACATTTGGCAGATGGATGTCAAGATTGCTTTTCTCAATGGATACCTTGAGGAGGATATCTACATGGTGCAACCCCAGGGATTCACAGACGAGGAAGAAAAAGTATACAAGCTAAAGAAGTACATCTATGGGATCAAACAAGCTTCTCGTAGTTGGAACATCCGATTCAATGAAACCATAAAGAGTTATGATTTCGTGCATAATTCGGATGAACCATATGCGTACAAGAAGCTTAGTGGGAGCGTCATCATGTTTATTGTGCTTTATGTAGATGACAACATTATCACTGAAAATGGTACATGGATGATGGTTAGTGTTAATATCTGGTTGTCTAATACCTTTGAGAAGAAAGATCTTGGAGAAGCCTCTTATATCTTGGATCTGAAATTGTTCAAAAGCAAACAAAAGAGGATATTGATACTGTCACAACAAGAATATATAAAGAAAATCTTAGAAAGATTCAACATGGATAATTACAAGAAAGGCCTCCTTGCCTTAAGACATGGTATTTACCTATTTAAAGGGATGGCTCCTTTAAGTGTCGAGGGAAAAAAGCCATGGTCAGATGCCCTTACGTATCGACTGTGGGAAGTTTGATGTATGCGATGATGTGTACTAGACTAGATGGAGAGAAACACCAAACTACAGTAAAGAGAATCTTCAAGTACCTAAGAACTTAAGACTATACCTTGGTTTTATGGAGATAATGATCTCCAAGTCTTAGGGTATACTAATTCAGATTTCCAACCGGATATGGATAATAGGAAGTCAACTTAAGGATTCTTAATTTTGTTGGACGGTAGTGCTCTGCGAGCTAAGTGTAGCAGCGAAAAGCAGGACAATATGAATGTTTCGATAAAGTAAAGCATTGGTTGCATAAGATGCGGCAACTACATTGGATTTAATTAATGTTCACTTGGGATATGCAAGTTTGTAATAAAACTTGGCATAATAGCCGGTGATAGAGTGACTAATCATCTTACTCAACTACTTGACAAATAATCTATGATTAACACAAATAATATGGGGTTGAGAGTTGTACATGAATGGCTCTATGAGCTAGTGGTAGACCGTTGGACTTGTAAGCCTTTGGCGACCCATTAATGCAATAAAAGTTATTGTTTTATCATGTCCATTTGAAATGAAATTAATGAATGTGAATGCACTTTATTATTAAGGTCCTTTTGTACAATTAGGGTTATGTAACATGACCATATTGAATAACATGCAACTGGGAGGACAGGACTAACTTCCAACATGCATATTCAATACAGATATCTAGTCTGAGAAAGAGATGGTAATCTTTCTCTAAAGATTGATTTCCAATCAACTTCTTGATGTAGGTCCTTTGCATAGGAATGAATATACGGAAGTGTTGGAATAATCAAGTCAAAGAGTTGAATTGATGAGGTCAAGATAAAGTAAGACTTGAATCGTAATTGTCTTAATCATGCATACATTCTTTGATGTAAGACAGATGTACATCTATACGACGGAGTATGCACATTTGACAGACCAATAGGTTGGTGACCTAGCCAAGGTCAAAATATCGGTGTGTTGATGTGCATATAAAGTCATATGAGATCCACGATCTTTCGAAGGAATCATATAGATTCATAGTTGATGAATCGGGAGATAGAGCTCATTCATGAGATATTTTGGGGTAAAATGAATTCAATGAATGCTCGTCTTATTTATAAAATATGACACAAATTCAAGATATTAATATATATTTTTGTAAAGTATATGCTTAATATTGTCATTCAGTTATCAAATGAGAAATCTATTGATGTATTATGAAGAAGACAATTAAACCAAGCTTTGAAATTTGGATTTACCAAAGTCTTCCACTGAGGGTGAATGAGTATTGGGAATACTTAGGGTTACATATGTTGTAATGTATCATCTACCATAACACTTTCATTTCGAGGGAGTGATGAAACATGATGGATTTTAGTGGTTCCATTTAGATAGATGATTTATGACTTAATTGGGTTAAATCACAATTTATTATTGGAATAGAAATATTCTAGGAAATGGAAATATACATGCTCCTTAAACTCATTTCTTAGCTCCAAATAATTTGGAGTATGATTAGAAATGGTCAAAGAAGCTGGATTCAGCTCACCGATACCTTATCTAGCTCATGGAGAGTGTGGTGTTTCATTGAGCTCACTGAGAGTGTAAAGTGTTACTGCTCGAGATCAACATTTGTAGGTGACGGATTTTTACAAAAATGGTATAAACCCCGAAATTAGATAGTTATCCATATTTCAAGTCACTATACATGGATAGAATGACTCCCCAATATTATCTCCAAATATATGCATTCATATCTAATGAGTCCTAATTGGATCATGACTCATATTTATTGATGCCAATATTATAATAATAATAGTTATTATTGCATAGGGATAATTTTGTGAACACAAAATATCTTATTAATTATTGTGAATAGTGATTCACAATAATTAATATTTATATGGATATGATTCATATAAATATTTATATAAATATATTTTACATAATATTTCCATGATATGAAATTGTATGAATTTGGTTCACATTAATTTTATAGATGTAAATTGGATTTACATTTAATTTTGGGCTCATGAATATGATTCATAAGCTTTGAGGATTATTTCCATAATTCCTCCAATTTCAATAATGAGATTATCAAGTTAATTAATAGATAAAAAGACACCAACCTTAACTAATTTTTGTTAAGCTAAGTTTTTGCTTATTTATTGTTAATTAGTTAATTTTAATTGGAGATGAAAAGGAGATAATCCTTATTGAATTAGGACTTGCTTTAAGCCCATAATTTTAAATCCAAGGCACTGCAATATACATGTTAGAAATGTGGTGTAAGTATAATAGGAGTGTAAGGTCCTTTCTTTTGCAACACAATTTTGGAGAGCAATAGTCCTTAGAAATCTCGTGCCCCTTGAGATATAGTAGAGTCTTGAGAGTCTCCATCTCTCATATACCTCTTCTTGTTGTCTTAGATGATGTCAGAATTCGTGGGAAGGAACGTGACCTATCATTGTGCCCACGAGAGAGACAAGCGTAGATCATACTTAATTCGGGAGGTCTCTTACTTTAGAGACTCACACTTTAAGAGATAACCTTGATTTGTTCCTTATAATCATTGTCAATATCAGAAATTATTATGGAAATGTTTCCTTAGAATTTATAATTTCTAATCTAACAATTTTTTGTGCTACATTTTCTAATTCATACGATGAATTAAGATTGTTTTGCAAAACATTTGCTAAATATTCAAATTTCCGTGATACTTAGTAAATAATTTTTTTATTTACTTCCTTCACATCACCATCGCCACAGTACTCCAACATCACCATTGTGCATCACCATGAGCATGGTGCCACATATCCCTGTTTACCACTAGGTGCCCCGACTAACACCATAACTAGCATCACCACTGAACACCACCGTGCACCATTATCTTGCATCCCAACATACCATTGTCGCTTCATGCAACCGATGCATGTATCACACATTGACATCACCACACACCATTGTCATGCACCCTAGCGCACCATCGTCGCTTCTCACAATCAGTGAACGAATTGCACTGCTCCACATAACTATTGCAAATCAGAGGTGTGACCTTCCTTAAATAGAGAATTTTAAAAAAGAGTTCTCGAAATTTGTGTTGATGTAATGAATCAACACAACAACACATGGCAACAAACTCTAGTAATAAAAATTTGATTTGTGACAACGGATCTGGGAATTAACGTTGCCAATATACTTTAGTGTGATGTGTGATGGCACTTTTAGTTTAAACCTTTAGGGCATGTTGGTAACTATGTTGGGTTGGATTGGAGTAACGTATTATGAATAATAACTGTTTGGATGGTTAAGAAGGTTGGAGAGGGTTAGAATGAAGAATCTGATGTCACATTGATTTGTAATGAAATCCTAATCCAACAAGGCGGAGGGATAAATTAAACTACGTCGTGGTAGCTTGAAAACCAAACAAGCCTTTGGAATATGGAATTTTCAATGGAAAATATGTGTTTGGTTTTAAAAGAATTCTGTTTCTGTAACATAATTATACAGGCGTTCAAGGATGCTAAGATAATCGGCTTAGTTGAAACAAAGATCAGGTCAGAAAACAGACGTAGATTTGCATATTCAATTCCCGATGGTTGGGAGCTCGTACATAATAATACTCTACTAGGAAGAATCCACTTCATGTGGAAAGCGGATTGCTGGAGCTGCACGTTGACGAGGGTCCATTCTCAAGCCATTACTATGCTTTGTTCTAATCATGGGGGCTTCTACTTCCATCTCTTGGTAGTTTATGGGGAGAACCACCCCATGCTGCTAAGGGAGATCTAGGCTAATCTTCAAATGATTAAAGGTGTTATCCACTGTCCTTGGTGGTGATTGGGAACTTTAACGTCGTTCGTTTTACCACTGAGTAGATTGGAGGCCATGCCCCCGCAAGGGCTCCTCTTGACGAGTTCAACAAATGCATCGACGGTTGCGGTCTCTCGGACTTGGAGGCGACTAGGAATCACTGGTCATGGACTAACTCCTCAGTGGGTTCGCAAAGAACTGCGTCTAGGCTTGATAGTGCCCTAGTCAATGACATTCTTCTTACTTCCCTGCCTAATGCAAAGCTATGCTACTCCCCGCTCCCCTCGTCAGATCATCTTCTCCTTCCGGTGGCATTTGGCACTAGGGCCACTAAGCGTAGTCCTTTTGGTTCTTCGATTATTGGGTCCACATGTAGGGGTACCATGAGGTCGTGACCAGAAGCTGGGATTCTCCAGTTCATGGGAACCCGCTTTCTGCCTTATGCACATGCTTAAGAATGTTAAGTTTGCACTAAGAGATTGGGCCTCGAAGGAGGCTAATGTTTTAACTGAGGCAAAGCATGTGGAGGTCTTCTTGACAGTGATCACGACAGCTCTTGCGGAGGCGCCCCTCGATCCGAACCTTGCTTAACTGGATGTTGGCATCAAATGGCATTTAGAAAAGCTTGATTGAGACCTTGAATCGGTTTAGAAATAAAAAAGCAGGATAGCCTGGTTGAATCTTGGGGATCGCAACACGAAGTTTTTCCATCTATCTGCCAATGTAAGATTATCTAAAAACTTTATAAAGCAGCCTTTTGGATAGCAGGGTCGGGTCGTTTATCATCCCTTCGAGGTTGCTTGCGCGACACTGGAACATTTTTCAGCTCTGCTTTCCCCTCCGCTACCTCGCCCATCCATGAACGCCCCACCGACTCCCGATGCGATGCCTCAGCCCAGGAACTGGTTGGTTCAATCGTTTGAGGATGTGGAAATCTGGAACGCCATCAGCTCTATTGGCTCGTCAAAGGCGCTAGGGTCGGGTGGCTGTAATGCACATTTGTTTAAAATTCACTGGAGCGTGTCAAGGATGTTGTTCGTGTGGCGTTGGAACTTCTTTATAATGGAGGGAATATGGTAAGGGAGGCAAATCACACCTTCCTCACCTTGATCCCCAAAGTAGCGACCCCTTCAGGCCTAGGGTAATACCGTTCGATATCCGGATGCAACATGATCTATAAAATATTTGCAAGGTGTCTTGCATCCAGACTGGCCATTGTTCTTCCCCACCTTATCTCCCTTAATCAATCAACCTTCATCAAAGTTCGATCCATCAACGATAATATCTGACTTGCTAACGAGCTCATGAGCGGCTTCGATAGGAGGTCCAGTCGTAACAAGGCATGCTTGAAGACCGATCTTTCCAAAGTATTTGATACAATCAAGCACTCGTTCATACTTGAAGCTCTCAATGCTACAAGGTTCTACCACAAATGGATTAACTGGATTGCCACCTGCATCTCCACAACGTCTTTCTTTATTTTGATTAATGGAGCTCCTTACGGGTTTTTTTAGAAGAACCCGTGGCCTATGGCAGGGGGACCCCCTTAGCCCTCTGCTCTTCACTATTGGGATGGAATCGATCACTTGCTTGGTGGAGAATGTTGCTTTTGATGGCCGCTTTTTCCCAATGGGGAGTGGTCAAAATGTTACGCCATCCCATCTTATTTACGTGGATGACCTGCTCTTCTTCTGTAGGGGTACTCTTCGTTCAATCTTAGCGGTCAAAGAGATCCTGCTTAATTTTGAATTGATACTGGGTCTGAAATTAAATCCCATGAAAAGTAAACTCTTCAGGATGGTCTTCTCCAGATTTTGCAACTACCCTACAATTGGGAATCCTGAAACAAACACTACCTTCCATTTATTTGGGTCTCCCGCTCTCGTCTTCTTTTGGGAGAAGCTATGATTCAAGGGGCCTGGAAGATCATATCAGGAGGCTAATTCATGGTTGGAGTTCCAAGGTACTTTCTATGGTTGGGCGTGCTCAACTCATCAACTCGGTTGTACGTGGGGCTTTCCTATATTGGATTGCAGGCACACTTCTTCCAATTAAAGTCATTCACTCGCTCGATATGCTCTCTACACTGACTTCCTTTGGGGTCGTCATCGTCATGACATCTCATAGGAGACCGTGTGTCTCCCCAAGCAGGAGGAGGGCATGGGGTTGAAGTCGTTTGCCTCCCTTTGTAAAGCTATGATCGCCTCCTGGGCTTGGAGGCTCATATCAGTCGATAAGTCCATTTGGGCTATGTATTTAAGCAAGAAGTATCTACGTGATGAATCTACGTTTCATCATCTTTATTCTATCATTTTGGCCTTAAAAATCCTAGTAAATGCGTGTAAATAGGCTTAATTCATGCATTTTATCATCCATGCATATTTGTGTAAATATTGTATAAAATACTATTTTTAAAAGCCAAAACTATAGAATAAAGAAAAGAAAAGAAAAAGAATAAAATATTGCAGATATTTTATGATCCAAAACCCTGGGACCTAGGCATCTCGATGACTAGGTCGATAAGGAATAAAGTAGGGGGAGATAAGGGCCAGAATCCAATAAAAATTCCTTTCATTTAATTCATTCTTTATTCATTTTGGGACCTATTTTTAGTTCCACTTTTTATACTTCAAATAAAGAAACTTTGTAAATAAAATTGTAGATAATTAAATTTAGAAAAATACAAAATTGATTTCACACAAAAATAATATATAGATAAAAAGTTATGATCCGAATAAGCTTCCAGAATCCCAACTTCCTACACCTGTATCTCTCAAATAAAAACTCGAAATGTATAAAATCATCTTTAATAGCATATAATTTTCAATAAGATATTTAATGAAGTGGTTTCATATTTTTCAGAGCTACGGTTTGAAAGTTAGGTTTTGGACCCCTATTGCATAGCTATACTGATTAAAATATTCATTTTATTTATTCTTCATTATTTTATAATTTTATATTTTTATAATTTTGTAAATATTATTTATAATATATGTATATATTAAAACAAGAATAAAATACTAAATAAAACATAAAAAATAAAATACTTGTATAAAATAAATAGGTATAATACCAATAAATATACATATATAATTAATGCTTCTATTTACTTAATTGTATAAAATACATCAAAAAATAAAATAAAAATATATTTAAGTCCATAAAAACAATTCATAATTATATAAAATAATAAACAAAATTTATAAAATTAAATATACAAAATAAAAATAAAACATTAAAATATATAGATACATATACAATGTAGCTCATAAAGGGCAACTTATAATTTTATATCTCAAAAAAATAAAAATATCATAATAAAATAATTTAGAAAATACTAAACATTTTTTATTTTATAACCAAAACTCAATAAAATTGTTTCTTATTTTTAAATGAATTTACAAGACTTTTTTCTAGGGAATTTTCTGGTTGGTCCCGTGGACCAACCATAATCCTTCGTTGGTTGACCTCGGTCAGCTCTCTGACTGAGGTTTGGTCCCTGTCTGACTGTGGTTTTTTGGTCGTTTTCTTTGCTTTTTGGAGGATGCTTCTTTCACCCTCTCGCATTAGACCCTTGACAACTTTTGTTCCCGTTGATCGATGATACACGGCCATGGCTCTCCTCAGGCTATGGATCATCGATTCGACTGATTCGCATCGTCTTTGGGAGCCACCCATCAACTCGCATAAAGATGACCCACGACCTTTCTTTGACCTCTGATCGCTCTTCCACCACTCAATCCTAGACCTAACACTCCGACGGCCTTCCTGGTGACAACAGGAACCGGACACACTCCTCGGGAGGTCAAGGAGGTGTCGAATCGAGTCGCATCCACTCGCCGGAGCCTCCTCGAGCGCCACCTTGGTGAGTCTTTTTCTTTCTTCCTTTGTACTCTTTCTAGCCCTTAGAACCACCGTAGACCTCGCCATATCCTTCTCTCATCGAATCTCTAGCCGGATCTTTGCCAAATCACCTTGTTCTATGCCTGGCCGCGCTTCGAGTTTCGCCGACCGACGTAGAATCCCACGCTCACGTCCCCTGGTCACTTCCATCTCTTCGCGGGGTCGAGGCAACTTGCCCTCGACCCTTTCACCCATTTTCTGCATGTCCGGAGCCCGAGCACGCACCTGGAGGTCATTTTGACCACCCGTCGGAGATACCTGGTAGCCTTCTGCTCCGCCTCCCCCTGGCGGGAACTGATGAATCTTAGATTCATTATATAACTATGCCAATACCACCCCATTCCATTAGATTAATCATGTATTCTATGATGCATAATTATTTTAAGAAGTGGTGTTACATGTATTATGCATACCAGTTTCCATGATTAGTCAAAATCCAATCACATGGAGAATCAATTCTCTACAGATAAAGCTACTATATAAACACTACAAATACCATTTGTAATGGTATCCCTTTAAGTAAATTTATCATCCATATCCAATTCATCTAACAATATTATACATAAAGTCTAGCATCATCTATTTGAATAATTAGAATATTCATTAATAATAATGGTGCCGTTGGAATTAATGAAAATAATAGTGGCTGGAAGATGCTAACGTTGGAAAAAGATGCCGTTGGAATAATTGTGCCTAATTAGAATATAATGGTGTAACTACCATTATGAAAAGGTGCCAACGTCATATGTGAAGAGGCATGCATGACGTGGTTGGAAGTTAATATGGATCTCGAGTGCTTTAAGGTGAAAAGGTACGAGTACCCCGCATCAAATGGAATATGCATTACAATGATTTGGCGCCAATCGAAGAGATGCATGTATCAATGTGAAAGGATGCAATCTGTGGTTAAACATGACCATATAGTTGTGTATATATATATCAAATTAGAATAGGGTTGGGGATCATCGACTTTGCCAATCACTTCCCTCTAAATCTATTACGTCATTTAACAAAAAATCCTCCACCATAATTAGCCATCCATTTTATCATCGACGAGGCATCGAAGTAATTTCATCGACTTGTGCATTTGGACCCTCAGCGAATCCGACTCCTGAGGCTCCACCCCAAGTGCCGTCAAAAATCATCCAACCCCAATGACATCCACCAACCATCATTTTCTCGGTCCCTCTGCGAATCCGACTCTAGAGGCTTCCTCTCGAGCCGCCGACCACCATATTTTTATCTCGCTTTTATTTTATGACTTTATATTTTTACATCTATCTTATTTTGTTATCTTCTCTTTTGTGCAGGAATTCGTCAAAACTATCGCGACGATCCGTATCTAACGGTGATTATCCTCGACTTTTGGAGAACTGGGACGTGACACGAGGTTTGAGCTCGATTTGCGGTTGTAATCGCATCCAACTCACCTCGCCAGGATATCCAATTTCACGAAGAGTTAGCACGTACGAGTCCATCTAGAAGTTACCGCATAGAAGGGAATCGATTAGCATTTACCGACCTGCACTATTATTTTCTCCATATTTCATCTCCATTTTTGTTATCCAAACATTTTGCAAACTTATAAAAGTATTTTTATTTTCAAAATAAAGTGCAGAATCTTCCTGTCCCTATGGATTCAACCCTGACTTACCATATACTTTGCTTAGTGCATAATATAGTTAATTCTGGTTATTTATTTGTTTGGAATATATTTTTGTGGGTTCTCAACGACTATCCAATTGCAAAATCGGGTACTTAAACCCTCGAAAATACGTTCCAACAGGAACGCCACTGCCCTCCGGTGACCTTTGACGCCTCCAGCTGATAGAAGAGGCCTGTTGGTGCTCCGGGAGCCCTTTTGAAGCTTCATCGCCTGTCGGAGGAGGAAGGACGGGACCGGGGAAGCTCACCTCTTCGCGAGTTCTTCCCTGTTCTTCGTCGCCCGTTTTCAGCCATTCGATCAGGCCGGTTCCTCCAAGCGTTCAACAACCGTTAGATCTGCCTCGCTCTCAGCCGTTGATCGTCCGCAACAGATCTAATCGCCATCGTCTGCATCGAACCTTCATCGGGCTCCGTCATGCTGACACATGGATTAATGGAGTAAGGAGCGTCATTCAACCGCGAACCGATATCAACCGCCCGGATCGTGCCACGTGTTTAAGTGACATCTCCTCCGCCGTTCGATTTACGCCGGCCTTGGGTATTTTGCAACTTTCTCCAGGCCATTTTTTGTATTTAACTATCAGCACCAAAACATTCATCTGCCGTTTTGTATTTTTGTAATATTTGCATCTAAATCCCTAGACTTTTTGTGTTTGCAAGCAGGTCTTTGGCCATGTCACCTCACGTGACTGGTGCATGTGAGGTGAGGGCATTTTGCAGAAGGGACCTCGGCTATTTTCATATTTGGGATTACTACCAGAACGTTTAAATTAAGTGTTGTATTTTTGGACAAATTGCACTTTGCCTCCTTAGGTTTTTGGTAGTTGCTTTTAGGTCCCTACCAGGTCACGTGCCCCGTGCACGTGACTTTGGCAATTTTGCACTTTGATCCCTGGAGTTCTGTCTATTTGTATTTAGTCTAGAAATATTTTTATTGCCTTCTAATTTGCTGGAAAAATTGCATTTAACCCCTCGGACTTTACCTTACTTAAGAAAATACCCCTGCTAGGTAGGATTTTCTTTTGTTTCTTTTATTTATTTCATGCATCTATAAAATCCTAAAAATTCTAAAAAATACCTTAGGCTCCTGTTGCATTCCTCTATCACTCCATATTTTTATTGCATCATTTTAATATTTATAAAAAATGTGCTAAGCCTTCTCCCACTATAAGTAGGGTCAGCTACATGGATTCTTGCTCAAATCCATGTTGAAATATTCGACTATTTTTTACGCTGGCCGTCGACTACCTAACACAACCACTGCAAGAGTGGGATTTGAACTCTGGTCTTTTATGTGGTAGACACACTGTACTACCACTATACCATACATCATTTTAATATTTATAAAAAAAATAAAAAAACATGCATTTTCATTCCTATTTGCATTAAAAAATACATAAAAATTATAGAATATTTTGAAAAATTCCAAAATAATTATATTTTGTGTGTTTCTACATCTTTTATCTTCATACTAAAAATCACAAAAAATATAAAAGAAAAACCCATAAAAATTGTAAAACTTTCATAAAAATATTAACAATTCCTAAAAAAATCCTAAAAATATAATCTCTGTTTCTAAATTTTCTCTGTTTTATTATCTTTATTTTAAAATTAATTTGGAGAATTTTTGTTACTATTTGTATTTTATTTCTCCATTTTAATTTTAGCCTTTTATTTTATTCATTGTTTTTAGTATTTTTTGACCTTAAATATACCAAAAAAATTAGCAAAAATACAGAAAAATCACAAAAACATTATAAAATATAAAAGCCCAAAAATATTTTATTTACTGAATTTTGCTTATTTTTACATATTTTTATAAATATATTATCTCTCTTCTTCTTATATTATATATACTTTATTTTAGAATTCAAAAGAAAAAGAAATTAAAAAAATATAAAATATAAAAAGAAAATACAACATCAGAAATTACAAATCAAAATACAAAATTACTAAATTAAAAACATTTAAAATTAAAAACCCACAAATATGTTTCAATTTGACTAAGTGTGTGAAAGGATATTGGGTGTGCGATATATTTATCTAGCTTGTTCTACGCCTTGCTTCCTGTGTCCAACCCCTACTTGCTTGTCGCTATACATTCTTAGTAGGGTATAATAAATTTTAACTCTTGCTCTTAATTGCCTGATTAGTTGTGTGGGTTAAGTGTTGATCAACGAGAAGGTTTGAGTAGTTGCCTCAGTGACAGTGAGCCTGATTTATCAGGCCGTTACTTAGCAACTCGTGACTTCCCATTTTTCAAATGGCGCCATTGCCGGGGAGCATCAGCTTGTAGAGTAGACCTTTGTCTTTTTATTTTCTTAGCTATTTTTTATATGATTGTGAATTGTCTGACGTCTCTTTCTTGTTTTCTTGCGAGGGATCATGGATCGAGGAGGATCACCTAGGTGATGCTACGCAACCTTGGGAAGTGGATCCGTCTATTATACCCTAGCCGGCAGGAGAGAGCAGAAGGAGCTTGAGAGAGAGAGAGGGGATAGTTAGTTTTTTCATTTTTGTGAGAGAGACTATTGATTATAAATTTGTAATAATACAAATACACAAAACTTTGGACATTCGGGCCCAATTTCCAAGTGTTTATTTACTTGGAGGCTCACCGCAGTTTTGCCGCATTTTCATTGCATTTTTTATTTTGTTTTCTGATATTTGTTTTCTTTCTTTTGTGGAATGAACCCTTAGTCTTTAGGCGTGCTTGATCGTGTAATCTAAGGCCAAACACCTAATAACCTTTGCATGCAATCTATAGTCTTGATGTTTGGACTTAGAAATAATTAATTGCTATCATACTCAGTCTTGAAGCCGCGTACCCCTAGAGGTCGTATACAGCGCTGGAAAGATCCGTTGTGACGGACACCGATCGGCATTGGAGACCAGACTTAGGCTTCATTCTGAGTACTTAGCATTTGGCTCTTCACGTATAGCAATTGCCTGCTTAGAACGATTTCCATCCCGCATGGAAATCCATATCGACATTTAGCATATGTTTATAAATTCCCGCTTTGCATCCCGCATGGAGAGAGCTGGGAGGCACTATAAGTCTTCTAACTGAGCATTCATCATTTAGGCACTAAGGTGAGATTTCCATCTTAGTGTCACCTTGCATTGCTTTTTCGATCTTCTCCCTCTATTTTTGGATCAATTAGGAATCAAATAAAATACCAAAACGTTAGGTGCTTGTGTTGAATCTACTCAAAACAAGTGATAACACAAAAAAAATGAAAAAGGGACTGCTAAAAACACTTGATCTAAATAAAAATTGATTAATTGGACTCATTGCCTTGGGGTGAGCAAAGCTCTCATTTGTTTTCAGGTTGCTGATGAATCCACATTTCATCATCTTTATTCTATCATTTTGGCACCAAAAACCCTAGCAAATGCCTGTAAGTAGCCTTAAATCAAGCATCTCAGCATTCATGCATGTGCATCTCAACAGTGTGTAAATTACTGTAATTAAGGCCAAAATTATAGAATAACTAAAGAAAAGAAAAAGAATAAAATATTGTAAATATTTTATGATCCAAAACCCCCCGAGACCTAGGCATCTCGATGAATAGGTCGACAAGGAATAAAGTAGGGGGAGATAAGGTCAGAAATACAGACAAAATACCTATTCACTCTATTCATTCTTTATTCATTTTGGGACCTATTTTTGGTTCCACTTTTTATACACCAAATAAAGAAACTCTGTACATGCAAGTTGTAGATAAATTAATAAAGAAAAATACAAAATTGATTTCACAGAAAAATACTGTACAGATAAAAAGTTATGGTCTGAATAAAAATCCAGAATGCCAACTTCCCAGACCCGTATCTCACAAACGACAACTCCAAATGCAGTGTACTCACCTTTAATTGTATATAGAATAAAATAATCTACCCAATGGTGGTGGTTTCGCATTTGGCGGAGCTACGGTTTGAAAGTTGAGTTTTGGACCCTCATGGTACACTTGTACTAAATAAAATATTCAATTTATTATTTGTTCATTATTTATTCAATTTTATATTTTTATAATGTTGTAAATAATACTTATAATAATTATGTACATTAAAAGAAGAATAAAAACACAATTAAAATACAAATAAAAATAATTGTATATATCCAATACATAGGTACTTTACCTATATACATACCTATGTAAAGTATACTTGTATTTTATTAAGTATACAAAACATATCATAAAAATAAAATAAAAATATATTTGTGTACATAACAGTATTTTATCATTTTAGAAAATAATAAACACAAATAAAGAAATTAAAAATACAAAATAAAAATAAAAGTATTAAAATACATAGGTAATATACCTATATAAGGCTAAAAAGTGAACTTGTAGAAATACGTATCATAAAAATAAATAAAAATCATAATAAAATACTACATAAAATAACAAATAATTTTCATTTTATAACTTTCATTTAATTCGATTTATTTCTATTTTTAATTGAATTAATAAAACATTTTTATTCTCTTTTTCCTGGTTGGTCCACGTGGACCAACCAGGAGCCAGCGACTGTTGACCAGCGGGTCAACAGTCTGTCCTCTTCTTCCCAGCGCGTAGCGCGCGACGTTTCCCCCTTGTCTTCGCGCCTTTTTCGAGGCTGCGCCGCTCATCTTCTGCGGCCGCTTCCTTCACGAAACCTCTTCCTTGATCCATCACCTCCATCGCCGACTCTTCAAATCACGCCAGATCTCCATCATTCGCTCGCGATCTTCCCTCGAAGTCACGCACTCCACCACTTCAAATACGAACCCCCCTCTTCCTCTCCTCGGTTGAGTCCCCTTGGTCCACCCCTCTCCGCCTCTCTTGCGCTCCAGGCCTCGCCGGAGGTGACAGCTTCGCCGCGAGCCTCTCAGCCAGGGCGTCCGAGGTCGAGGACGACTCCAGCACCTCCGCCAACCGCCGGCGTCGAGGTAAACTTCTTCCTCTGGCTCAGGCCATCGAGGGCTTCCACTCCGCCATCTATTTATCGCATTTAGTTCCTGTTAGCATAAGCATCTAAAAACCCAAAAAAATCGAGAATTTCATCGCGTATCGCGCCCGATCCACCATCCTCGCCGGAGCGCAACTCCGGTCGAGATCCCATCCTTCGTTCCGCACCATTTCTTCGCCACCGCGGGGTCCAGGCAACTTGCCCTGGACCCTCTCACCTTGTTTTGCAGGTCCACGCACAGTCAACGCATCTGGAGGGCCATTTTGAGTCCTCGCCGGAGATACCTGGAGCTCCGAGCTCCGCCGCCTTCGCGCCAGCACATCGAAGCCTCTCCGACGAACCTGAGCCTCCCAGCACATAGCCGGACCTCCCAGGAGCCTTCTGGTCGATTTTGAGCCCACGCTGAAGCCGGAGACCCGAGATCGGGAGCTGGGAAGTTCGCCTCGCCGGCGAGCGTCCCTGTTCTTCCTCGTTGCCTCCCCACCGTCCGATCAAAAGCCCGCTCCAGACCGTTTGTCAGCCGTCAGATCTTGGCATGCGTCGTCCGTTGATCTTCTGCCAGATCTGATCTCCACCGCTGATCTCCGAAGCGTCATCGGCCGTCACCAGCGCGCCACGCGTCAAGTGGAATCTTCTCCGCCGTTGGATCGCGCGCGTCGAGGGTAATTTTGCAAGACACCCCCGCGCATTTTGTAATTGTTATTTAGTCCATAAACTTTCGGCTGCAGTTTAAATATTTTGTAATATTTGCAAAAAGACCCTCGGGTTTTAGTTATTTGCGTTTGGGTCCCTCGCCACGTCACCTCACGCGACCTGTACACGTGAGGTGGTGGGCTTTTTGCAGAGGCACCCCTGGTCTTTTGTGTATTTCGGTTTAGTCCCAGAACTTTTGTATTAAGAGTTAAACATTTGGGATATTTGCATGTATGCCCCTGATAGTTTCGGATATTGCCTTTAGGTCCCTGCCAGGCGCGTGTTTCGCACGTGTTCGGCTTGGGCATTTTGCGCTAAGGCCCCTCCTGGTTTGGGTATTTGCTTTTAGTCCAGTAACTTGCATTTGACGTTGTATATTTTTGTGGAAATTGCACGTATGCCCCTGGATGTTTCGTAAATTGCATATATGCCCTTGCCAGCACTGTTTGATGATTGGAGTGTTGTTCTAATTAATTAACATATCATTTCAACTCCAAAAAATTCCACAAAAATAGGCTTAAGTTCCTGGATAGGTGTATTTTAACGCTACCTAATTAGTTTTTGATTTTATTCTATTTTCATATTTATTAAAAATCAAAAACTCTCATTTTGTGTACTGTCTACCTTAGAAAATACCAAAAAAATATCAAAACACCTCTAAAAATTCCAAAAAAATCACCTAGTGTCTATTTTGCTATATTTTAGTGTCAGTCCAAAAACCACTAAAAATCTCAAAAGAAAAACACTAAAAATTGAAAAACACTTCAAAACTTCAAAAAAATATAAAAAATAGTAGAAAAATCCAAAAAAATATAAACTCAGCTTCTGTTTGTCACTTATTTTATTCTCTTTATTAGAAAAATAGTGTGAGTTATTTTGAGTACTGGTTGATATTTTTAAAGTACATTTTTGTCACAGCCAGCCTGAGTTCCACTGTTTTGCCTTATTTCAGACTTTAAAAATACCAAAAACACCTTGAAAAATCCCCAAAAATCACAAAAATAGTAAAAAACCTTAAAAATACCAAAAACATTTATTTTCTGAATTTTTGAGCATTTTTGTGCATTTTTATAAATATCTTAGCTTGCCTTGTATTATATCCCCTTATTTTCCAATATTTGAAAAAGAAAAAAAAATATATAAAATATAAAATCTAAAAATCAGAAAATCAAAAATCAAAATACAAAAATAAAATAAAAAAAAAACATTAAAAATTAAAAACCCACAAAAACATTCCTTTGTTTGATTGCTTAGTGTAGACACACCACACACTCACTCACTTGTGCATTCACTTGCTTGAATTACACTGCTTGCTCCCTGTGTTCGAACTCTCTGCATACTTGACTGCTATACATCCTTTGTGCAGAGTTAAAAATAAATTTTAACTCACACCTGTCTTTCATTGCCTGATTTGCTTGTGGGTTATTTGTTGATTAATTTCGGGATTCGTGTGGTCAAACACCGACTGTTGACTCGCCTTGTGAGTCGACATAACCGCATCGATCTCCGTGATTATCAAATGGCGCCGTTGCCGGGGAGCAACAGCTTGTAGTTCATCTTTTTGATTGTTTGTGTGTTTGTTTACCATAGCATTATCCTTCTCTTACATTTTGATATATATCTTGATTGAACTATCTGACCATCTCTTTTGTCTTCTTGCGAGGGACCGCGGAGCGAGGCGGGTGGCTTAGGTGACCCGACGCAACCTTGGGACGTGGAGCCGGCTTTTCTTAAGCCAAGCCGGCAGGAGAGAGCAAGGAGTGAGAGAGAGAGTACTTAGCTAGTTTGTATTTTATTTGTGAGAGAGTGATATTCCATTAATCTGTAATAATACAGGTACTTTGGACTTGGACTTAGACATTCGGGCCTAACTTCCGGGTGTTTGTTCACCCGGGGGCTCACCGCCGTTTTCCTCGTGTTTTCATCGCAGTCATTTTTCGGTTTTGAGTTTCATTTTTCACTTTATTTTGTGGATTGAGCTCTTAGATCTAGGTCTGCTTGACTCGATTAGAATAGGTCCAAACACCTAATAATCTTTGCACGTTCCTATAGATACGTTTTGGACTTAGACTAAATTAAACAGTTAGCAAGTAATTCCCAAATCCACGCGCCGCGAGCTCATACCCGAACAAGCGCTTTCTCCTACTCCAAATGTGTTGGGCAGAGGAGGGGTGAGCCAAGACCGGACACTCGGATTAGGAGTTGCTAGTTGACTTGTGGTTCTTCACGCTAGCAGTTGCCTGTTCTAGGACGATTTCCGTGTGCATATCGGCATATAGTATAGGTTTAAAAATTTCTGCTTTGCATCCCGCATGGAGAGAGCTGGGATTCGCTGTAAGTCTTCTAACTTTGCACGCATCATTTAGGCACAAAGGTGAGATCTCCATCTTTGTGCCGACTTGCACGGCTTTTCCGACTCTTTTCTCCCTCTGTTTTTGGACAAAGTAGGACCAAAAAGAAAATACAAAAACCGTTAGGCGCTTGTTTGAATTGACTCAAAAGAAGCGATAACACCAAAAAAATTAAAAAAGGGACTGCTAAGAAAACTTGACCAAAATAAAAAAGGTAATTGGATTCATTGCTTGGGGTGAGTAATACCCTCACTTGTATTCAGGTTGCATGGGAAGGTCTCCTTCCAAGTGAGGTGAGCGCTTCGTAAGGATTAGAGCCAAAAACCCAGCTTGTGGCTGCCTTGTGTATCGCCTGGATTTCCGAAGTATTGGCGCTTCTATCGTACGTAGACGAGTAGGGCTTGGTCAACATTGGTGACTCACTATTGTGTGAGCATCGACCTTGTCCGAAGTATCGAGCATAGGCCACGCCTTCACGGGGGTGTCTGTCTCATCGTCTTGCGTCCGAGTAGGTTCTTGCACGCTCACGGGTGATTCCGTTGCGAGCAAGTTCCGAAGTATTGGTTTCGCCTATTGGCTTCCTCTCTTATTCTTTGGCTGAGTAGGGATCCAGGAAGGGTTACAAGGACCTCAACTGCACAAGCTACAGGTTACACAGGAGGAGGACAAGTACGGGATACTTTTCCGGCAGTACTCTCTCTCCTATAGGCGTAGCGTTCTAAGGACTCGTTCAAAGATAAATATCTGAATCAAGCTAAAACTGAAAAGATAAAAGCCGAACCTTCACGGCTTCATGTGTTGAGTTGGTGAACTTACCCTTGCCTTGTGTTTGATTGCTAGATTTGTTTAGGTCAAGATCAAAAACACAGCACAATTGTGCGCAATTTTGTTGCATCTTACTCTTATTCTTCTTCTTCTACCCTTGCCCTTCCTCTACTCTTCTCAATAATCAAGATGATGGGACGGAGATCTCTTAGGCCGACCCTGTCGGCACCGCTATCCCGCACTCCTCCTTATTCATCTAGGACTACCTCGGAGAGTCCGCTCTCCGAGCCTGAGTATACATCCGCCCTGTTCCCCCTCGACCATTCTTCCCATTCTCCTTCTCTCAGTCCAATTGTTTCAAAATTCAGTACATCACAGAGTTCAGATCATTCTACAGCACCTGAGATGGCCTCTTTTGCTTTTACAGAAGATCCAGTCATGTCGGACAGAGGCGAGCATGAAGATGATCATGAGCACCCTCCATTCGTATTTGATCAGGCAGCCATCAACAATTCGTTGCTAGCCTCCCTGGAAACCATGCAGAGACAGATCCGAGACCAGGGAACATTTATGGGTGATCTCATGCGAGAGATAGCGCAGATGAGAGAAGACCGTGCTGGCAGAGAAGGTGGAGGAGGAGGAGGACCAGACGCAGGAGGAGACAATCCAGACGGCGAGAGACCGCCACAGACTATCATGAGGGAATTGCATAACCCAGCGTCATCCCTCACTCACCGATGGATTCGACTCCCACCTATCCATGGAGACTTCGAGCTTCGGCACAACACAATTCAGATGCTACCCAAGTTCCATGGGTTGCCGACCGAAGAGCCGCACCTCCACCTCCAAGAATTCGAGATGATTTGCAGCACCATCCATGATCGGTTGATAACCGAGGACACAATCAAGATGATCGCCTTTCCATTCTCTTTGGTTGACAGAGCCGCCTATTGGCTCAAACATCTTGGGCGTTTCGTCGACACATGGGCAGATCTCCGGGCCGCATTCCTGAAGAAGTACTATCCTCTCGGCCGGACCAACGCAGCTCGAGCTATGATCAGCAACTTCGTCATGATCCCAAATGAACAGTTCCATGAAGCCTGGGATCGATTCAGAGAGCTCATCGACCGGTGTCCCCACCATGATATCTCCAAGCCCAATCTCGTTCAGAGTTTCTTTTGCGGGCTGACACCGGAGCTGCAGGGGCTAGTGAACGCCTCTTGCGGTGGGTCTTATTTCTCCAAGGGAGAAGACGACGTCTGGGCCATCTACGAAGGCATGGCAGAAAACTCCACAGTGATGACCCAGGCCCGAGTCTATACACAGCAGAAACCCCCGCAAGGAGCGGGATCATTTCAGAGGATCGCTCGCATCGATGCCGGTCCCAACACAGTGTCGGTAGCCGCAGCCCAAGCCGAATCAGCCGCAGCCGACATGGGCATCATCAGTGAAAAGCTGGACCGCATGGAGATCCTTGAAAAGAAACAAAATCAAGGCATGGCCCAGATGGACCAGATTGCCAAAACCATGAGTGACCTCAAAACCCAAATGCTATGCATTCAGGAGGCCCAAACTCAGGCCCAACAGCCTCCTAGGTCACAGGTTGCATCCCGCAGCAGCAACTCCAACCAGGCCTCTACCTCATACCGTCAGGTAAACCATATCCAGGCGGAGCCGGTTCCCTTGCTGCAGTACCATCCAGAGCAACCGCCATCTTCGGACACGCAGATGGTGGTCTATCAGCCGGAGCAACCACTGGCAGTTCTACCTCCACCCTCCTTTGAGCAGGAACCGTTGATGGAAGTCAATGGGATTTGGTACGACCGGTACCCTCAGCCCGCAATTCGCCGGGATCACCCCGGATTCCGTTGGGGCAACGGTGGATCCTCTTCCCAACAACAGAACCCTGCCCAAGGATACCAGAACAGCCAGCCACAGCAACAACACCAGCAGCCCCAGTACGCCCAACCGCAGCAATATCACAGTGGTCCTCGTCCCAACTATCAGGGACAGCAGTGGAGGCAGCGTCAGCCGCCTCAGCATTTTCAGAACCAACCTCCTCCCCAGTCCCAGCAGCAGCAGCCTCGTTTCCAGCAGGGAAACTCATCCGGTTCTCAGCCCCATTCCTTTGAGAACCCCGCTCTTGATGATCTTGCCCGCTTGCTTTCCGAACAGCAAGCCTCCTTCAGGCAAGAAATGGATGAATTCCGGCAGGAGATGCGGGAGATCATGAAAGGCAAGGCCGCCATACCAGCTCAGATCGAACCAAACCCTAATAATTTCAAAAGAAAGCCTGAGCAGGTAGAGTTTTCAGAGGATACCCCTCCTAGTGACTATGAGAATGATGTGAATAATATCTATTATGATGCTGATTTTGTTACTACTAGGAGCGGTAGGATACCCGCCGGCGGCGTCTCTTCTGAGCGACAACCGGATGCAGAACCAGGAGCGCCAGAAGAGCAGAGAAGCGGTGCTGATGCCGCTAATGATGATGTAGAAGAAGGTGGTGCTGATGCCACCAATGATGGAGTCCAGGACGACGGTGCTGATGCCGTCGTGATACCAGATGAAGACGGTGGTGCTGATGCCACCATTTTTGATGCAGAACATGAAGGCAGTGCTGATGCCGCAGATGCAGGTGCCAGTGGTGGTACTGAGGCCACCACCTCTCCTTTTGTTGAAACTCCAGCTGTGGTGTCACCACGTTTTGTATCTTTGGACTGTGATCAACACAAAAACAACAAAAATATGAATAAAGAAAAGGTTTCTGTTCAAATTACGGATCCATATGTATTGAATGATGATGTTGGTATGGATTCCCCTTCTTCACAGGCACAGGGACCTATTTCTAGCCCTCCATCTGAGGAGGCCCCTACTATCCCCTTCCCAGAGGCACTTCGCCGAGCGAAGGGGAATAAAAAAGAAAATCCCAAAAAGAACCAAGAGGTAGAGTTCGGCAATCAGATGATTGACAGATTCCACATTCAGCTGACTCTACGAGAAGCATTTGAGCATATCCCTTTCTTCAAGAAGAACTTGAAAGAAACAACCACTGTCAGAAGAAAGCGGAGGCACAGAGATCAGATCCATATGCTCACACATGATACTTGCTGCACCATTCAGAACAAGTTGCCAGCCAAGCGACCAGATGCAGGAGCTCCCTATGTCAGATGCGAGATTCAAGAGCAACAGTTTGATCGTACTCTATTAGACAGCGGCTCTTCAATTAACCTCCTTCCGGCAGCCTTACTCAAGCAATTTGAGTTCGGCACTCTTCATCGAAGCAGAACAGTCCTTCAGTTTGCTGACAGGTCGATCAAGAGGCCGAAGGGGTTATTGAAAGACGTGGTCGTTACCATTCAGGGCCTGAAATTCCCCGTGGACTTCGTTGTGTTGGACATGGAGATCCCTGAGTCGGTAACTGATGCCCCCATCATACTCGGACGCCCATTCTTGGCCACAGCCAAGGCGGTGACCGACCACGATTGCGGGAAGGTATGCTTTCGCGTAGAGGGCGAGACCATACAAATAGAGACGATCGAGGAGACCAGAGCCAGAGAGTTAGAATGCTCCGAGCAGTCAAGCGAAGCCGCATCAATGATAGAGGAAGAGCTAGACATCCACCAGGTTCGTGATTTTGAAATGACTGATGATGAATCTAACTGGAAAGACCCTGTAGCACCGACTCTCGCCTTGCCTACCGAATCATTGTACCTCAAGCTCATGGCAATCGAAAGTCGGGAGAGCACATTCCTGGATACGGATACACCTGAGGCTGACAGCATCGTGACGAATGGTGCCGATGATTTCAATTCATGTTCTTCTATTTCTGATCCCTCATATTCAGACATTGAATGGGCCTATTTCGATGATCCGTTGTCTTGTCTGATTCATTCTGAACCAGCAACCATGACAGAGTGCGAGCCCGGACAGTACATTGATAATTCAGTCAGCCGCCTTTCGTCGGAAATTCATGCCGTGCGAGAGTTCTCTCATGCAGACCTGGTAGCATTCACCCAGACATATCAGAAGCCAGATCTGCCACCTCCCAGCTGTCCTGAACTGAAACCTCTGCCGCAGTCAATGAAGTATAGATTCCTTGCAGGTGAACCAGATATGCACCCAGTCATTATCTCAGCAGACTTGACTGGAGAACAAGAATCTCGTCTGATGGAGGTTCTTGAAAGAAATCGCAAGGCAATCGGATGGAATATAGCTGACCTCAAAGGGCTGAGCCCGAAGCTGTGCTCCCACCACATCTATCTCGAGGATGACGCTAAGCCATCGCGTGAGTTCCAGCGACGGCTGAACCCGAATCTTCGAGAGGTTGTCATGAAAGAAATCTCAAAGTGGTGGAGTGCTGATTTCATCTATCCCATCTCCGACTCAAAATGGGTAAGTCCGTTACATGTGGTACCCAAGAAGACGGGCATCACAACAGTTGTCAACGAGTTCGGAGAAGAGGTCGCTACCAGAGTACCAACTTCTTGGAGGGTCTGTGTGGACTACAGACGATTAAATGAGGCCACCAAGAAGGATCACTTCCCGCTGCCCTTCCTTGATCAGATTATCGAGCGGTTAGCCGGGAAGAGCCATTACTGTTTTCTTGATGGGTACTCTGGATATAATCAAGTGGCCATTGCGCCCGAAGACCAGGAGAAGACGACTTTCACCTGTCCGTTTGGGACTTATGCTTTCAGACGGATGCCCTTTGGTCTATGCAACGCTCCAGCGACATTCCAAAGGTGCATGTTGTCCATTTTCTCAGACATGGTGGGTAACTGTTTAGAGGTCTTCATGGATGACTTCTCGGTCTATGGCGACGGGTTTGATGCTTGTCTTGACTGCCTAGATCGTGTGCTGAAGCGCTGCATAGAGGTCAATCTAGTCTTATCCTGGGAGAAGAGTCATTTCATGATGACTCAAGGGACGGTCCTTGGGCATATCGTCTCCAACAGGGGCATGGAGGTCGATCCTGCCAAGGTGGATATCATCAGAAAACTCAATCCACCGTCCAATTTGCGTCAGTTACGGTCTTTTCTGGGGCATGTCGGTTTCTACCGACGGTTTATTCAGGACTTCAGTCGAATTGCCCGACCGTTAACTGACTTGCTGACCAAAGACACCGAGTTTATTGTCAATGATAAGTGTCTTGAATCTTTTGAGACTCTCAAAAATATGGTTATTTCAGCTCCTGTCCTTCAGCCACCCGATTGGTCTCTCCCATTCGAGATCATGACGGATGCTTCAGATTTTGCCGTTGGGGCTGTGCTTGGACAGAGGAGGGATGGATTACCGTTTGCCATTCACTACGCCAGCCGGACCTTAGATGCCGCTCAAAGGAATTACACTGTGACTGAGAAAGAAATGCTGGCCGTAGTCTTTGCCCTGGATAAGTATAGATCTTACATTCTCGGATCTAGAGTAACTGTTTACACCGATCATACCGCCATCCGGTATTTAATGGCCAAGAAGGATGCCAAAGCACGCCTTACCAGATGGATCCTTCTACTCCAGGAATTTGATATTGAAATTAAGGACAAGCCTGGAGTCAAGAATGTGGTGGCGGATCATCTCTCCAGATTGGAGAATCTTGAGGAACCTGAGCCCAGCGCACCTATATCAGAGACGTTTCCAGATGAGGCGATCTTAGCTGTCACCTCACTCCCATGGTATGCCGACTTTGTAAACTATCTTGTTGCCAAGACAGTCCCTCAGGGTTGGCCCAGACAGAAACTCGAGACCTTCCTAGCTAAGGCCAAGTTTTACCATTGGGAGGATCCCGTCCTTTATCATGAAGGAGGGGATAGCATCTGGAGAAGGTGCATTCCTCAGGAAGAGCAGCATAGCGTCCTCACATACTGCCACAAGCTTGAGGCAGGAGGACATCATTCAGGAAGAAGGACAGCACAGAAGGTGCTTCAATCCGGCCTATGGTGGCCTACTCTCTTCAAGGATTCTGATGAGTTCGTGAAGGGATGTACTGACTGTCAGAAAATGGGAACCTGCGGACAGAGAGACATGATGCCCATGCAACCTATTCACTTCTGTGAAGTTTTTGATGCATGGGGGATTGATTTCATGGGCCCATTTCCTAAGAGTCAGGGATTCGAGCATATTTTGCTCGCTGTAGATTATGTCAGTCGATGGGTTGAGGCCATCCCCGCCCGAGCCGCAGATGCTAAAACCGTGTGTAAATTCTTGAGGAAAAATATCATTTCACGGTTCGGGGTACCTAGAGTTTTGATTTCTGACGGGGGGTCTCATTTCATCAATGACAAAGTTAGGGCCCTTGCTGACGAGTTCGGTATTGACCATCGGGTTGCCACTCCTTATCACCCTCAGACTAATGGTCTTGCTGAAGTATCGAATCGGGAGATAAAGACGATCTTGCAGAAAGTTGTCCGCCCAGACCGAAAGGATTGGTCACAACTTTTGGACTCGGTCCTATGGGCCTATCGGACTTCTTTCAAAAATCCATTGGGGACATCTCCTTTTCGTCTCGTCTATGGCAAGCCGTGCCATTTGCCAGTGGAAATCAAGCACAAATCTTTTTGGGCAGTTACTGAGTTACTTTTGGATCCCGAGAGTGTGGGAGATCAGAGACGAGCAGAATTGGCAGCCCTGGAGGAACTAAGAGACACAGCCTTTTCCAACAGCCTACAGTACAAAGAAAAAGTGAAGACATGGCACGATTCGCATATCAGCCATAAACAGTTTGAGCCAGATCAGAAAGTATGGTTGTTTGATTCCAGGCTGAAATTATTCCCAGGGAAGTTGCAGAGCAAGTGGAAAGGTCCGTATGTGGTTAGGAAGGTACATGACAATGGCAGTATTGATATATCCGAACCGTCATCTTCGTCCACCTTCCGCGTCAATGGTCAACGCCTAAAGCTATACCGAGATCATGATCCGCCGACCATGGACGTTGCCCCCATTCTTCTGGTATGAGATGTGTTCTTTGATTCATATCATCTGCATCTCGTACATGGTGATCACTTCCATCTTCCGCTGTACAGATCATCTGTCCATATCATTCTTTCATCAAAAAGGTGCCACCCTTGTAGACAGTTTTCCTTACTTAGGACGTACTTTGTCCTAAGTATAGGGGGGTGTGCACCCCGAGTTGTTCTATTCGATCCTCTCCATTGTCTCCTCTTCTTGTCTATACTTAGGGATATCTTACCCTAAGTATAGGGGGAGACAATCTGAGTACGATCTGTTCATTCCCACCCTTGACCCTCCCTGCGTTGTGTACAGTCTGCTATACTTAGGATTAATTGATCCTAAGTATAAGGGGGACGGTCAACTTCTCATTCGTTTGTTCATCCATTCCTTTCTTTATTTATTCTTTAGACTTGTCTATACTTAGTACGAGTTATGTCTTCTCTTTTCTCTCCGATCTATGAGGACATAGCTCAAGCTAAGTATAGGGGGGTCGTATATACTGCGTATATACTTTAGCCATAACTCGTACTTTCGTATTTTCCTAATAATATGGCTACTAATTCTTTAAAATTCATTAAAAACCTTTTAATAAAAAAAAAATGTGTGGTTTGTAAAAAAATTTTTTTTTCTTTTCTTGAAATAAAATGTTTGAAAAATGATTTGCAAATGGTTTGAAAAATGGTTGCAAAAATATTTGAAAAATCTATACATACTGTTTTGAAAACCGATTGCAAAATGATTTTCAAATGTGTGTAAAATGTTTGTAAAAATTATTTTGGACTATAGTTTTCAAAAATTGTGTGTAAATTGTTTTCAAATAAATTTGAGGAATAGACACATCACACCAAAATCCATCTTAGGTATATATGTATAAAATTGATCACTTACCCTTGTAAATTCTTGAAATCCACTTCTCATATATATAAGAAGCACTCCCGTGTACATATTTTCACCTAGTTTTCAGCCAAAGCTTTTTATTTCAAAAATCCCAAAAACATTTGCAAAATTAAAATCCAAAAACATTTGAAAAATCTTTTTGAAAAATACAAAAAAAAATGCATCTGCATATGCATCATCATCATCTTTCCAAAAATCCATAAAAAGTTCAAAATCTCTGAAAATTGCATCACAAAAATATTTTCTGCATTGCATTGCATAGCATTCGCATTTTTCGGATTGAGTTTGATAGTTGAACAAGTCTAAGTAAAATCCGGAGATTGGAGCCTGATTGGACCTTAAAATCTACCTAATAACAGGAACCTTATAGGAACTAGGTTTGAGGTACTTCAGGTCTAGTTGACTTAATTCTTTGAGGATCACGGGACTTAGTTCAATGGATTCTTGACTGCCTAAGTAGAGTATTTCGGAGCACACGCACGACTCTTGTTGATAATGACCTAACTTGGACACCTGCACCTTTCACATAGCTCTCCACGGATGAGGTGGTGAGGAGGCAGTTTCCTTTGGCTTGGGGTAGCATATGAGGGTAGTACTTCTAGGCGGAACCTCTCTTCTTCTTATAGTGAAGGAAGTGCACCTCAACTTGGTCTAGTGGTGATGAAGTCTAAAGACAGAAGCCGTGGGTTGCAATAAAGCTTCAAAAGAGGGATAGTCTACTGGCTCAAGAGGAAAATTTCTTGTATATATGCTGCACCATGTAGATATGTTGTACAGATGCAATTGAAAAAAAAAAAAATGCAAAAAGAACTCCAAAAAAGTGGTGGGTCGGATTGAAAATTTAATAATCCCACCGGAGTGTATATAGTCCAATAAAGCAAAGCTTATGGTATCCATGTTACATCTCATGAAGCTTGCAGCGGGAGACTTGGCTACACTGGCTGAGCTTCCAAAAGTCTATACTTCTTCCCCCTCTTCTTGAGCCGGTTGCACTTGAACTTAGAAGGGAATACCCCGCTTCTCGAGGAAAGAGTTGCTAGACCGAGGCATTAGAGTTACCAGGTTGGGGGAGGTTGTTTCTTTGCTACTTCTGAGGTGGGGAGCTACATATCACTTACACTGTACGAGTCAGATTCATAGTCGTAAGAGTTTGCGTATGAGTTGAAGTATTTCTGACCTGGCTATTGAGGAGACTTGGACAGAGTTTTGGGATTCTCAAGGACTGTTGGATTTCAAACTTGGTTCTCGTTAAGGTTCCGACCGCACTAAAATTCCAAAGGTCCGACTTAAGCTCCAAACTTTGATTTTGTGAAGATAAGTTCGATGATTAAACTTAATCCAGCTTCTTCTTTTTCTTTTCTTTTCTTTCTGCACATATTGCATATGTGTTTGCTAGGGACTAGCAAAGGTAAAGTATAGGGGGATGATGAATCCACATTTCATCATCTTTATTCTATCATTTTGGCACCAAAAACCCTAGCAAATGCCTGTAAGTAGCCTTAAATCAAGCATCTCAGCATTCATGCATGTGCATCTCAACAGTGTGTAAATTACTGTAATTAAGGCCAAAATTATAGAATAACTAAAGAAAAGAAAAAGAATAAAATATTGTAAATATTTTATGATCCAAAACCCCCCGAGACCTAGGCATCTCGATGAATAGGTCGACAAGGAATAAAGTAGGGGGAGATAAGGTCAGAAATACAGACAAAATACCTATTCACTCTATTCATTCTTTATTCATTTTGGGACCTATTTTTGGTTCCACTTTTTATACACCAAATAAAGAAACTCTGTACATGCAAGTTGTAGATAAATTAATAAAGAAAAATACAAAATTGATTTCACAGAAAAATACTGTACAGATAAAAAGTTATGGTCTGAATAAAAATCCAGAATGCCAACTTCCCAGACCCGTATCTCACAAACGACAACTCCAAATGCAGTGTACTCACCTTTAATTGTATATAGAATAAAATAATCTACCCAATGGTGGTGGTTTCGCATTTGGCGGAGCTACGGTTTGAAAGTTGAGTTTTGGACCCTCATGGTACACTTGTACTAAATAAAATATTCAATTTATTATTTGTTCATTATTTATTCAATTTTATATTTTTATAATGTTGTAAATAATACTTATAATAATTATGTACATTAAAAGAAGAATAAAAACACAATTAAAATACAAATAAAAATAATTGTATATATCCAATACATAGGTACTTTACCTATATACATACCTATGTAAAGTATACTTGTATTTTATTAAGTATACAAAACATATCATAAAAATAAAATAAAAATATATTTGTGTACATAACAGTATTTTATCATTTTAGAAAATAATAAACACAAATAAAGAAATTAAAAATACAAAATAAAAATAAAAGTATTAAAATACATAGGTAATATACCTATATAAGGCTAAAAAGTGAACTTGTAGAAATACGTATCATAAAAATAAATAAAAATCATAATAAAATACTACATAAAATAACAAATAATTTTCATTTTATAACTTTCATTTAATTCGATTTATTTCTATTTTTAATTGAATTAATAAAACATTTTTATTCTCTTTTTCCTGGTTGGTCCACGTGGACCAACCAGGAGCCAGCGACTGTTGACCAGCGGGTCAACAGTCTGTCCTCTTCTTCCTAGCGCGTAGCGCGCGACGTTTCCCCCTTGTCTTCGTGCCTTTTTCGAGGCTGCGCCGCTCATCTTCTGCGGCCGCTTCCTTCACGAAACCTCTTCCTTGATCCATCACCTCCATCGCCGACTCTTCAAATCACGCCAGATCTCCATCATTCGCTCGCGATCTTCCCTCGAAGTCACGCACTCCACCACTTCAAATACGAACCCCCCTCTTCCTCTCCTCGGTTGAGTCCCCTTGGTCCACCCCTCTCCGCCTCTCTTGCGCTCCAGGCCTCGCCGGAGGTGACAGCTTCGCCGCGAGCCTCTCAGCCAGGGCGTCCGAGGTCGAGGACGACTCCAGCACCTCCGCCAACCGCCGGCGTCGAGGTAAACTTCTTCCTCTGGCTCAGGCCATCGAGGGCTTCCACTCCGCCATCTATTTATCGCATTTAGTTCCTGTTAGCATAAGCATCTAAAAACCCAAAAAAATCGAGAATTTCATCGCGTATCGCGCCCGATCCACCATCCTCGCCGGAGCGCAACTCCGGTCGAGATCCCATCCTTCGTTCCGCACCATTTCTTCGCCACCGCGGGGTCCAGGCAACTTGCCCTGGACCCTCTCACCTTGTTTTGCAGGTCCACGCACAGTCAACGCATCTGGAGGGCCATTTTGAGTCCTCGCCGGAGATACCTGGAGCTCCGAGCTCCGCCGCCTTCGCGCCAGCACATCGAAGCCTCTCCGACGAACCTGAGCCTCCCAGCACATAGCCGGACCTCCCAGGAGCCTTCTGGTCGATTTTGAGCCCACGCTGAAGCCGGAGACCCGAGATCGGGAGCTGGGAAGTTCGCCTCGCCGGCGAGCGTCCCTGTTCTTCCTCGTTGCCTCCCCACCGTCCGATCAAAAGCCCGCTCCAGACCGTTTGTCAGCCGTCAGATCTTGGCACGCGTCGTCCGTTGATCTTCTGCCAGATCTGATCTCCACCGCTGATCTCCGAAGCGTCATCGGCCGTCACCAGCGCGCCACGCGTCAAGTGGAATCTTCTTCGCCGTTGGATCGCGCGCGTCGAGGGTAATTTTGCAAGACACCCCCGCGCATTTTGTAATTGTTATTTAGTCCATAAACTTTCGGCTGCAGTTTAAATATTTTGTAATATTTGCAAAAAGACCCTCGGATTTTAGTTATTTGCGTTTGGGTCCCTCGCCACGTCACCTCACGCGACCTGTACACGTGAGGTGGTGGGCTTTTTGCAGAGGCACCCCTGGTCTTTTGTGTATTTCGGTTTAGTCCCAGAACTTTTGTATTAAGAGTTAAACATTTGGGATATTTGCATGTATGCCCCTGATAGTTTCGGATATTGCCTTTAGGTCCCTGCCAGGCGCGTGTTTCGCACGTGTTCGGCTTGGGCATTTTGCGCTAAGGCCCCTCCTGGTTTGGGTATTTGCTTTTAGTCCAGTAACTTGCATTTGACGTTGTATATTTTTGTGGAAATTGCACGTATGCCCCTGGATGTTTCGTAAATTGCATATATGCCCTTGCCAGCACTGTTTGATGATTGGAGTGTTGTTCTAATTAATTAACATATCATTTCAACTCCAAAAAATTCCACAAAAATAGGCTTAAGTTCCTGGATAGGTGTATTTTAACGCTACCTAATTAGTTTTTGATTTTATTCTATTTTCATATTTATTAAAAATCAAAAACTCTCATTTTGTGTACTGTCTACCTTAGAAAATACCAAAAAAATATCAAAACACCTCTAAAAATTCCAAAAAAATCACCTAGTGTCTATTTTGCTATATTTTAGTGTCAGTCCAAAAACCACTAAAAATCTCAAAAGAAAAACACTAAAAATTGAAAAACACTTCAAAACTTCAAAAAAATATAAAAAATAGTAGAAAAATCCAAAAAAATATAAACTCAGCTTCTGTTTGTCACTTATTTTATTCTCTTTATTAGAAAAATAGTGTGAGTTATTTTGAGTACTGGTTGATATTTTTAAAGTACATTTTTGTCACAGCCAGCCTGAGTTCCACTGTTTTGCCTTATTTCAGACTTTAAAAATACCAAAAACACCTTGAAAAATCCCCAAAAATCACAAAAACAGTAAAAAACCTTAAAAATACCAAAAACATTTATTTTCTGAATTTTTGAGCATTTTTGTGCATTTTTATAAATATCTTAGCTTGCCTTGTATTATATCCCCTTATTTTCCAATATTTGAAAAAGAAAAAAAAATATATAAAATATAAAATCTAAAAATCAGAAAATCAAAAATCAAAATACAAAAAAAAAAAAAAACATTAAAAATTAAAAACCCACAAAAACATTCCTTTGTTTGATTGCTTAGTGTAGACACACCACACACTCACTCACTTGTGCATTCACTTGCTTGAATTACACTGCTTGCTCCCTGTGTTCGAACTCTCTGCATACTTGACTGCTATACATCCTTTGTGCAGAGTTAAAAATAAATTTTAACTCACACCTGTCTTTCATTGCCTGATTTGCTTGTGGGTTATTTGTTGATTAATTTCGGGATTCGTGTGGTCAAACACCGACTGTTGACTCGCCTTGTGAGTCGACATAACCGCATCGATCTCCGTGATTATCAGTTGCATAGGAATGTTTCCTTCCCAGTGAGGTGAGCGACGTCGTAAGGATTAGAGCCCAAAACCCAGTCTGTGGCTTCCTTGTGTATCACCTGGATTTTTGAAGTATTGGCGCTTCTATCGTACGTAGACGAGTAGGGCTTGGTCGGCATTAATGACTCTCTATTGTGTAGAGCATTGACCTTGTCCGAAGTATCGAGCATAGGCCATGCCTTCACGGGGGTGTCTGTATCATCGTATTGCGTCCGAGTAGGTTCTTGCACGCTCACGGGTGATTCCGTTGCGAGCAAGTTCTGAAGTATTGGTTTCGCTTATCGGCTTCCTCCCTCTATTTCTTTAGCTGAGTAGGGATCCAGGAAGGGTTACGAGGACCTAAAAAGTGCATATTACAGGTTACAAAGGAGGAGGACAAGTATGGAATACTTTTCTGGCAGTACTCTCTCTCCTATAGGCGTAGCGCTCTAAGGACTCGTGACAAGATAATTGCCTGAATTCAAATCTAAAAATCACAAAGATAATTGCCGAACCTTTACGGCTTCACGGGTCGAGTTGGTGAATCCATTGCTTTGAGGTTTGATTGATTAGTCTTACTAAGGTCAAGATCAAAAACATCGCACCTTTGCGCCATTTTGTTCTCCTTTCATTTGACCCTTGCTCATTGTGAGCCTTCTACTATTTTACGCTCCTTTTGTTTCTCGTTGACCTCCGTATCTTTCAACCACATCGATCTTTCGCTTGACTTCGAGATGGCGACGAATGGACAGCTTAGTCGAGACTCTGTCGACACCCACATCAGTTCCATTCGCTCGTCTTCTCCAATAATTTGGGGTGATTCCCGAGAACCCGGTTCGAACCACGTGAACCGATTTCCAGACTCCCCGTCTTCTTCAATAAATCAGGATCACTCTTGTCCCAAACTATGTCCGTTTTGGATGGCCATTGACTCCTTATACATCGCCATCCTTAAGAAAGTGTATTGACCTTAACACAGAATACTTCTCTCCATCTGGTGCTGCAATTCAGACTGATCGGGGCATTCTTCCATGTGCAGACCGAGAGCCCGATTCCGAGACAGCAAGTCAAGCAGAATTCGAGATGGCTGGTGGAAGGGGAAAGGGACCACAACCCCAACCTGAAGCTGAAATCAACCCTGGGGAAGGGCAGTATACCACTCAGAATGATGTTAATAGTCAGCTGCTGGCATCCATTCAAGCTATCCAGCAGCAGTTGACTAACCAAGCCCTGGCCCATACTGCCTTCCAAGATATGCTGAATGATCTGAGAAGGAGGACCGACGCAAGAGATGGCCACAGGGAGGATGAGCTGAATCCATACCAAGAGATCAACTTTGAAGGTGTCAGAGATGGGCTTTCAGTGGGAGGACCCGAATTTGATAGAATGTACGTAGACCCCCGCAGCTGAAGTCGACGCTAAAGCATACATACAATCCTGGAGCGGGCTGCATCACTGAGTGGGTCCAAATTCCACGAATCCACATCCACTTCGAGCTGAAGCCGCAGTTTCTATCTCTGCTTCCCACATTCCATGGGAATACCACTGAGGAGTCATACATCCATCTTAAGAGGTTCGACCGCATCTGTGCTATTGCTCACTACCCTGGAATTCCTTTGGGGGTAGTCAAGATGACCGCCTTTCCCTTCAGCCTCTAAGATAAGGCCCTATATTAGGTCGACCATCTGGGAAAGGTAGTCACAACCTGGGAGGAGCTGAAGTCTGCATTTCTCCACAAATTCTACCCTCTCTATCATCTGAATCAGATGTGTGCCCGTATCTCCAGTTTCTACCAATAGCCCCACGAAACTATCCGTGAAGCATGGGAAAGATTCATGGATCTCCAGGAGAAGGGTCTGATAAACACGAAAAAGAGAGCGGTCGTATTGACTCACAAGAAGAATCAACAGTCGATGTCTTGACCACTTCAAAATCCCGTATTTAATCAACAATGAACCCACAACAGTATAGATCAAGCAATGAAAACCAATGTGGAGTCAAATTTATTTTTAACTCTACATAAAAGATGTATAGGTGCAAGTATGTAGAGAGTTCGAACACAGGGAGCAAGGCAAGATAGATCAATCAAAGGCTAAGTGTGTGATGTGATCAATGTATCTACAACAATGCAAATGTTTTTGTGGGTCTTTAATTTTTATTTTTTTATTTTTAATTTTATATTTTGATTTTAATTTTCTGATTTTATATTTTATTTTTATATTTTATATTTTTTTATTTTCTTTTTCAATATTGGAATATATATACAATATAAGAAAAGAGGGGATATAGTATTTATAAAAATAAGGAAAAATGCTCAAAAATTAGGAAATAAAATATTTATGGTCTTTTTATAATTTTTTACTATTTTTGTGATTTTTAGGGATTTTTCAGAATCTTTTTGGTATTTTTAAAAGCAAAAACACAAGAAAACAGGGAATTAACTACTGGTCGAGACTAAAATGGGAATGAAAAATATCAAACAGTAACAAAATTTTCCCAATTTAATTTTAAAATAAAGACAATAAAATAGAGAAACTACAGGAATTGAGATTATATTTTTAGGGTTTTTCTATGATTTTTTAGATTTTTTGAATTTTTTAGGTGTTTTCTAATTTTTAAGGTTTTTTTTGAAATTTTTAGTGATTTTTGGATTGACACTAGAAGAAACTAAAATAGACCAAATATAATTTTTTTGGAATTTTTCAAAAAGGTTTAATATTTTTTTGGTATTTTCTAAGATAGACAATACTGAAAATGCATGTTTTTGATTTTTAATAAATATGAAAATGCAATAAAAATAAAATAAAAAATATGGTGTGGATCAGCAAGTAAACGTGAGCTTGGATTAATTTTTGTGGAATTTTTGGGTATTTATATATCCATGAAATAATTAGAGATAGCAAAAAGAAACTACAAGCCTGGCAGGGGTATTTCTGGAAATATGGTAAAGTACATGGGTTTATGTGCAAAATTTCCACAAAATATATACTGGAATATAAAACTCCTGGACCAAACACCAATAGCAAAAGCCGCAAGGGCCTTGTGGCAAAAAGCCCACCCACGCGCGTGCGACGCACGTGCCTGGGGAGGACCTACTTGCAATTATCAGAAACCTAGGGGTGTAGTTGCAAAAATTCCAGAAAGTATTTAATTGCGAATAAAACTTTAGGTACTAAAGACAAATATGACAAAGCCTAGGGGTGTGTCCTGCAAAAACGCCAAGTCACGTGCACAGACGCACATGACCTGGCAGGGGGCAAAAAGGAAATATTATAAACTACGGGGGCTTTACTGCAAATGTTACAAAAATTAATAAAGGTAGATGAAAGTTTAGGTCTTAATTAATAAATACACAAAAATGCTGGGGGAAAAATGCAAAATACCCTCAGCTGGTGCAGATCGAGCGGCTGTGGGCCGCCCACTTGAACACGTATCGTGACGAGGTTGCGCGATACCCCTTCGCGTCCCAACAGTCTGGATTAGAACGTGCAGCGATGATCGAACGGATGGGACGCAATCAAATCCTGCGGTGGATGCTCACCTGGATGATCGGGGGGAATCCAATGGTATTGGGTTGACCAGGAAGAACACACGAAGAACAGGAGCCTAGCGAGATTGGATCGGCCAGCACTCGAGCCTCCGTGCACCTGGATCTCCTCCGACGGCTTCACCAAGTTCCTGGAAGCATCCTCGAGTGGACGGTGGCCTCAAAATGGCCTGAGAGCGGCCGGGGCGCCGCCGCGTCGTTGGTGAAGGAGGACGACTCCAGTTGGCTTTAACTTCGGCAAAAACGACCCTCCCAGGAGGGTGCTTGGCACCTGGGACCCTGCAAAATAAGCACACAACAACAGAAAGGGTTCCATGGCAAGCACGAGCGATTTGGGTGGTCTATGGCATGTATAGGAGCTCGCCGGAGCAAGCTCCGACGAGGTGATGGCGTGATAATGGGCTGCTTGTGAATCGAAGGGAAAAGGGATTGATTAATCCTAATGTTAATCTAGCTAAGGAAATGCAAGAAAAAGAAACGAAAAATGGTGACCTCAAGGTCTAGAAACCCGAGGTTGAACCTCACGGCCATGAGGTCGGAGATGGAGGGTGGAATCCGACTTTGCAAGCCTCACCGCACCTCAACGGGGTGCTGGGGTCAATCCCCTGTCACCGAAGACCCATTAGCAACAACCTGGAGGTCTGAAGCTCACAATAGATGGTTTAAAGAGGAAGGGGGGCGACTGGGGGTATTTTGAAGATGTGGTCGAGTAGGCTCAAAGATCGAAGCATATCGAACGACGTGATGATCCTAAGACCAAGGAAATCTATAGGCGTGTAAGAGCTATGGACCAGGATCAAAAGTCGTGAAGGGAGTATCACGAGATGGTGAAAGGATAGACCTAGAAAAATGGGAGAAAAGGGACAAAAACACATCTCTGACATGAACAGGAGGCGGGTTAGAAAGTTGACCCGCGGTTACTCTCAGACCCTCCTGGTTGGTCCACGTGGACCAACCAGGAAAAATCCTGAAAAAATGATTTCAAAATTCATTTAAAAATAGAAAATGAATTAATTAGATTTGGTTATAAAATAAAAAATGTTTATTATTTTATAAATTATTTTATTATGATTTTTAATTATTTTTATGAGGTATTATTTTATAAGTTACCATTTCTAGCCTTTATAGGTATATTACCTATATATTTTATTATTTTATTTTTTTAATTTGTTTATTTTTATTTATTATTTTATATATATTTACAAAATACTTTTATACACTTAAAAATATATTTATTTTTATTTTTCTGATATATTTTGTATACTTAATAAAATAGAAGTGTACATTATACATGTGTATTTATAGGTATAATACCTATGTATTTTTTTTGAAAGATATAATACCTATGTATTGACTGTACAAGTATTTTATTTAATGTTTTATTTAGATCATTATCCTGATTTTAATATGCAAATATATTATAAATAATATTTACAAAATTATAAAAATATAAAATTATAAAAATAATGAATAAATAATAAATCGAATATTTTAATCTCTACAAGTATACAACAAGGGTTCAAAACTCAACTTTCAAACCGTAGCTCCGCCAAATGCAAAACCCCCGCCATTAAATAGCTTATTTTACACTATATACAATTAAAGGTGAGTTTGATGCATTTAGAGTTTCCATTTGTGAGATATAGGTTTGGGAAGTTGATATTCTGGAATTTTATTCAGACCATAATGTTTTATCTATACATTATTTTTCAGTGAAATCAATTTTGTATTTTTTCTTTATTTAATAATCTACAACTTTCATGTACAAAGTTTCTTTATTTGAAGTATAAAAAGTGGAACCAAAAATAGGTCCCAAAAATGAATAAAGAATGAATTAAAATGAATAGGTAATTCTACTATATTTTGACCCTTATCTCCACCTACTTTATTCCTTGTCGACCTAATCATCAAGATGCCTAGGTCTCGGGGTTTCGGGTCATAAAATATTACAATATTTTATTCTTTTTCTTTTCTTTTATTTATTCTATAATTTTGGCTTTAATTACAGTGTTTTATACACTAATTACATGCACATGCATGGATGCTAAGATGCTGAAATTACTGATATTTACACGCATTTGCTAGGATTTTTGAGGCCAAAATGATAGAATAAAGATGATGAAATGTGGACTCATCAGGGTCCCCACCACGAAATCCCAAAGACTAGTCTTGTACAACACTTCTTTGGTGGGCTCACACTTGAGAGCCAAAAGCTCGTCGATTCTGCTTGCGGCAGCTCACACTTTAACAAGGACGAGGACGTGGTGTGGAACGTCTTCGAGGAAATGGCTGAAGGAGAAGCCGCTCAATCCTTGTCCCGAGCGTACATGAAGATGCTTGTCGCCATCAGCAAGCCCGTGAACATGACTGCTCATACCGATGACAAAGATGAGAGCTCCAACCTAAGCATCATCAGGAGTCACCTGTCTAAGGTTGACATCATCGAGAAGAGGTCACGGGACCTCGAAAAATTAACAGCGATTGAGAAAAGGACACATGGCTTGTAAAAGCTCGACTTGATTTCCCAGCAGCTGGAACAGTTCGTTGGATCCCTAAACGCCAACATGCGAAACACTGTGTCTACCATTGCTGAGCCATCCGCTGAGAAGAAGGAGCCTTCACTGCGTCAAACCCCTCAGCCGACCCCACCGCAACCCAGCCTATTCAACACGTGTATTACGTGCAGGTTCCGGAGCAGCCCCCGCAGCCTCAAACACAGATGGTTGTATATCAGCCAGAGTCCTAGCCAGCTTACTCCGAGCAGCTCTCTCCACCCCCGCTCATGATCCAGGAGATTAATGGTGTATGGAACAATTAAGCACAACTGACCCGTCCTCAGGGACATTCTCAGGGTCAGAACATGGGCAACATGCCCTTTCACCAGCAGCAGCAGGGTGGGAGACCTTTCCAGCCCTCGTATCAGCATCAGCCTCCATTTCAGGGTAACACCTAGAGGCAGAATTATTAGCACGGTCCTCAGCAGTCCGGATATCGCAATCAAGGATATCATCAGCAACTGGCTGCTCCGTATCATCAGCAGAACTCACAGTATTCCTCCAACCCTCCTCTTCACCAATTCTCACAGGGATACCAGTCACAGTCTCACCCTTCATATCATCACCATAGGCCCCATCAGGGGGGTTCTTTTGAGATTGTGCTGGTTAACCCGGCCCTTGCCTGCCTTGAATAATTGATGAAGAACATGGTTGAGATGAACCAGGAGATCGACGACTTGACGGGTGCGAAAACAACCATCCCTGCTCAAGTTGAAGCTAACCTGAACAATTTCTGACACAAGGAGCAGGGAGCCGGTAGTGTCCAACTGGATTCAAGTGAATTAAATTGCTTTTTATCTAATTTTTTTAATCTCAGGAGCAGTAGGACACTCAAGCCATATGCGATGACGAAGAGAAAGCATGTTGCATCTAATGAGGAATCGTCAGCCTGGCCAACGCAAGAGCCAAGAAGTATTTTTGGAACAACACCACCAACCAGAAAATCACAAAAAAATGAAGAAAATAATAAAACACAAAAAGAGAGAAGCAGCTTCGGCGGAGATAGGCTAGCATTTGAGACGTATGCACCTGCCCCAGAACCAGCTCCTGACAGGAGGAATCTTGCACCTGCAGCAAGTCTAAGGCCAGCACCTGAAGCCGATCAACCGTTTTTGGTCCACACATTGTAGATGATTCCATTCCTTTTTGCCATCTACCTGTAAACAATAATATGGAAACTATCTTGAATGACATTGATGGATATTCTGTAAATATTCCTTTCACAGAAGCAATGAAAAAACACAAAAAAATTAAAAATTTGAAAAATACTTTGTCTGATACTACCATCATAGAAATTATTCATAATTTAGTATTGAACATGCCATTGATGAAAGCTCTTGAGTACATGCTAGTTGTAAAGAAAGGATTGAAAGATGCATGCACAACCAAGCGCATGCCTCACCCTCATAATTTCAGGAATAAAGGTGGCAAGTCCGAAAAGCATATCCTCACAATGGCCACAGTTAATGCCATCAGCGACCTCCCAGATAAGAAGCCAGATATGAGAGCACCTCTTGTGCGTCGTCAGATGTTTAATCAGGAGTTTGAACGAACACTGCTTGACAATGGGTCTTCTGTCAACCTGATGCCAGCCTCACTGCTTGCAGAATTCATGCTAGGATCACTCATACCTACAAAGATGATTTTGCAGTTCACAAACAAATCAGTCAAGCATTCTAGGGACCTATTGAAGGATGTAGTAGTCACGGTTCAGGGGAAGCAGTTCTCGGGCGATTTTGTGGTACTAGATATGGACGTCCCTGGTCCATTGCTCCTGCCCCAATAATACTTGGATGACCATTCCTGCGAACATCGAATGCAGTGGTGAATTATGGGATCGGAGAAATTACTTTTGGCGCTGGTAACAAAACAATCAAAGTAGAGACCTTGTCCGACGCAACGCCACCAGAAGGAACATCTACATCATGCACAAGGGTGATTGAGAATTCTGAAGACTGCGACTTTCTGGCCGAAATTCAAGACACCAATCTATTCTTGGTTGACAACAAGATCCATGAACTCCTCTGCCCCGAGGAGGGGCTAGAGACCGCAGTCAAATTTCCCCTTATCGATCAGGATGAGGTACTTGCTGACACGCTGAATGAGACTTCCGTGGAGGTGATGTGCCTTCAAGATCAAGAGCGAATTGTTGAAGAATCTTGTGATGAAGAGGAAATCGTTGAAACATTCCGTAAATACTTGAATGAGGAGGCAAAACAGAGTATGGTGGACATCGAACAGATGAAAGAATCACTACCTGAATTAATAGCTGAAGTCACTTTTGAAGCAGCCGGACCCCACCAGAGTTGAAACCCTTGCCCTCCATCATGAAATATGCCTTTCTTGCGGGAGAACCTAACATGTACTTGGTCATTATCAATGCACATCTGACTGCAGACCAAGAATCTCGTCTGATGGAGGTTCTTGAACGTAACTGCAAGGCGATTGGCTGGAGAACTTCAGATCTCTATGGAATCAATCCATCATTATGCTCGCATCGCATTTTCCTGGAGGAAGATTGCAAGCCCTCTCGAGAACTTCAGAGAAGATTAAATCCCAATCTGCAGGAGGTTGTTATGAAAGAGATCCAGAAATAGTGTGATTGGGATTTATTTATCCCATCTCCGACAGCAAATGGGTGAGCCCTCTGCATGTGGTGCCAAAGAAATCAGGGATCACCATTGTAAAGAATGACAAAGGAGAGGAGATCACAACCAGAGTACCCACTTCTTGGCGAGTATGCGTAGACTACAGAAGACTTATTCTCGCCACCAAGAAGGACCACGTTCATTTAACCTTCATCGACCAGATCTTGGAGAGATTGGCCGCGAAGGAATACTTCTGCTTCTTGGATGGATACTCTGGGTATAATCAAGTTTCTATCGCTCCTGAAAACCAAGAGAAGACCACATTCACCTGTCCTTTTGGTACATATGCCTTCAGACGGATGCCGTTTGAGCTTTGCAATGCCCCAGCCACATTTCAAAGGTGTATGCTAGCAGTTTTTTGCCGACATGGTGGGCAACTTTCTTGAGGTCTTTATGGATGATTTTTCGGCCTACGGGGACTCATTCGATCAATGTCTGGATTATTTAGACCAAGTCTTACGGAGGTGCTACAAAGTAAATCCGGTGCTCTCGTGGGAGAAGAGCAACTTCATGGTGACCGAAGGAATCGTGCTGGGCCATGTTGTTTCTAAACGTTGCATGGAGGTTGACCCAACCAAGGTGGAGGTGATTTCTAAACTTAAGCCACCTACACCAATTAAGCAAGTCAGGTCATTCTTGGGCCATGTCGATTTTTACCGATGATCCATCAAAGATTTCAGCAAATTGGCCAGACCATTGACTGAGTTGCTCGGTAAGGAGAATTAATTCATTGTAGATGACCGTGTGCTCCTTGCCTTCAATCAGCTGAAAGAACTTATCACGTAGGCCCCTATCTTACAGCCACTGATATGAACTCAGCCTTTTGGGATAATGACCGATGCGCCATATTGTTCCATTGATGTTGTACTCGGACATAGGAAAGATAATGTACCATTTGCAATTCACTACGCTAGTCGAACGCTCGATGAAGCCCATCACAACTATACTGTCACCGAAAAGGAGCTACTAGCGGTGGTTTTTGCCTTGGAAAAGTTCAGATCCTATCTACTCAGATCCAAAGTGATCATCTACACTGACCATTCGACCATCCGGTACCTACAGCAGAAGAAGGATGCCAAACCACGTCTTATTCAGTGGATCCTTCTCCTTCAGGAATTTGACCTTGAAATTAGAGATAAACCTGGGGTAAAGAATGTGGTGGCCGACCATTTATCGAGGCTTCCTGAATCGGAATCTCCTGAGCTGAGCCTGCAACCTATCACAGAGACCTTTCCAGACGAGCAATTCTGTCAGTCACCTCGCTTCCATGGTATGCGGACATTGTGAATTATCTCGTGACCAAGAAAATCCCACAAGATTGGCCGAAGTTGAAAATAGACAAATTCTTGTCTAAAATCCATTTCTACTAGTGGGAGGATCCATACTTATTTCGTGAGGGGACATACTGTATCTGGAGAAGGTTCATCCCTCGGGAGGAAGTTCCAAGTGTCCTCGCCTTATGCCATGACCAAGATTCTGGAGGACATCATTCAGACAGACAAACGATAGCAAATGTTCTTCAGAGTGGCCTCTGGTGGCCTACACTATTCAAAGATGCAGCTAACTATGTCAAATGCTGCACTGATTGTCAGAAGATGGGATGAACCATAGGAATGCGAGTCACGATGCATCTGAAATTCATTCAGATATCAGACGTCTTCGACGCATGGGGCATCGACTTTATGGGCCCATTTCCCAATAGCCTGGGTTATGAATATATTCTGCTTGCTGTCGACTATGTAAGTCGCTGGGTGGAGGCTATCCCCGCCCGAACCGTCGACAGTAGGACTGTTTGCCGATTTTTGAGAGATCACATCATAGCACGGTTCGGGATCCCCAAGATTCTAATATCTGACGGGGGTAGTCATTTCATAAACAGAGAGGTGAAGAAGCTGACTCAAGAATTCTGCATTGAACATCGGGTTGCTTCACCTTACCACCCGTAGTCTAATGGCTTAGCTGAACGTTCAAACATGGTGATCAAGACAATTCTACATAAGCTTGTGCGTCCGAATCGTAAGAACTGATCTCAGCTGCTTGATTCAGTTCTTTGGGCTTACAGAACAACGTACAAGTCACCCTTGGGAATGTCTCCCTACCGCTTTGTGTATGGCAAGCCATGTCATCTGCTTGTAGAATTGATTCACAAATCTTTATGGCCATCAACATTTGCAATTTGGATTCTGAGAAACCAGGGGAGAATCGAAAATTGGATCTGAATAGATTATTGGAATTTAGAGATTATGCATACGACAACAACCTGATGTACAAGGAGAAGGTCAAAACATGGCATGACAAGCATATCCACCGCAAGTCCTTCGAGTTGGGTCAGAAGGTGTGGTTGTTTGATGCGAAATTAAAGATCTTTCCAGGTAAATTGAAGAGTAAATGGACTAAGCCGTTTATGGTTAAGCATGTGCATGAAAATGGAAGTGTATTGATATCTAATTTGTCAGCTGATGCACAGCCATTTGTAGTCAATGGACAGCTTCTGAAGCCTTACCTTGAACATAATACATTCATGTCTATCGTTGACTCTATTCAAGTAATCTATAGGGATGAGCCTGATATTTCGAAAGCGACAGAAGAAGACAAAGAAGAGCAAAACATTTTTGAATGACTTTTCTTCTTTTCTTCTTTTCCTTCTCTTCTATCTTGTTCTACTGCCATGATATCATTCCCTTCATCATTGCTACACTTAAGATGCACTTTATCCTAAGTGTAGGGGGAATGTACATCCTGAGTTGTTCATATTCCATCTTCCAATTTCTTTTCTTCTTTTCTTCTTTTCCTTTTTTATTTTTTATTTCCTTATCTACCGAAAAGGTGTCTCCCCTTTTTGTCAGTCTTCTATACTTAGGATGTGCTTTGTCCTAAGTATAGGGGGGTGTGCACCCCGAGTCTTCACGTATTTCGATCCTCTCCATTGTCTCCTCTTCTTGTCTATACTTAGGGATATCTTACCCTAAGTATAGGGGGAGATAGTCTGAGCATGGTCTGTTCATTCCCATCCTTGACCCTCCCTGCTTTGTGTACAGTCTGCTATACTTAGGATTATTTGATCCTAAGTATAGGGGGATGGTCCACTTCTCATTGCTACATCCATTTCTTCATCCGCATGTTGATTATTCATCAAATTCTTTTTATATTTACTGATTAGTAAATCAGGTGAAAATGTTTTTTGCAAAATGTTTGAAATATAGTTTGAAAATCTTTGTGAAAAATCTTTTGAAAGCTATTTGGAAAACATTTTGTTATATGTTTTCAACCTTTATAAAAATGTTTTGTTTGTAAAATTTATTTTCTTTGTGTGAAATAAAAATTATTGAAAAAATTATTTGCAAATGATTTGAAAATGGTTGCAAAAATATTTTGAAAAATCTATCTATACTATTTGAAAAACCTTTGTAAAATGATTTTCAAATGTGTGTACATGTTTGTAAAATGTTTGTTAAAAATATTTTGGACTATAGTTTTCAAAATTATTTAAAAAACCTTTTCAAATAAATTTGAGGAATATATACCCACACTAAAATTCATTATATATACCTATAAGTTGACCACTTACCCCTTGTAAATTCTTAAATCTATTTCTTATATATATATAAAATGTATCCCTGTATAAATATTTTAACCTAGTTTTCAGCCAAAATCTCTTTGTTTTCAAAAATCCCAAAAACATTTGCAAAATAAAAAAATCTGAAAAATCTTTTTGAAAAATTCAAAAAAAATGCATATGCATCATCTTTTCAAAAATCCATAAAAAGTTCAAAATCTTTGAAAATTGCATCACAAAATTATTTTCTGCATTCCGCATAGCATTTGCATTGCATGAGCATTTTTCGATTGAGTTTGATAGTTGAACGAGTCTAAGTAAAATCCGAAGATTGGAGCTTGGTTGGACCTTAAAAATATACCTAATAACAGGAACCTTATAGGAGCTGGAATTGAGGTACTTCAGGTCTAGTTGACTTAATTCTTTGAGGATCACGAGACTTGGTTCAATGGATTCTTGACTGCCTAAATAGAGTATTTCGGAGCACACGCACGACTCTTGTTGATAATGGCCTAACTTGGATACCTGTATCTTTCACATGGCTCAACTCAGTTGGAATGGTGAGGGGGTTGGATTTGCCGGTATGAGATGGACACAAGCGAAAACATTTGTCCTCCTCTAGGGAGGGAAGTGCACCCCAACCGGTTTGGTGACGATGAGTTTTGAAGATAGGAGAGTGTGGGTTGCAATAAAGCTTCAAAAGAGGGATAGTCTACTGGCTCAAGAGGAAAAACTCCCTATATAAATGCTGTTGTATATAGTATTTCAAAAAAAAAAAGTAAAAACTCCAAAAAAAGTGGATAGGCCTGTACAAAAATAAAAATGCCTGCCGGAGTGTATATATTTGCATAGTCAATAAGCAAGCTTGAGCTTCAAAGCCAAATCATGTGAGCCTGCAGCTGGATGACTTGACTACACTAGTCTTGCATCCTAGGATAGGTAGCAACACTGGCTACTGTCCATTCTTCTCTTCACCCCCTCCTCTTGAGCTGGTTTACACTTGAACTTAGAAGGGAATACCCCGCTACTCGAGGAATGAGTAATTGGATTGGGGAATCATTGGGTTGTCATATTGGAGAAGTCAGTCTCTTTGTCATTTCAGTTGGGGGAGAGCCACCATCACTTACACTGTACGAGTCAGATTCATAGTCGTAAGGGTTTGTGTATGAGTTGAAGTATTCTGACATGGCTATTGAGGAGACTTGAGCGGAGTTTTAGGATTCTCGAAGGCTGTTGGATTGCAAATCCGGTTCTCGCTAAGGTTCCGTCCGCACTAAAATTTCAAAGGTCCGACTTGAGTTCCAAACTTTGATTTTGTGAAGACAAGTTTGACAATTAAATTTAATCCATCTTTCTTCTTTTTCTTTTCTTTGTTTTTCTTTTCTGCACTTATTGCATAAGTGTTTGCTAGGGACTAGCAAATGCAAGTATAAGGGGATGATGAATCTATGTTTCATCATCTTTATTCTATCATTTTGGCCTTAAAAACCTTAGTAAATGCGTGTAAATAGGCTTAATTCATGCATTTTTATCATCCATGCATATTTGTGTAAATATTGTATAAAATAATGTTTTTAAAAGCTAAAATTATAGAATAAAGAAAAGAAAAGAAAAAGAATAAAATAATGCAGATATTTTATGACTCGAAACCCCGAGACCTAGGCATCTCAATGACTAGGTCGACAAGGAATAAAGTAGGGGGAGATAAGGGCCAGAACCCAATAAAAATTCCTTTCATTTAATTCATTCTTTATTCATTTTGGGACCTATTTTTAGTTCCACTTTTTATACTTAAAATAAAGAAACTTTGTACATGAAATTTGTAGATAATTAAATATAGAAAAATACAAAATTGATTTCTCACAAAAATAATATACAGATAAAAAGTTATGATCTGAATAAGCTTTCAGAATCCCAACTTCCCAAGCATGTATCTCTCAAATAAAAACTCGAAATGTATCAAAATCACCTTTAATTTATATAATTTTCAATAAGCTATATAATGAAGATGGTTTCATATTTTTCGGAGCTACGATTTGAAAGTTAGGTTTTGGACCCCTATTGTATAACTATACAGATTAAAATATTCATTTTATTTATTCTTCATTATTTTTATAATTTTGTATTTTTATAATGTTGTAAATATTATTTATAATATATGTATATATTAAAATAGGAATAAAATACTAAATAAAACATAAAAATAAAATACTTGTATAAAATACATAGGTATAATACCAATAAATATGCCTATATAATTAATGCTTCTATTTATTTAATTGTATAAAATACATCAGAAAAAAAAATAAAAATATATTTAAGTCCTAAAAATAATTCATAAATATATAAAAAAATAAACAAAATTTATAAAATTAAATATACAAAATAAAAATAAAATATTAAAATATATAGATACATATACATATGTAGCTCATAAAGGGTAACTTGTAATTTTATACCTCAAAAAAATAAATAAAAAACTTAATAAAATAATTCAAAAAATACTAAACATTTTTTTATTTTATAACCAAAAATCAATAAAATCGTTTCTTATTTTTAAACGAATTTACAAGACTTTTTTCCGGGGAATTTTCTGGTTGGTCCACGTAGACCAACCAGAATCCTCCGTTGGTTGATCTCGGTCAGCTCTCTGACCGAGGTTTTGTCCCTGTCAGACTGTGGTTTTTTGGTTGTTTTCTCTGATTTTTGGAGGATGCGTCTTTCACCCTCTCGCTTTAGACCCTTGACTTTTGTTCCCCGTTGATTGATGATACACGCCCATGGCTCTCCTCAGGCTGTGGATCATCGATTCGGCTGATTTGCATCGTCTTTGGGAGCCACCCGTCAACTCGCATAAAGATGACCCCCATCTTCCTTTGACCTCTGATCGCTCTTCCACCACTCAATCCTAGACCTAACATTCTGGCGGCCTTCCTGGTGACAGCAGGAACCGGACGCACTCCTCGGGAGGTCAAGGAGGTGTCGAATCGAGTCACATCCACTCATCGGAGGCCTCGCTGGAGCCATCCTCGAGCGCCACCTTGGCGAGTCTTTTTCCTTCTTCTTTTGTACTTTTTCTAGTCCTTAGAACCACCGTAGACCCTCACCGCATCCTTCTCTCGTCGAATATAGCCGGATCTTCGCCAATCATCTTGTTCTACGCCTGGCCGCGCTTCGAGTTTCGCCGGCCAACGCAGAATCCCACGCTCACGTCCCCTGGTCACTTCCATCTCTCCGCGGGGTTGAGGCAACTTGCCCTCGACCCTTTCACCCATTTTCTGCAGGTTCGGAGCCCAAGCACGCACCTGGGGTCATTTTGACCACCCGCTGGAGATACCTGGGAGCCTTCTGCTCCGCCGCCCCCTGGCGGGAACGCCACTACCCTCCAGCGACCTTTGATGCCTCCAGCCGATAGAAGAGGCCTACAGGTGCTCCGGGAGCCCTTTTGAAGCTTCATCGCCCGCCGGAGGAGGAAGGACAGGACCAGGGAAGCTTGCCTCTTCGCGAGTTCTTCCCCGTTCTTCGTCGCCCGCTTTCAGCCGTTCGATCAGGCTGGTTCCTCCTGGCGTTCAGCAGCCGTTAGATCTGCCTCGCCCTCAGCCGTTGATCATCCCCAACATATCTAATCGCCACCGTCCGCATCGAACTGTTATTGGGCTCCGTCGTGCTGACACATGGATTAATGGAGTAAGGAGCGTCGTTCGATCGCGAACCGATATCAGCCGCTCGGATCGTGCCACGTGTTTAAGTAACATCTCCTCCGCCGTTCGATCCGCGTCGGCCTTGGGTATTTTGCAACTTTCTCCTTGTCATTTTTTGTATTTAACTATCAATACCAAAACATTCATCCGTTGTTTTGTATTTTTGTAATATTTGCATCTAGATCCCCAGACTTTTTGTATTTGCAAGCAAGTCCTTGGCCACGTCACCTCACGTGACAAGTGCACGTGAGATGAGGGCATTTTGCAGAAGGGGCCTCAGCTATTTTCATATTTAGGAATAGTACCAGAATGTTTAAATTAAGTGTTGTATTTTTGAACAAATTGCACTTTGCCCCCTCAGGTTTTTGGTAATTGCTTTTAGGTCCCATCTAGGTCACGTGCCCCGTGCACGTGACTTTGGCAATTTTACACTTTGATCCATGGAGTTCTGTCTATTTAAATTTAGTCCAGAAATATTTTTATTGCCTTATAATTTACGAGAAAAATTACATTTAACCCCCTGGACTTTGCCTTAATTACGAAAATACCCCTATCAGGTTGGATTTTCTTTTGTTTCTTTTAGTTATTTCATGCATATATAAAATCCTAAAAATCACAAAAAAATACCTTAGGCTCATGTTGCATTCCTCTATCACTCCATATTTTTATTTTGTATTTTTGCATCATTTTAATATTTATAAAAATTCAAAAACATGCATTTTCATTCTTGTTTGCATTAAAAATACATAAAAATTATAAAACATTTTTGGAAAATTTTAGAAAAATATATTTTGTGTGTTTCTGCATCTTTTATCTTCAGACCAAAAATCACAAAAAATATAAAAGAAAACCCATAAAAATTACAAAACCCCTAAAACCTTCATTAAAACATTAAAAATTCCTAAAAAAATCCTTTAAATATAATCTCTGTTTCTAAATTTTCTCTGTTTTATTTATTTATTTTAAAATTACTTTGGAGAATTTTCATTACGGTTTTGTATTTTATTTTCCATTTTAATTTCAGGTTTTTATTTTATTCATTGTTTTTCAGTATTTTTGACCTTATAGAAAAATCACAAAAATATTATAAAAATATTAAAAGCCCAAAATATTTTATTCACTAAATTTTGCTTATTTTACATATTTTTATGAATATATTATCTCTCTTCTTCTTATATTATATATATACTTTATTTTAGAATTCAAAAGAAAAGAAATTTAAAAAATATTAAATATAAAAAGAAAATACAAAATCAGAAATTAAAAATCAAAATGCAATATTATAAAATTAAAAAAATAAAATTAAAAAAATAAAATTAAAAACCCACAAAAATAATTCAATTTGGCTAAGTGTGTGAAAGGATATTGGGTGTGCGATATTTTTATCTAGCTTGTTCTATGCCTTGCTTCCTGTGTTCGACCCCTACTTGCTTGCCACTATACATTCTTAGTAGGGTATAATAAATTTAACTCTTGCTCTTAATTGCCTGATTATTTGTATGGATTAATTGTTGATCAATGAGAAGGTTTGAGTAGTCGCCTCAGCGACAGTGAGCCTGATTTGTCAGGCCATTACTTAGAGACTCCCGACTTCCCGTTTTTCACTACACGAGAGATCGTTCTGGGATATTTCACCCTCTCCTTTGGCTTCCCATGTGTGGCGCAGCTTGCTGGGGAAAAGATGTCATATCCGTGATGCTATCCGTGGGGATGCTCCACCTTACGTCTGGGTTCACTCGCCTCTTGGCTTCTCCTTCGCGGATATGTACGATATTCTTCGTCCTAGGGGCTCGACGCTCGCCCGGGCTCCTGTCATTTGGGATCATTGTACTCCCCCGAGATTCTCCCTCATGTTCTATCGTGCTATCTTAGAGCAGCTTTCTACCACTGACATGCTTGCTACTTTGGGCTTGAATATTCCCTCCACCTGTTATCTTTGTTTGATGGAGCTTGAATTTCACGCATCTTCTTTTCCAATGCACGTTTTCATCTGACGTTTGGCTAGGTTCCTGTGAAGCTCTTGCGTTGCCGGCGCCTCTTGACATGTCTCTTACTGATACGGTCTCCTGGATTGCTAGCATTGGCATCACGTGCACCCCTTCAGCTATGGCTACACTACTTGCGGTAGTGGTCTGGTCAATTTGGAGCGAGCGTAATCGTAGATGGACTATGTCTGGCTCCCTTCCAGCCATGCACACAATCGATAGCATTGTGCGTATCATCACCTCGATTAAGAAGAATTGAAGGAACCTGAGTTTTTATCTCCTTAGGTTCCTTATCGACCTCTTCCCTCACAGAAATGAAGTGATGTTATACAACTGGCTACTGCTTAGTCCCCTTTGTTTTGTACGTACAACTTTTTGATGGAATATATACTTTTACTCTTACTCACAAAAAAAAACATAATTATACAGCTGCCACGAGAGTGCTTGTAGGAGTGGACGCTAATATGGTGCTATGCGAGATGTCACGTTGATCTCACGTAGGATATGAGAGTGTTTAGAGGTAGATGTTTTTGATGTATTTACCTATAGGGTGCTTTTGGTTGGTGGGTTATCCGGTGGTGGATAACACGTTTTTATGTTTGTGTGTTTGGTTAGTGGGTTAAGAGTTGGGAGGGTTTGTATGATGTGGTTGTATTGAAATTTGAAAAAGTTGATAGTTGTTATGATATGATTGTATTGAAATTTGAAAAAGTGGGTAGTTGTTGTGATGCGATTGTATTGAAGTTTGGAATAGAGAATATAAGTTGAGTATTTTATGTTTTTTTGATAATATGATGGTATAATATATAATTTTTTTGATGAGAAGAGAGTGAGCCCCACTAATGGGTTAAAAATGTGGGGTTTGAGTGGTGACCCGCCCAAATTAAGGGAACCCCCAACCGAACGGGCCCATAGTATTTACCGGAAACATGTAGTGTAAACAAGAGATAAAAAAACGTAAGAAGTTTCTTGAAGATAATGATAAAGATAATCATTTTAACCATGAAAGGAATGGGCAGCAAGAGCTGGAAAGATGACGACTACGATTGATCCAGTCAAGACCTATGATATCTACAGCACGCAGTCACCAATCAGGACGGGATCCTCCGTATCCATACCACCGATCTTCTTTTTGAACAGTTAAAGAAGATTGAGAAGCCCTCCACCACTATCCCCAAGCAGCTGCCTATGGTCCCAACGCAGAGCAAGTTAATGCATGGGTTGGGGGACGACGAACTGCAGATGATGCAGCAGAAGAGAGAAGAGAGAAGAGAGAAGATAGAAGAGGGTGGGGGGTCCCCTGCCTCCGGATCATAGAGGTACTACCGCTACCCTCCTCCGGATGTGGACCTCTCTCTGCTATATGTTGATTTGTCCCTTCACGATTCTATCATATCAACTTCGTATCATATGTCCCATTTATTGCTTTTATTTTCTTGTGTTTAATTGTCTTCCCAACGTAGTGTAGATCCGATATCATGTGTGGGCACCTGACGGTCCGATTACGATATCTCTGACTTGACCGTGATAGACGGCTATTCCCCAGGCGGTCAGCGGCCCACTTACGCGCACCGCAGGTGACGGGATCTTGAATCTCGCTGGGCTGGGGATGGTGACGGTTGCTTCCCCGCGTGGGTTTTGACGGGGACCTCGCGATCAGGTGAAATCGTGGACGTTCGATTGGATGGAGGTCAATCAATCTAATGGTTCGGATGCCCCCTCCGTATGATGCACGCCGGTCAAAGTTACTGGTTTGGTTCGGATTCCCCAGGCGTACAGTTTTTTTCAAATTGAGCAATCGATTGCGTTGTCATGAGCTTCTTTAATAAAAAAAAGTAAGGACAAATTTAATCAGATAAATTCTCGGAAAGAAACTAGTGAAATATCTCTATTTGACAAAGAGGCTGTAAGGCTAATGCATATCCACTGCACATGCAACCGCACATTGATAAATTTGTATCCATTTATAAGAGAGGATGTACATATAAATATGTGTACCGATCAATATACGTGTTTTTACCTTTTTTTTGTTTGACATACGGATATGTTGTTTTCAATTTTGTAAAGATATAATCATGGATATGATTACACATTTTTTGGCCAAATATAGATATGGATATTTATATTACCGAATCTATGTGTCTATATACCAGTGTGTATATACATGTATCTAAATATATTATAGGATGTAATATATAGTATTCTAAAGTTATTTTCAGATACATGAAGAAAAATATAGATATGTATAATATCTAATTTTTTTAAACAAGTTATTTATTTATCCATATTACTATGTCTTTTTTATATGTTTTAAATATAGTTACGTGACTTTGATTTAGTCAATGACTGAACTATTGATTTCAAATTTACAACAGTATATCTTCTAATATAATGTTGTAAGACATTTATTATCATTAGGAGAACACATGGCCGGTTTCAAGATCGGGTAAATGGGGAGGGTTGTATTAGGTAGTCAACAGCTAACATAAAATTAATCAGAGACAACTTCTTAAATAATTTTTTTTAAAATATTATTTAAGAAGTTAACTCATGATAGTTGGATCTTTTCAACATGGGCCCAAGAAGTTTGGAAAGAGACTATATGAAGGGACCTTAGATTTTTGGGTTTAAACTCGAAATTGACGCAAGATAGATCTGAATGGAGACGAAGAATCATGGGCGGACTTACATGTGGGTTATGGGGGGCACGTGCCCCCCCCCCCACAACTTCTCAACCTCCCCTATTTAATCCCATTAAAAATTAGAAAAAATAAAAGCAATGTATCTTTGTGCTCCCCGTCATTCAAGAATTAGGAATTGCAAATCCACACACATCATCTGTATCTCCCATCATCCATGAATTTAGAATTAGAACTGTGCCCTCCATCTAGGAATACAAAGGGATACTGATCCGCTACCATCTCTGTTTTATAAAGATTTGACATATAGGTTCATATCTATTTTAAAATGGATAAGGTATTGGACGTGATAGTTGTCCGACCAAAGTGTGGATGGCTATTGTTTTATGCTCAGGGTGGCTTGGTAGGAGTGGGTCTGTATTCCGAAGGGAGTGTATGTGCATGGAAAGTATGCTTGGGCATGCAAAAAACTTTAAGGTAGCGTTCGGTTGGGGGGTTAAACTCCCCTTTGGGGAGTTTACCCCCCCTAACCCACCCTCCCTCTCTCTCATGAGGGCCCCACTTTATTCCTTTTTTAAAAAATTTAATAAATCAATTTTACATCATCAATCCTATCAAAAAATAATATATTATACCATCATATCATATAAAAATTATAAACTACTTCACTTCTACTCACTTTTTCAAACTTTAATACAATCACATCACAATAACTACTCACTTTTTCAAACTCCAATACAACCATATCACAACAAACCTACTTCTAATCCACCCCCAGTTTAACCCTCTATCCAAACATCAAAACTAAAAAACGGGTTACCCTCTACCAGTTTAACCCGCCTTAACCCGCGTACCAAACGCACCCTAAGACATTTTTATCCACATAAATTTTTTATATTTATTTAATATACATATATTAAATTTTATAGGGTAAACATCTTCTCGGCATTATACCATCTTTTCCTCAAAAAGTAAAGGATACGGTCCTAAGATATGGATATCGCTTTGACATTTGCAAACATTAATATATGTATACATACATCCGTTTTAATTTATAAAAGTACTTGTATATTTATTTTTAACAACATATAACATAATTCTATACCTTCATTCACCGTATTTGGCATAATTTTTATGATCCAAGATCATTTAATAGATTTATATCATGCATTTTTCATCCAATTCATTTATATTTATACCAATTTATAAAGTATTTCTAATATTAATTGTATGAGATCAATATATGTTTTACATCTGTATCTATTTTTAAGGAGATGGTAACATAGTTTTAAGGATTTTTATCAGTTGTGCCCCTCTAAGATATTACAATATCAGTTATGCCCTCTCTTTTTTGGAATATCAGTTGTGCCACTGCCTTCTTGCAAAATTCATAGTTCTGCCTATTTGTAATTTCAGTTATGCCCTTACTTTACCTTAAAAGAAGGACGGAACTGTGAATTTTGCAAGAATGTAGGGACATAATTGATAGTCCAAAAAAGGGAGGGCGGTAACTGATAATGCAATATTGCAGAGTGACACAACTAATAAAAACCCTGGTTTTAATATTTATTAATATTTGTATCCACATATGTATTCATATTTAAAAACGAATAAGGATATGATAACACATGTATCTGTATCCATTCATTTGCATCACCGCATCCCTCCTCGTGCCACGTGTCCTCCATCCCTCCCATGCTCAGCTCTGTACATTCCCTCTTAATCTATGCACTTCGTCGAATCCCATCCCATTCAATGATACCACACTCCAGCACTCTACCTCCCCCCTTGAGTCCCATACATGCCATGGCAAGGACTAAGAGCATGTCTCAACACTAGGCACCTCCGGCTCCCTCACAACCACACTTCTCTCTCTAGACCCAGATGTGTTATGGCAAGGACTAGGAGCACGTCCTGGCACCCCTGGCTCCCTTGCAGCCTCACCTATTTCTCAAACATGTTATGGCCCCATTCCCGCACGAATCTGCCACATCAATTACTTTCCGATCCTTCATGGACACAGTGTGTGTCTAGTTCCTCATCATCGCATGATTTAGTCATGCATCCAAGTCTCCAACTCCAATACAACATATATGTATTATCTCCATACTTCGTAGTAAAACAAACGTAATTTTGTCAATTGGATAATGTAATTAGAAGCAAATCATTTTATCAATCTGTACTTTAATGTTGTAGATGTCATGTTGGTGTTTTAAGTATTGATATGTATTTCAAATATGAAAACCAGATGTGCATCTCTTTATACATTTCTATGCATAAGGATGCTTGTCCTACCTTTTTATTATTGCAATCTTATTTTTTTAATTTATCAATGTGCCCCATCTAGTATGTAATCTTAGGTCTGCCACTGCGAAGAATCCATATAACCGACCTTACTTAATTGTGAGAAAAGGCTTTGTTTTTTGTTGTAGGATAACTCATGTTCATTTGTTAAATATCCATATCCAAATTATGGTTATCGTATTCACATTTTGGGATATGATCTACAATTTTTAATATCTGCAGTGTATCGATTTCATAACCATATTCAAATTATAAAACAAGGACATGGTAACACCCAATCCATATCCATATCCCTCCGTTCACATTTCTATTATATACCGATCATCGATAAGATCTTTCGAGGCAGAAGAAATGTAAGATAATAAAAAGGAATTTTATATCATAGCCTCCAAAATCTTGCCGAGTACTTACCCTTAAGCCCTATACTTTTGTAATTTGCACTGCAACTCATGTAATCTTATTCAATTTCATACATATTCCCCTCCTCCATGTCGTGATGTAATTACTATATAAGGGTTATTTTGTAATTGACAATATTCGAAGTGCCATACCGTAAAAATTCCAATAAAAAATCACATTGTATGAAAGCAAGAAGTATGATAAAGATTTGCTATTTTCTCCGTGAATATTCCTCATAGTTTCTTTTAAATTCTATTAAGAGAAAAATCATGGGATTTCTTTTCGTCCGCAACTACTTCACTTCCCCTTCTCCCTCCCTTATTCCTATGTATCATCCCATGCAGCAACCTTGCACCTTAATAGCTATCCCCTCTTCCATATTTTCTAGAAGAACATGCAAAAATTATAATTTCCCTACGTTTATCCCCCCAATGTAAAAACATCAAGGGCATGTTTGATAACTGGGTTGGATTGGAGTATCCTCATTTGAATAGTAGTTGTTTGGATAGTTGGGAGGGTTGGAGGGGGTTGAAATGATAAATGTGATGTATTTTGACATTGATTATGCATTATATTAAATTTTTAAAAGATTATACTATTTTTTATATTAAATTTTTATTTGAACATCATTAAAAAATATTATAATAAAGAAATTGTACGGTCTATACAATTAATTCCAACCCAAGAATGACGGGATAAAGCACGAGATATGCTAGGTTATATTAGGATAACCTGGCAACCAAACAAGCCCCAAAAGTAGAACAAGGAAACTAACATGAGTATCTACCACTTAAATTCTAACCTACAATCCTACAAGCCATCCTTCGTGATCATCTAGTAAGATTGTCAATTCAAATTTTCTTGAAAAATATTTTTTTGACAAACGATCAAATTCATTTTAACAAAAGGAGATAAGATGGGCACATGTTGTCCACAACATAGGGTTCCAGAAAAAACAGCAGAAAGCAGCCCACGGCCCAAAGCAGAATAATCAAAGTTTATAGCATAAGGGGAATGGAATAAGGGGAATAAGCCCCCAACACGGTTCTCCGTGGTACGACTATTCCCCATTATTTCATCTTATTTCACTCTTATTCCTATCTTTATCCCACCTTACCTACCGTTATTTCACCTTATTCTCCTTATTCCTATCCTCCAGCCGAACGGAGAATAGACCCTTATTCCCCTTATTCCTCATCCTTATTCCTGCTTATTCTCCCACCGAACGGACCCTAAATGACTAACAAAGTAAAGCGTTGGAAAACATCAAATTATTTGAGAATGGACTTCTTTTGCATACACACCACCGTCACTATCATATCTTTTTATAGCATGATCAAATCTGTGTATTTTTTGTTTGTATATTAAACAACATGGCAAAAAGGCTTAGCCCAACAATTACAAGTAATGGATTTGCAGAAAGAACACGTCAAAAAATAGTATATATGAATAGAGGTATTGCATTTGCATGCATGCTTCAAGATTCAAGATTGCCTAAAAAAGAGTGATAGCATTTTGAACAATCTGTGAGAAATGACACTGAAGTGAAGCTCTATACAAGTGGTTGTTGCCGACCTATCCTTAATTCCTCCCTTGTAAGACCCACAAGACCGCGACCACAAGGGGAACTAAACTCAATTCTCCATGGAGGATGCAGGATTCCAGGAAACGATGAAGACAGGGGGCACAAGATGCCAAGTGTCTCGCAGCAATCCCTCCATACATTCTGTAACGTCTCGGGCTTAGGTCCCCAGACCGTTATCGAGAAAAACTGACCCTGACAACTTGTTGGGTTCGGACCCAAATGGACCCGATAGCAACCACCCAAAATGCTTAAGACCAAGTTGACAAGTAGTAATCCCCACCACTTATAAACCACACCCACACTTTGTGAGTTTTCCATATGGTACTATGTTTGGGGTTATAGTGTTACAACGTTGTAACACTCCAACCCCAAACATAGTGCCATACCTAAAACTCACGAAGTGTGGGTGTGGTTTATAAGTGATGAAGATTACTACTTGATAACTTGGGCTTAAGCATTTTGGGTGGTTGTCATCGGGTCCAATTGGGCTCGAACCCAACAAGTTGTCAGGGTCAGTTTTCCTCGATAACGGACTGGGGACCTAAGCCTGGGACGTTACAAATGGTATCAGAGCCAAATTCTCTCTGATAGTGGAAAGGGCTACCCGAGAGGTGGAGCCGCCCCTACAAAGAGGTTGGGGGAAATGGCTACCCGGAGCGTGCAGCCGCCACTATCACTGGGAATAAGTGATGGGCCATATCGCAACGAGGACGTTGCGAATATAAGTGGGGGAGGTTGTAACACACCAACCCCAAACATAGCGCCATACCTAAAACTCACGAAGTGTGGGTGTAGTTTATAAGTGATGGAGATTACTACTTGATAACTTGGGCTTAAGCATTTTGGGTGGTTGCCATCCGGTCCAATTGGGCTCGAACCCAACAAGTTGTCAGGGTCAGTTTTCCTCGATAACGGACTGGAGACCTAAGTCCGGGACGTTACACATTCCCCAAGAAAGAAGACCGCAATTAGCATTATGGTGTTCACATGCCTTGAATCCTAACCATATGACTTAAGTTGAAGAATCCTCTATGCACTCCCTCCTCCATACCATACCCCAATACGACAGGGGTCTCGCTGTCCGGTCAACGAGCCTGATAAGGGTGGGGGGATGTCTAGAGGGGAAGTAAGTGCACTCCCCCCGTGGGGGCATGGGGCAGCGTTCCGGTCGATTTTTTTATGAGCGGTTCTATTTGTATTCGTGTATATGGATCTATTTTTTAGGGATCCGTCTGTACGTGAGTACTATATAAACTCCGTAGGACTGGCTCTCTATATCCTCTGTACTTTTCTTCTTTTCATATAGTGAAAACCGATCACCATCGTCTAAGGATGTAGCCTAGTTACGGGAGAACCTTGTAAATCCGTGCGTCTCCGTGCTTGCTTGCTTGATCTCGTTTGTACGTGCTTCCGCGATTTGCAATAGATGGTAGCTGATTTTGTTTTGGGACTAAATGTTTCATAGTAATATGATGGAATCTCTTTGTGACTAGTCGCGCTTTGAAGTGCTCAATTGAACCGTCTTGTTTGCGTTTGATTTTATATATCCGTATATTTTCTACTACATTCATGTGAAGTTTGCGAGGGACAAGAGTGATGTCTCATTTATGGGGCATTTGATTCACGAATAAACATAAATAAGGATAGAGAATAAGGAGAATAAGAGTCTATTCTTTGTTTGATTGGAAAGATAAGAATAAGGTGAATAAGAATAGGTAGGGTGGAATAAGATGAAACAATGCGATGCAGATGGGAATAGTTGTACTCTTGGGAACCACACTGGATGGAGAATTGATCCCTTATTCCATTGCTTGTTCTCCAAATGAACATGACTATAGATAGAATGGAGATGATGGGCAGATAATGTAAGATTTTGGATTGCATATGCCATGCATAGACATATGATGAGTATTATTAGGTGGAGCTGATGGTGAGAGTAGTAGTGGAGAGGATGATATTAGTGCTGGAGGAGATGGTGAAGGGTGAAGAATAGATGAAAGGAGGAGTCGTAGGGATAATGTTACTGGAGATTATTGTAGATTGATCGGATGGGTAGAAATGGACAGGGTATGAGTGACGAGGGTATTGTTGTTCCTGAACGGAAACCAAAAGTCAACAAAGTTGACATGTCTTAGATCAACAACTTTGGTGGTTAATGGATTAAAGACAATAGTATGCAGTATGGGTTGGATTGTAACCAAGAAAGGCGTGTAAGGAAGATCTGGGTTGCAGTTCGTGGCTATTAAATGGTACTAGTAGGGGCTTGATTACATGCACAAAACAATAGGGAGAGTGGAGAAGTATGTTTGAGAAAGCTTATCTTTACCAATTCTGGAGCTTGCTTTCCTAACGTTGAATCCAATTTCTGTTGCAAATGTCTCATAAAATTTATACGCATCTTGAATAGATCCAAAAGTTTGGCCTATACGAGGTGTAAGAACTTTGACAGTTTCATTGATTGTGTAATCGCAATCTGATGGTAAATTTAAAATTTGAGATGTATTAGAAACTAATTAATATAAACGAAAAATCTCATATTATATAAAAAGATGTTATATCAAAATACAACCTAACCAGAGAGAAATAAACTTAAAACTATATGTTTAAAAATATAGATATCATAAATAATGAATACATATTTTTTATTGTAAAATGTGTTTCTATATTTAAAATATAGTTCATGATTGTAAAATAAGTTATGATAAAGGAAAATATAGAGACCATTCAAATATTGTAGTGAATATATGTTAAATTGTACCGTATATGAAAAATGTATAAGTGATATAGAAAATCATGTTAAAGTATTTACACATATTGAATAGATATAAGAGTTTGGAATATATGAGGTGTATGAACATTAACATATTCATTGATTGTGTAATCAGAACCATGTAGTAATTTTATAAAAAAAGCCATATTGTAAGTTGATGAGCGAACAAATCGTGGTCCGGTTAAAGGTGTAAATAAGGGTCGTTGCGACCCGAACCGCGAAGCTCAATCAACAAAAAAAAAGAAGACCACCAAATGAAAATAATCAAACAAGTCAAATAAATAGCGGTCTCGCTATTTTATTTTACCTGATATAGCTATCAGGGTCGAACACAAGGAGCACAGAATGCGATGGCTACAAAGTAGTCGGGAATCAAAAATAAAAAGAAATAAAATATTTTTGGTAGATTTTTTAGTTTTTCAAATTTTTTGTGATTTTTAAAATTAAGAAAAATGCAAAAGAAGGCAAAAAGGGCACAAACAAATAATTATTTAAGGCACCAAAAATGGTCATAAAATTAAAATAAAATTTTTTGGATTTTATAAATATGCAAGTGTTTTTAGTATTTTTCTTAGGTTTTTCTGATTATTAGTTGATTTTATAAAAATGAAACAAGATCAAAAATCGAAGAAAATATGCAGCCAGAATCTAAAGGCTATTTAAAAATATCCAAATAGCCTATAAAATTCCAGCAACAATTTTATTGTAAAGTAGAAATAAAAAGCTAACTAAAGAAACTGAAATTGATTTTTTTTTATGTTTTAAGAATTTTTATAATTTTTTTAGTATTTTTCAATTTTTAGGGTTTTTATAAATCCAAATGCAACAAAAATTGTACTGAATTAACAACACAACAAAACAAACACACAATATTTTTTTGGATTTTTAGAGGGTTTTTAGTATTTTTAGTTGATTTTTCAAACTGAACAGAAGAAAATTTCAAAGTTTTAATTTTTAAAAATAGAAAATGAAAACAAAAAGGGCCCAAAAAATTCCCGGAAATTTTTACACTGTGGCAGGAGCTATGTGTCCAAATTTCATGAAATTTAGGCAACGTTTGATAATTATTTCAACCAATCAAATCATACATCACACATTGACCTAGTCGCAAAGAAAACAAGTTTCGGGGACTAAAGATTAACATGTATAAAAAGTCCCGAGGCATACTGCAATTTCTCCACGAATTTAACACATGTCCAAAAAAAACCACGCACAGGGGTATGGATGTAAATAAAGAAACTAAAACTTCATTTCATAACATCAAAGAAACCCGAGGGCATACATGCAAATGTTCCAGAAAAACACGTGACGATGCATGTGCAACTATACGGGGAGGACTAAAGTGCAAATAGTAAAAATAGTAGGGGCCAAAGTGCAAATAGACCATAGTGTACTATTTATTTTTCAGACTAAATAAAAACATAAAAGAACTGCATGGTAGAGGGAGCAAATTACCCAGGCTGGGCGTGCGTCTCATGTGGGGTGACAGGTGGTGGGCGCGGAGTGGCTGGCGACGTGCGGTGATGATGATGGCACCTGGCGGATCCAACGGCTCTGACGCAAGGGTGAACGTGGGGCGTACGGGGTCGTTAGATGTCAGATCTAACGGCCTGTCAGGAGTAGACGATGGACGATCCAGATGCTAACTGGAGAGGAGGTGAGATCCGACGGCTGAGGAAGGTGATGGAAGAATTCCTCCCTGGCGAAGTTCGTCGGAGGACTGGGGGCACTCCAAGCGTCCGATGATCGATCAGGAGGAGGGGCTCGACTCGCGACGCTCCTCCGCGTCGGGTGGCGTGGCGGATGGAGCATCCATCGGTCAGATCTCCGGGAAGGTGGCTGCGACCTGGAATGGCTCCGATGAAGGTGTGCTGAGGTGCTCTGGGGGTCTCCACACGCAACTCGACCTGCGGGGTGAAAGCTCCTGCTCGGAGGAATGCTCCGACGATGGTTATTTGACTAAAAACTAAGGGAAGCGATGGTGGGATGGGATTTGAAGTTCCGTCGAGGCGGGGGAGGAACTTCGATCCTAATCTTGGTGATCTAAGCCAAGTCTAGGGTGATCAGGGTGCGAGGGAAGGATGGTAGTGGACCAGGGAGTCTATCGAAACAGAGGGATGCGACTGATGGAGCTCCGACCACAGGGTCGGAGCTGGCGGAGGAACAAATGAAAGATCTAATATAGTCGGAGCTAGGGAAGAAGAGAGGTCTACCTGATGGTTCAAGAACAATCCTTAGCTCTAGGGGGTCACGTCGATGGAGGTCTTCTCCTCGACCACGCTGCAGCAGGCGGGGAGGCTCAAACGCGACGGCGCTCCGGCCACGTGCTTTGAGCTTCGGCTACAACCACCTATTCCGGCCACCAAAGGCTTCTTCCAAACGCTGTCACCGAAGGGAAAGTCTTTAGGGTAGAAAGAGGGCTTGCGGCGCAAGCTACTGAGCAGGGAAAAGGAATGAACATTTTATAGCAGGTCCCAGGTGATGAGAAAGATCGGGCACGTGCATGCGAACCAAGAAAGATCCGCCACGCCCTAGGGATCCGCGAGGGTGGCTGATCCAAGTGGATGAGGTGGATGGTGGAATGGGGGCAAAAGAGACCATGATCCGTTCGGGAAATGTTCGAGAAATGAGGTGCAACATTCGGATCCAGGCGTGGGTTGGTCCGGGTGGGGCAGTTGACCGGGGGTCAACAACCCCTCTGGACCAATCAAAAAAAGGTAAAAAAAGATTAGTAAATTAGATTAAAAAAGAAAATGACTATATTTTAAAATATTTACAAAATGAAAAATGTTTATTTATCTTCAAACTATTTTTTAGTGATTTTTATTTATTTTTTTGAAAAATAAATTAAGGCATATACATTATATTATATTATATTTACATGTATAAATACCTATGTATTTTATATTTTTATTTTTATTTTCTTATTTGTGTACAAATACTCTAATTTTATATTTTATTTATTTACAACATAAAATGTAGAGTATAAAATAATTTTTATTTTATTTTTATTATTAATCTACAAAAGTGAAAAAAAAGTGTGCTATATATACACATGGTATTTACAAGGTGGAGAGAGAGAAATTATTTTGTTTTTATTTTAATTTTATTTTTCTAATTTTTAGGAATATATACAAGGTAATAGATACACATATTTACTTTTATTTTTGTGAGAATAAAATATGTACACATAGAAGGAATATATAGAAGGTTGATTGACCCCATCTCTCTCTGCTTGTGTTATTTGGTGATCTGGCCATATTGGGCCCTCTCTTGGGTTTAGGTCACTCAATATTTATTCTAAATATTTCCTTCTTTTTTTATTTTTTTATTCTTTTATTTTTACATAAATACATGCTAATTATTAATATTTACAAAAGCATGCCTATTTGGTAACTTATTGTATTTACAACTATATGCATGGTATTTTGCCAAGATAATTAGCTAAAATAAAAGAATAAAGAGTGATGAATGAGTATTCATCATCCCTATACTTTACTTTTACTAGTCCCTTAGCTAACACTTATTTGAAAAAGAAGTGAAAAGAAAAAGGAAAAGAAGAAGAAAAAGAAGGTGAATCAATGCTGATTATTAAACTTGTCTTCATTAAATTGAAGTATGGAGCTTAGTCAGATCTTTGGATTATTAGTTTGTCGGAACCTTAATTGGACTTAGGTTTGAAACTCAACAGTCTCTAAGTTCCACTGATCTATAGTCAATACTCCTCAACAATCCAAATCAGAACAAGTCTACATACACAAACTCTGATGACCATGAATCTTTTCTTGTACTATGTAAGTGATATAGCTCCCCACCTCAGAAATGGCAAAGTGGCAACCCCCTCAACAAGGTAACTCTAATACCCTAGTCTGGCAACTCTTTCCTCGAGGAGCGGAGTATTCCCTTCTAAGTTCAAGTTCAACCAGCTCAAGAAGAGGAGGAAGAAGAGAATGGACCATGGTCAATGTAGCCATGTATCCTTGGGAGCTCAACCAGTGTAGCTAAGTCTCCCTGCTGCAAGCTTCATGAGATGAGCTTGGGTAACATTTGACTATATACACTCCGGTGGGTATTTCATTTTCTATCAGACCCACCACTTTTTTGAAGTTCTTTCTTTTTGCACATTTTTTTGATGTTCATATGTACAACATATCCACATGGTGCATCATATATACATAAGGAGTTTTTCCTCTTGAGTCAGTAGACTATCCCTCTTTTGAAGCTTTATTGCAACCCATAACTCCTGTCTTTAGACCTCACGGCTACCAGACCAAGTTGAGACGCACTTCCTTCACTAGAAGAAGAAGAGAGGTTCTACCTAGAAGTACTATCCTCATATGCTAACCCAAGTCAAAGAAGACTGCCTCCTCACCACCTCATCCATAATGAGCTAGGTGTAAAGTGCTGGTCCAAGTAAAGCCATTGCCTGTGAGAGTCATGCATGTGTTGTTAAGTGTTCTACTTAGGCTCGTCAAGATGACATATGATCATAGCCTAGTGGACTCAAAGAATTAAGTCGCCCTGGACCTGTAAAGTCTCAATCCTAAGCCCTATAAGGTTCCTCTTAGAATTAGGTGGATTAAGATCTTAGCCAAGATCCATTTTTCAATTTAATTCCAGGCTAGTTTAAATGTCAACTATGATTCAGAAAAACTATATAAATATTTACAAAGATGTAATTTTTATAAATTTTTGAAAATGTGCAAAATTTTTGAAAAATGTTTGAAAACATCGATGTATGATGAATGCAGAAGTTTTCAAAATATTTACACACATTTACACAAGGTTTTTGCAAAATTTTAATTTTTCAAACATTATACAAAAAATTTATAACATATACATAATTTTGATATGAAAATATTTACAAAATATTTACACATAAAAGATTTTTACAAACATTTTTACAAAAATAATTTTATAAATAGCCATGTATGTGCAGAAAAGAAATTTATGTACAAGAAAATTTTTTAATTTTTATGGATTTTTACGTATTTTAGCCATTTTATTTATTAACACACTCACACAAAGTACGAGTTATGGCTAAAGTATATATGAAATATATACGACACCCCCTATACTTAGCTCGAACGATGTCCTCAAAGTGAATCAAGAGCGATGAAGAAGACATAACTCGTGCTTAGTATAGGAAAGTGAAAAGGAAAAGCTATACTACAAAGACGTATGAAAGAATAGAAATGAAAAAGAGTCTCGGGGTTTCCCCCTATACTTAGGATCAAGTAATCCTAAGTATAACAGGCTGTACACAAAGGGAAATCCGAGTGGAAGAATGTATAAGGTCTACCTCCCCTATACTTAGGGTGAAATATCCCTAAGTATATGCAGCAAAACAGAGATAGAAAATAATTAAAAGAAAATCAAAAGTCTCACACCCCCTATACTTAGGGTAAAGTGCACCCTAAGTATAACATAATCAAAGATGCAAATGGGGTGTTGGACTGAAGAATGGTGTGATATAGACAACTGGATCTATACAAGTCGGGAGAACAATGATAATCAGGCGCGAGATGCAATAAATATGAGTCAAGAGACCACATCTCACGCAAAATGAATAGGGGTGACGTCAACGACCAACGACTCATGATCTAGATATGGTTTGAGATGTTGCCCGTTAACACGAAAGGTAGACTCAGATGATAATTCGGATATGTCGATGCTTCCGTTGTCGTGTACCTTTCGGACCAGACAAGGTCCCTTCCATTTTCTCTTCAACTTCCCTGGAAATAAACAAAGCCTGGCATCGAACAACCATACTCTATGTCCTAGCTCAAATTGCTTGTGGCTGCTATGAGAATCATGCCACTCCGTCACTCTCTCCTTATACTGTAGGCTGCTCGAAAAGGCTGCATCTCAAAGCTCCTCCAGGGCTGCCAACTCTGCCCTCCTCTGATCTCCTACACTCACTGGATCTAGAAGTATATATGTGACTGCCCAAAGTCACCTATGTCTCAGCTCAACAGGTAAATGGTAGAGCTTTCCATAAACGAGGCGAAAGGGAGATGTACCCAAAGGCGTCTTGAAGGATGTCCGATATGCCCACAAGACCGAGTCCAAAAGCTGTGACCAATCCTTTCGGTCAGGGCGGACGACCTTCTGCAGAATAGTCTTGATCTCCATGTTCGACACTTCAGCAAGACCATTGGTCTGAGGATGATACGGTGTATCTACTCGATGGTCAATGCTGAACTCGCTAGCAAGGGCCTTTACCTTATCGTTGACGAAATGAGACCCCCCGTCAGATATCAATACTCTAGGTACCCCGAACCGTGAAATGATATTCTTTCTCAAAAATCAACATACAGTACTAGCATCTACAGTTCGGGCGGGGATGGCCTCAACCCAACGACTAACATAATCCACGACCAACAGAATGTACTCGTATCCCTGACTCTTAGGGAATGGACCCATGAAATCGATGCCCCATACGTTAAAAACCTCACAGAAGTAAATGGGTTGCATCGGCATCATATCACTTGTCCACAAGTGCCCATCCTCTGATAGTCAGTACACCTCTTCACGAATTCATCAGAATCCTTGAAGAGGGTAGGCCACCATAGGCCGGATTGGAGCACTTTCTGTGCTGTTCTCCTCCCAGAGTGATGTCCTCCTGCCTCAAGCTTGTGGTAGTATGTGAGGATGCTATGGTGCTCCTCCCGAGGAATGCACCGATGCCAGAAGATATTCCCTCCTTCGTTACAAAGGACGGGATCCTCCCAATGGTAGAACTTGGTCTTCGCAAGGAAGGTCTCAAGTCGCTGCCTGGGCCAACCTTGTGGAACTTTCTTGGCAACAAGATAGTACACAACGTCGGCGTACCACTGGAGAGAGGTGATAGCAAGGATCGCCTCATTTGGGAAGGTCTCTGAAATAGGCTCAATCTGCTCAAAATCCTCAAGATGCTCTAATCGGGAGAGATGATCCGCCACCACATTCTTGACTCCAGGCTTATCTTTAATCTCTATATCAAACTCCTGGAGTAGAAGGATCCATCTGGTCAATCTATCTTTGGCATCCTTCTTTGCCATGAGGTACCTGATGGCGGTATGATCGGTGTAAATGGTCACCTTAGATCCAATGATGTACAATATGAACTTATCTAGGGCAAACCCTATGGCTAGCATCTCCTTCTCTGTGACTGTGTAGTTCCGCTGAGCGGCATCCAAAGTACGGCTAGCGTAGTGTATGGAAAATGGTACTCCATCCCTCCTCTGTCCCAGCATGACCCCTACGGTAAAATCAGAGGCATCCGTCATGATCTCGAATGGGAGAGACCAATCGGGCGGTTGGAGGTCAGGAGCCTCAACAACTAGACTCTTGAGAGTCTCAAATGACGCTAGACACTTATCATCCATAATGAACTCGGTATCTTTCATTAGCAAATCAGTCAACGGCTGGGCAATCCTGCTGAAATCATGAATAAATAACCGGTAGAAACTGACGTACCCCAGAAAAGACCGTAACTGTCGCAAGTTGGACGGTGGACTAAGTTTCCTAATGATATCCACCTTGGCCGGATCAACTTCCATGCCCCTATTGGAGATTATATGTCCAAGCACCGTCCCTTGAGTCACCATGAAGTGACTCTTCTCCCAAGAAAGCACAAGATGGACCTTAATGCATCGCTGAAGGACGCGGTCTAGGCAGTCAGGACAAGCATCAAACCCATCGCCATAGTCCGAAAATTCGTCCATGAATACCTCCAAGCACTCACCCACCATGTCCGAAAAGAGGGACAACATGCACCTTTGGAATGTCGCCGGGGCGTAACATAGACCAAAGGGCATCCATCTGAAAGCATATGTCCTAAAGGGACATGTGAATGTAGTCTTGTCCTGGTCTTCGGGCGCAATAGCCACCTGATTGTATCCGGAGTACCCGTCCAAGAAACAATAATGACTCTTCCCGGTTAGCCTCTATATAATCTGATCAATAAAAGGCAATGGAAAATGATCCTTCTTGGTGGCCTGGTTCAATCGTCTGTAGTACACACAGACCCTTCAAGAAGTAGGTACCTGGGTAGCGATCTCCTCTCCAGACTCACTAACAACTGTGGTGATGCCCGTCTTCTTGGGCACCACATGCAATGGACTGACCAACTTGGAGTCAGAGATGGGGTAGATAAAATCGGTGCTCCACTATTTCGAGATCTCCTTCATGACAACCTCTCGAAGGTTCGGGTTCAGCTGCCGCTGGAACTCACGCAACGACTTCGTGTCCTCTTTGAGATAGATATGGTGGGAGAACATGGCCAGACTTATCCCCTGGAGATCGGCTACTCTCCATCCTATCGCCTTGCGGTTCCCCCCATCAGACGGGATTCTTGCTCTCTAGTCAAATCTGCTGAGATAATGACTGGGTGCATCTCATGCTCACACGCAAGGAACCTACACTTCAGCGATGATGGTAAAGACTTCAGCTCTGGACAACTGGGTGCTGGCGGATCTGGCCTCTGAAAAGTCTGAGTGAATGCAACCAAATCTGCATGGAAGAATGAGAACTCTCGCTGAAAATTAGAATCTGGTGAAGACTGCTCGGCTGGTATGTCTCTGCTCTGCATGGAACCAGTCTCCACACTAGCTGTTGGCTCTGTAGAAGTCAGACATGGTATCAAATCATCAAACTCTGCCCAATCTATGTCTGACTCCGAGGGATCTGAATCTGAATCAAAAGAATCATCTGCCTCGCGATCGAGAACCGGCTCTGCTGCCTGAAATGTATTCTGGACCAGGAATGTACTCTCCAAGCTCTCCTCTACTGGCATCTGTGCATCAGCAGACTCTGAAGGTGATTTGATGGCTCGTGAAACTGCATCGGACCAAACTGCCTCATCATCTGTAATCACAAAATCACAGTCTTGGTGGATGTCTCTCTCTGCCTCTGTCATCTGCTCTGAATCCGAAGGCGGCTCTGAGCAAGTTGAATCTCTGGCTCTAGTCTCCTCGATCATCTCTATTTGTATACCCCCACCCTCGACGTGAAAGTATACCTTCCCGCTATCATGATCGGACACTGCCTTGGTTGTGGCCAAGAACGGGAGTCCTAAAATGATGGGGGTATCGGTCACGGACTCAAGGATCTCCATGTCCAACACAACGAAGTCCATGGGGAATTTCAGGCCCTGAATCGTGACGACAACGTCCTTCAACAACCCCTTCGGCCTCTTGATAGATCGATCAGCAAACTGAAGGACCATCCTGCTCTGTCGTAGAGGGCCAAACTCAAATCGGTCGAGTAAGGCTGCCGGAAGTAGGTTGATCGAAGAACCACTGTCTAATAGAGTACGGTCGAACCTCTGCTCATGAATGTGGCATCTGACATAAGGGGCTCCTGCATCTGGCCTCTTGGCTGGCAGACGCTTCTGGATGGCGAAGAAAGTGGCGCGAGTGAGCACATGGATCTCTAACGGATGGTTCCTCCTCTTCCTGCGAATGGCAGTCCTATCTCTGAGGTTCCTCTGGAAGAGGGGGATGTGCTCCAAGGCCTCCTGTAGAGTCAGCTGTATGTGAAATCTATCCATCATCTGCTGGCTGAACTCTAGATGGTGTGATCTTTTTGGATTTTCTTTGGTAGTCCCCTTAGCCAAGCGGAGTGCTTGGGGAAAGGGGATGGCTGGGTCCTTCTCAGATGAAGGACTAGGATCGGGTTTATGCTGTTGTGGCAAAGTAGAATCCATACATAAATCATCAATCAACACAGATGGACTTGCAAATGATAAACCCTTTCTTTATTCACAGAATCGTCCTGAGATACATGAACTAAATGAAAAGCAACATGAGAAGAACTAGTGGCCTCAGCACCAACCTCAGCATCTGGAATAGCGGCATCAGTACCGCAGTCTGGCTCAGCAACTCTGGTGGCATCAGTACCACCTCCTCCATCTGGTGAAGTGACGGCCTCAGTATCGTCATCTGGATCAACATCCTTGGTGGCGTTAGCACCACCGTCATCATCATGATCATGAGTGGCATCAGCACCGCTCTCCTCCTTGTCTGGCGCTCCTAAAGTTGCGTGGGGTCGTCGCTCATATGAGGCGCCGCCGGTTGGCATCCTACTGCTCCTAAGTGTAACAAAGTCAGCATCAAACATGTATGCAGTAATATCACCAAGGGAATCACTAGGAGTGGTAACCTCTATGAACTCTACATGCTCAGACTTCCTCTTGAGATTGTCCGGATTGGGCTCTATCTGGGCAGGAATGGCGGCCTTCCCCTTCACAATCTCTCTCATCTATTGCCGAAACTCATCCATCTCCAGTCGGAAAGTGGCTTGCTGCTCGGAGATGAGGTGGTCTAAGTTGTCCAAGGCGAGGTTCTCATAGGCGGGCCCATGAGAACCTAGCGGGTGGCCTCTCTGGTAGTGAGGCTGCTGCTGCTGGTGAGAGAGATAAGGGGGCTGAGACTGATACTGTTGAGGCTGTTGTGGTTGGCTTCAAGACTGTCCCTGCTGATAGGTGATGAATCCAAATTTCATCATCTTTGTTCTATCATTTTGGCCTTAAAAACCCTAGTAAATGCGTGTAAATAGGCTTAATTCAGGCATTTTAGCATTCATGCATCATTATGTAAATATTGTATAAAATGCGGGTTTTAAAGCCAAAATTATAGAATAAAGAAAAGAAAAGAAAAAGAATAAAATATTGTAAATATTTTATGACTCGAAACCCTGAGACCTAGGCATCTAGATGACTAGGTCGACAAGGAATAAAGTAGGGGGAGATAAGGGCCAAAAACCAATAAAAATACCTCTTATTTTCGTTCATTCTTTATTCATTTTGGGACCTATTTTTGGTTCTACTTTTTATACTTCAAATAAAGAAACTTTGTACATGAAAGTGTAGATAATTAAATAAATAAAAATACAAAATTGATTTCACTCAAAAATAATACATAGATAAAAAGTTATGATCTGAATAAAAATCCAGAATCCCAACTTCCCAGACCTGTATCTCCCAAATAAAAACTCGAAATGCGTTAAACTCACCTTTAATTGTATATAATTTAAAATAAACTATCTAATGGCGGTGGATTCGCATTTGGCGGAGCTACGGTTTGAAAGTTGAGTTTTGGACCCCTATTGTATACTTGTACAGATTAAAATATTCATTTTATTATCTATTCATTATTTTTATAATTTTATATTTTTATAATTTTGTAAATATTATTTATAACATATTTGTACATTAAAATCAGAATAAATACCTAAATAAAATACAAAATAAAGTACTTGAATATTACATACCTAGGTATAATACATATAAATATACCTACATAGAGTATAATCCTATTTTATTAAGTGTATAAAACACCTCAGAAAAATAAAATAAAAATATATTTAAGTGTATAAAAATAATTTATAAATTTATAAAATAATAAACAAAATTAATAAAATTAAATACATAAAATAAAAATAAAATACTAAAATATATAGATAAAGATATCTATAAGGGTATAAAAGGTAACTTGTAATTTTATACTTCATAAAAATAAAAAAATCGTAATAAATTAATTTATAAAATTATAAATTATTTTTATTTAATAACCTAAAAATAATAAAATCGTTTATTATTTTAAAATCATTTTACAAAACTTTTTTCTAGGCTTTTTCCTGGTTGGTCCACGTGGACCAACCAGGTGGGCTGGAGAGTTGACCTCAGGTCAACTCTCTGACCCCTGCCTGTGGCTGAGTCAGAACCATGTTTTATCCAGTTTTCTTGGATTTTTCTAGGTCGGCCCTTTCACCCTTCCATGATGATTTCTTCACGACTTTTTGTCCTCGAGGATTGCTCTTACACGCCAAGCCTTCATCTCGAGGATTGGGACATCGATTCGTGAGATCCATCTCGATCTTGGAGCCTCCTTTACCATTTTTTTCAAAACGCCCCAAAACCTCCATTCTCCCTTGAACCCTCTTCTACCGTTTAGCCTCGCCTTGGAGCTCCAGATCGATCCCTGTGACAGGGGGATCTCCAGCTCCGTCGCGCGAGGCCAGGAAAGGCGTCGGAGGGCGGTTCCACCCCCATCTCCGGCGTCCACCGTGAGGTCCCATCTCTTGGTTTTTCCAAACCAATCGAGGTCGATTTTTGTTTATTTTTCTGTTCTTTTCGTGCTGTGTAGTTAGTCTTTAGATCTAGCTTTTAATTCATGTGTTTAGTTTGGTAGTCGATCACTCGCTTCCCACCTCGCCGGAGCTTGCCCGGCGAGCGCCTATTCACGCCATTTACCATCTACTTCGCTCGTGCTCGCCCTGGGACCACCGTCTGTCGCCGTGTGTTTTGATTGCAGGTACCAGGTGCGAGGAGGCCCTCACCTAGGGGTCATTTTTACCACAAACGTGCTACCTGGAGCCACTCTCCATCCCTGACCTCGCGACGGTGCATCGGGGCTCCCCCGCCCATTTTGACGTCTCTGTCGAGTCGGGGATTCTTCCAGGAACGTCGGGGACGTTTTTGCGTAGCAAGGGAGCTTCGGGAGCGGAGACGCGAGCTCAGAGAAGATCGTCCAGGCACCTGTTCTTCCCAGTTCATCCATCGGGCATCCCAGTTGTCGATCCGGCCAAGTTCTTGTTGCGGTACAGCAGTCGTCTGATCCTTCGGATCCCCGCCGTTCGATCATCAAGCTCGATCTAATCCAGGCCGCACAACTAAACCGTCATTGGCTCCTGCGGACGCGACACGTGGCGTTAGTAAATGCAAATCCGCTGTCCGTGCCCGCCGAGCCTGGGTATTTTGCGTTCTTAACCCGGGCAATTTTGTATTTTAATATTAGACGTTTAAACATTCATCTGTCGTTATTACCTTTGTGTAATATTTGCATGGTGCCCCTTGACATTTGCATTATCCCATTTTGGTCCCTGCGAGGTCACGTGCTTTGCGCATGTGACTTGGCAATTTTGCAGGGATACCCGGTGATGTTTTATATTTAATATTTAGTGCAAGCACTTATAATTGCAGTAATATATGTCTGGCATACGCGCGTGCTACGCACGTGTATCTCAGGGATTTTTGTACTTGTGCCCCTGCAGATTTTATGATTAAAATTTAGTCCTCAAAAGTTCAATTGCAGTATATATTTTGTGGACAATTTACGTGCAAGCCCCTCAACGTCTGCATATTTGTGTTAATACCCCTACTAGCTTGCATTTGTTTGTTGTTTTAGTATTTATTTCATCCATCTATAAGTACATAAAAAATCCACAAAAATCAAGTTAAGTTCTTGTTGCATCCTAGTTTCATGACATATTTTTATTTTGCATATTTATTGCATTTTAATATTTATAAAAAATCAAAAACACTCATTTTCAACACTGCTTGCATTACAAAATCCATAAAAATTATAAAATCACCTTAGAAAATTCCCAAATAACTATATTTTGCTTATTTTAGTGTGTTTTAACTTCAATCCAAAAATCACTAAAAAATATAAAAGAAAACGCCTAAAAATATTAAAACTCTAAAAACCTTCATAAAAATTTAGAAAATTCATAAAAATAAAAATTGTGTTTTCTTTTCTTGAATTTTCTGTATTTTATTATCTTTAATTGAAAATTATTTTGGAGAATTTTTGTTACTGTGTGATATTTTATTTATCCATTTAAGTTTCAGATCTTTATTTTATTCGTTGTTTTTAGTATTTTTTACTTTAAAAATACCAAAAAATTAAGAAAATCTAGAAAAATAAAAAAATAGAACAATATCAAAAGGCCAAAAATATTTTATTTCTTGATTTTTGGGTATTTTTACCTATTTTTATAAATACAATATTTCTCTCTTACTTACTTTGTATATATCTTCTATTTAAAGAAAAAGAAAATATAAAAAAATATAAAATATAAAATAGAAAAATATAAAATTAGTAAATTAAAAATCAAAATAAAAAAATATAAAATCCAAAAATTAAATAAAAAATATAAAATCAAAAACCCACAAAAAATAGCATAGGTAGACAAATTCTCACATTCACACATTTTGAGCATTTGCCCCGTTCTACCTGTCTGCTCCCTGTATTCGACCTCTACACATACCTGCACCTATACACATCTTTGTTGTAGAGTTATAATAAATTTTAACTCTGCATTGCTTTTCATTGCTTGATTTCTGTTGTGGGTTAATTGTTGTTTGAATTTCGGATTTCGCGTGAGGTCAACTCAGCGACTGTTAATTCGCCTTGTGAATTGACACGACCTCTGCAAAATTCGGTTCAACAAATGGCACCGTTGCCGGGGAGCAACAACGCGTAGTTCGGGTTTATTATTTGTGCTTGTGATTGATTGTCTATTTCACGACTTTTATTTCTGCTTGTTTTATTTTCCTTATTTTTGATATATCTTGTTGAATTGTCTCACCACTCTCCTTGCTTGGATTTTGTGCGAGGTATGCGGATCGAGGGAGGATCTCCTCTTTAGAGCACCTGTGCACCCACGTGAGGCGGCTTTGACCTAGCACAAAGGAGGACTTGGAGTGTCTGACGATAAATTTTGAGCATTTTATTTTATTGCATTTACTTGTGTAATTTTTGTGAGAGAGAGACCACTTTATTATTGTAATAATAGAATTACTCAAGACTTTGGACTTTCGGGCCCAATTTCCAGGTGTTTGTACACCTGGGGGCTCACCGCGGCTTTTTACGGTTTTCTTCGCATTCTTTTTTATTTGTTTTCCGATCTTATTTTTATTTCTTTTGTGTGATTGAGCCCTTAGTCGTAGGAGTTGCTTGACATAGTCTTAAGCCAAACACCTAATATATTTGCATGTGCCTATAGTCTCGTTTCGACTTAGACAAATTTTGAAAACTGTTCTTCATGCTAATAGTAGCTTCTCACACTTAGGGTGATTTCATCGGCTTTGCATTTGCATATAGATATGTTTCAATTCTGCTGAGCATCTTTGCATGTAGAGTGCTGGAGGCAAGGTGAGCATTTACAATTTAGCATACATCATTATTTTGCCGCTTGCATTGCTTTTCCGCTTCTACCTCTGATTTGATCACCTAGGTGCTTAAAGGAATTGATTCCTCGTTAGGCTCGTGCATTTCTCACTAAAAATCAAAAAAAAAGTGATAATCAAATAAAATTGGGACTGCTAAAATTACTTGACCCTAAAATCAACCAAAAAGAAAATCTTGTCTTGGGGCGAGTAATACCCTCATTGTCTTCGTTTTACATTGCTCGCGCGCACACTAAGGTTAGTGCCCAAATCCTATTCAGCCCCTAAGTGTGTGTGCAACTCTTTGACTTATCACCTAACTCTAAAACAGACAAGATAAAAAGACCGACTTTTTGGTCTCTACCGAGTTCAATAGGTGAATTGAGGGTTTGTCTTGTTTTCATTTTTTGTTTGTGATTGTTTGTGTGCATTTCTCGATCACCACTGCGCATTTGCGCCTTTTTCTCGCTTCTCTTGATTTGACCATCGTGCTCTCCCGACTATCATTTTTCTCTTGTCTCGAAATGGACCCTTGGAGCATCTTTTATCCGGACTTTGCGGATCCTTCGTTCACTCTAGCCGGTCCACCTCCTTTTTTCCAGGAGGACTTTGCTCCTGATTTTTGTACATATCCGACCAACCCACTATTTCAGGATTCAGACTTTGATCTTCACCAATCATTTCCACCACCATCACCCTCACATTTCGACATCCCGCTCTTCCTTGAGTATCCTGATCCGGAATGTGATTTTTGTCCACACCCACCACCCACATTCGACACACCCAATCCTGAGATTTTGGAGTCACCTTTCATGGTATCCGCACTTGAGACCTTGAATCAGATGATGGAGCATATGAAGTCGAGGATCAATGACCTTACTAGTTTGAATAAGAACCAGAATGACACTCCATTCTTTGAGGATTTGGATTCATGTGAGGATTGTCATGAGAGCTTGCAATCGCCCAAAACACAAAAAAAAATGAGAAAAATTTAAAAATCCAAAAAGAGTTCAGGAGACCTTTGATCGAGTTAGACTGTGAGGAGAGCACGCACTTGCCAGATCCTTTGTCCACACATCCATTCACACCTTGTCCCACCTTTGGCCCCGAGGATGCTGCTGTACAGACTGCTCTTGGCATTCCTCATGTAGATGATGATTCCGACTTCCTCCCTTGTATGGAGGAAGTCCAAAAATTCAAAAAAATATTGACTTAACCTGAAGTGGTGGCCATTATTCATGAGATCATCCGTGCCCCCACTTCAGCAGGTCATGACTGATTTATCTACTCCTCTTCCCAATAAGAGAAAGCGGAGGAGCAGATTTTAGCATCATATCTTGACCATGGCCACTGCCCACGCCATCACACACCGTCCCATTCTTAGGAAAAAGAACACTGCCACACCTTTCATTAGCTGCACCATCTCTGACTTCACATGTGATCACACTCTCCTCGACGACGGTGCTTCGATTAACATGTTACCCTTCTCGCTGGTACAGTCTCTTCACTTAGGGCCTCTCAAGAAAACCAGGATGATCATTTAGTTTGCTGATGGATCTATAAAGAGGCCGAAGGGTATCCTTGAAAAAGTTGTCATCTCGATTCAGGGCACGAGCTACCATGTTGACTTTGTTGTGTTGCCCATGGAGACCTCCACAGGGGAGCACTCTCCAATCATCCTAGGACGACAATTCCTCGCCTCTGCGAGGGTCGTTATTAATTACAGATCAGGAGAGATTCACTTCCGTCCTGCTGACGAGAGCGAAGTGTTGATCACCGCACCCACTGTCGACCAGAGACCTGCACCTGATGCGACTTTACTTATCTTGGCTGACCCTGAGGACCATGACCTTGATGAGACTATCATAGGATTTTGTTGCTTACTGGATTCCACTGAGACCCAAGAATTCCTCTCCCAGGAGGAAGACTTGGAAAGCATGGACCTCGGAGTTCCTTCTTCTGGGACTTGGCACTGTGTTGATGACATCCGCAGGATTTACACGATTGATACCATTGAGCGGAGGACAGATTTAGAGACTAGACAGGACAGACATGACTCGACTACTTTCACTGATGAGTCCGCTCCTGTTCACCTAGACACTGATAAGACGAAGGCCGAATTTGATTTGATTGCTTTTATTCGGGAACTCGGGCCTTTTGATGAGAAAGATGATCCGGTTGAGATTATTGAGGATGAACAGAGTTCGACTACTTCCACTGATGAGTTTGTTCCTTATGGTTTTGACCTGGACGAGACCTCGCAGGACGACACGGATTACACTTCTTCCGTTGATGATGAGTTCGTCCCATTCCACTTTGATACTAGCGAGACTCCCAAGGCCGGACCTAGTTGTACTTCTTCCACTACCCCGTCTGTGCCTTTACACCCTAGAGCCACTGAGGACCTTCACCATGTCGATCCTGATCGGTTTCCGTCCACTGTGGACCCTGATGTCGACCTGCACCACACTAGATCTATTCCTCAACGGTCCCGCAAGAAGGTTTGCTTTCAACCTTCTTGATCTCGTGTACATCCATCTTTGTTGTATATTCACCATTGTTCATCTCTGTTCTCTCTACCGTATTGCTCATCTACCCATTCTCATGTTTGCCTTGCTTAGGACGTACTTTGTCCTAAGTATAGGGGGGTGGACGAGCCAAGTGTTCAGTCGTTGTTCCGTTTCATCGCTCTTGTTGTTGCCTATACTTAGGACTTCTTGTACCCTTAAGTATAGGGGGAGTTATGCGTACATTCTTCTCTATCTTCTTCCATCTGTTGGTATCTTTTCTTCTTTTCTTCTTTTCCTCTTCTATCTTCTTTATCTTCCGAAAAGGTGTCGCCCCTTGTAGACAGTTTTCTATACTTAGGACAGACTTTGTCCTAAGTATAGGGGGGTGTGCACCCCGAGTTGATTCTATTCTTTGATCCTCTCCATTGTCTCCTCTTCTTGTCTATACTTAGGGATATCTTGCCTTAAGTATAGGGGGAGACAGTCTGAGTACGATCTATTCATTCCCTCCCTTGACCCTCCCTACTTTGTGTACAGTCCGCTATACTTAGGATTATTTGATCTTAAGTATAGGGGGGACGATCAACTTCTCATTCGTTCATCTCTTATTCATTTATTCTTTAGACTTTTCTATACTCAGTACGAGTTATGTCTTCTTTTTCTCTATGATCTATGAGGACATAGCTTAAGCTAAGTATAGGGGGATCGTATATCCTACGTATATACTTTAGACATAACTCGTACTTTCGTATTTTTACTAATAAATATGGCTAATTACACTATTAAAATTCATTAAAAACCTTAATAAAAAGATGTGATTATTCCTCAAATTCTTTTTGTACTTACTGATTAATAAATCATGTGAAAATATTTTTTGCAAAATGTTTGAAAAATAGTTTGAAAATCTTTGTGAAAAATCTTTTGAAAACTATTTGGAAAACGTTTTGTTACATGTTTTCAACCTTTGTAAAAACATTTTGTTTGAAAAATTTATTTTCTTTGTGTGAAATAAAATGTTTGAAAAATGATTTGCAAATGGTTTGAAAAATGGTTGAAAAAATATGTGAAAAATCTATATATACTGTTTGGAAAACCTTTGCAAAATGATTTTCAAATGTGTGTACATGTTTGTAAAAACTGTTTGTAAAAATTATTTTGGACTATAGTTTTCAAAATTGTTTGAAAAACCCTTTTCAAATAAGTTTGAGGAATACTTACATCTCACCTAAAATTCTCTATGTATATACCTATAAAATTGACCACTTACCCTTGTAAATTCTTAAAATCTACGTCTTGTGAATATAAGATGCATCCCCGTGTAAATATTTGTACCTAATTTTTGGCCAAAACCTTTTTATTTTCAAAAATCCCAAAAACATTTGCAAAATTAAAATCCAAAAACATTTGAAAAATCTTTTTGAAAAATCTAAAAATTGCATATTCATCATCTTTTCAAAAATTCATAAAAGTTCAAAATCTTTGAAAATTGCATCACAAAAATATTTTCTGCATAGCATTTGCATAGCATGAGCATTTTTCAGATTGAGTTTGATAGTTGAACAAGTCTAAGTAAAATCCGAAGATTGGAGCTTGGTTGGACCTTAAATTTCCCTAATTAATAGGAACCTTATAGGAACTGGGATTGATGTACTTCATGTCTAGTTGACTTAATTCTTTGAAGATCATGAGACTTGGTTCAATGGATTCTTGACTGCCTAAGTAGAGTATTTCAGAGCACACACACGACTCTTGTTGATAATGATCTAACTTGGACACCTGTACCTTTCACATGGCTCAACTCAGTTGGAGTGGTGAGGGGGTTGGATTTGCCGGTATGAGACGCATACAAGTGGAAACACTTGTCCTCTAGGGAGGGAAGTGCACCCCAACCCGTCTAGTGATGATGAGTTTTGAGGATAGGAGATCGTGGGTTGCAATAATGCTTCAAAAGAGGGATAGTCTACTGGCTTAAGAGGAAAAACTCCCTATGTATATGCTGTTGTATATAGTATTCAAAAAAAGAAAAAAATGGAAAAAAATATACAAAAAATGAAAACTCCAAAAAAGTGGGCAGGCCTGTACAAAAAGAAAAATGCCTGCCGGAGTGTACATATGTGTATAGTCAAATAAGCACGCTTGAGCTTCAAAGTCAAATCATATGAGCCTGCAGCTGGATGACTTGACTACACTGGTCTTGCATCCTAGGATAGGTAGCTACACTGGCTACCGTCCATTCTTTTCTTCACCCCCTCCTCTTGAGTTGGTTGCCACTTGAACTTAGAAGGGAATACCTTGTTCCTTGAGGAATGAGTTATTGGATTGGGGAATCATTGGGTTGTCATATTGGAGAAGTCAATCTCTTTGTCATTCTAGTTGGGGAGAGCCACAATCACTTACACTGTACGAGTCAGATTCATAGTCGTAAGAGTTTGCGTATGAGTTGAAATATTTCTGACATGGCTATTGAGGAGACTTGAGCAGAGTTTTGGGATTCTCAAAGGCTGTTGGATTTCAAGTCCGGTTCTCATTAAGGTTCCGCCCGCACTAAAATTCCAAAAGTTCCGACTTAAGCTCCAAACGTTGATTTTGTGAAGACAAGTTTGATAATTAGACTTAATCCAATTTTCTTCCTTTTCTTTTCTTTGTTTTTTCTTTTCTACACATATTGCATAAGTGTTTGCTAGGGACTAGCAAAGGAAAGTATAGGGGGATAATGAATCCACGTTTCATCATCTTTATTCTATCATTTTGGCCTTAAAAACCCTAGTAAATGCATGTAAATAGGCTTAAATCAGGCATTTTAGCATTCATACATCACTGTGTAAATATTGTATAAAATGCAGGTTTTAAAGCCAAAAGTATAGAATAAAGAAAAGAAAAAAAAGAATAAAATATTGTAAATATTTTATAACCCAAAACCCTGAGACCTAGGCATCTCGATGACTAGGTCGACAAGGAATAAAGTAGGGGGAGATAAGGGCCAAAAACTAATAAAAATACCTCTTATTTTCATTCATTCTTTATTCATTTTGGGACCTATTTTTGGTTCCACATTTTATACTTCAAATAAAGAAACTTTGTACATGAAAGTTGTAGATAATTAAATAAATAAAAATACAAAATTGATTTCACTCAAAAATAATACACAGATAAAAAGTTATGATCTGAATAAAATCCAGAATCCCAACTTCCCATACCTGTATCTCCCAAATAAAAACTCGAAATGCGTTAAACTCACCTTTAATTGTATATAATTTGAAATAAACTATCTAATGGCGGTGGTTTCGCATTTGGCGGATCTACGATTTGAAAGTTGAGTTTTGGACCCCTATTGTCTACTTGTACATATTAAAATATTCATTTTATTATTTATTCATTATTTTTATAATTTTATATTTTTATAATTTTGTAAATATTATTTATAACTTATTTGTACATTAAAATCAGAATAAATACCTAAATAAAATACAAAATAAAATACTTGAATATTACATACCTAGGTATAATACCTATAAATATACCTACATAGAGTATAATCCTATTTTATTAAGTGTATAAAACACCTCAGAAAAATAAAATGAAATACATAAAATAAAAATAAAATACTAAAATATATAGATAAAGATACCTATAAAGGGTATAAAAGGTAACTTGTAATTTTATACCTCATAAAAATAAATAAAAATCATAATAAAATAATTTATAAAATTATAAATATTTTTTTATTTAATAACCTAAAAATAATAAAATCGTTTATTATTTTAAAATGATTTTACAAAACTTTTTTCTAGGCTTTTTCCTGGTTGGTCCACGCGGACCAACCACGTGCGCTGGAGAGTTGACCTCGGGTCAACTCTCTGACCCCTGCATGTGGCTGTGTCAGAACCATGTTTTATCCTGTTTTCTTGGATTTTTCTAGGTCGGCCCTTTCACCCTTCTATGATGATTTCTTCATGACTTTTTGTCCTCGAGGATTGCTCTTACACGCCAAGCCTTCATCTCGAGGATTGGGACATCGATTCGTGAGATCCATCTCGATCTTGGAGCCTCCTTCACCATTTTTTTCAAAAAACCTCCATTCTCCCTTGAACCCTCTTCTACCCACGTTTAGCCTCGCCTTGGAGCTCCAGATCGATCCCTGTGACAGGGGGATCTCCAGCTCTGTCGCGTGAGGCCAGGAAAGGCGTCGGAGGGTCGTTCCACCCCCATCTCCGGCGTTCGCCGTGAGGTCCCATCTCTTAGTTTTTCCAAACCAATCGAGGTCGATTTTTGTTTATTTTTATGTTCTTTTCGTGCTGTGTAGTTAGTCTTTAGATCTAGCTTTTAATTCATGCGTTTAGTTTGGTAGTCGATCACTCGCTTCCCACCTCACCGGAGCTTTGCTCCGGCGAGCGCCTATTCACGTCATTTACCATCTACTTTGCTCGTGCTCGCCCTAGGACCACCGTCTGTCGCCGTGTGTTTTGATTGGAGGTACCAGGTGCGAGGAGGCCCTCACCTGGGGGTCATTTTTGCCGCAAACGTGCTACATGGAGCCACTCTCCATCCCTGACCTCGCGGTGGCGCATTGGGGCTCCTCCGCCCATTTTGGCATCTCTGTCGAGTCGGGGATTCTTCCAGGAATGTCGGGGACGTTTTGCACAGCAAGGGATCTTCGGGAGCGGAGACGCGAGCTCGGAGAAGATGGCCCAGGCACCTGTTCTTCCCAGTTCATCCATCGGGCATCCCGGCCGTCGATCCCGCTGAGTTCTTGCTGCGGTACAACAGCCGTTTGATCCTTCGGATCCCCGCTGTTCGATCATCAAGCTCGATCTAATCCAGGATGCACTGCTGAACCGTCATCGGCTCCTGCGGACGCGACATGTGGCGTTAGTAAATGCAGATCTGCCGTCTGTGCCTGCCAAGCCTGGGTATTTTGCGTTCTTAACCAGGGCAATTTTGTATTTTAATATTAGACGTTTAAACATTCATCTACCGTTATTACCTTTGTGTAATATTTGCATGGTGCCCCTTAACATTTGCATTATCCCATTTTGGTCCCCGCCAGGTCACGTGCTTTGCGCACGTGACTTGGCGATTTTGCATGGATACCCGATGATATTTTATATTTAATATTTAATGCAAGCACTTATAATCGCAGTAATATATTTCTGGCATAATTGCATTTGAGTCCTCAGTGTTTTGGATAATTGCAAGTTTGCCCCTAACAGGCGCGCGTGCTACACGCGTGTCTCTCAGGGATTTTTGTACTTGTGCCCCTGTGGATTTTGTGATTAATATTTAGTCCTCAAAATTCAATTGCAGTATATATTTTGTGGACAATTTATGTGCAAGCCCCTCAATGTCTGCATATTTGCGTTAATACCCCTGCCAGCTTGCATTTGCTTATTGTTTCTAGTATTTATTTCATCCATATATAAGTACCTAAAAAATCCACAAAAATCAAGTTAAGTTCTTGTTGCATCCTAGTTTCGTGGCATATCTTTATTTTGCATATTTATTGCATTTTAATATTTATAAAAAATCAAAAATACTCATTTTCAGCACTGTTTGCATTATAAAATCCATAAAAATTATAAAAACACTTCAGAAAATTCCCAAAAAATATATTTTTCTTATTTTATTGTGCTTAAACTTCAGTCCAAAAATCACTAAAAATATAAAAGAAAACTCCTAAAAATATAAAAACTCTAAAAACCTTCTTAAAAATTTAGAAAATTCATAAAAAAATCTAAAAATTGTGTTTTTCTTTTCCTGAATTTTCTGTATTTTATTATCTTTAATTAAAAATTAATTTGGAGAATTTTGTTACTGTGTGATATTTTATTTCTCCATTTTAGTTTCAGATCTTTATTTTATTCACTATTTTTAGTATTTTTGACTTTAAAAATACCAAAAAATTAAGAAAAATCTAGAAAAATCACAAAAACATTAGAAAAATATAAAAAGCAAAAACATTTTATTTCCTGATTTTTGAGTATTTTTACCTATTTTTATAAATACATTATTCCTCTCTTACTTACTTTGTATATATCTTCTATTTAAAGAAAAAGAAAATATAAAAAAATATAAAATATAAAAAAGAATATAAAATCAGTAAATTAAAAATCAAAATACAAAAATATAAAATCCAAAAATTAAATAAAAAATATAAAATAAAAACCCACAAAAAATATCATAGATAGACAAATTCTCACATTCACACATTTTAAGCATTTGCCCCGTTCTACCTGTCTGCTCCCTGTGTTCGACCTCTATACATACTTGCACCTATACACATCTTTGTTCCAGAGTTATAATAAATTTTAACTCCGCACTGCTTTTCATTGCTTGATTTCTGTTGTGGGTTAATTATTGTTTGAATTTCGGCTTTCGCGTGAGGTCAACTCAGCGACTGTTGATTTGCCTTGTGAATCGACACGACCTCTGCAAAATTTGGTTCAACAATAGCGACAAGGACCATGCTGCTGGTAGGACTGGTGTGGCTGCTGCCAGTGTGATGGGAACTAGGGCTGCTGGTACTGCTCTCGCTGCTGGCCGTACTGGCCACCCTGAACTGGTGGCTGTTGCTAGGAACTGGTACCTCCGGTCGTCCAACGGAATCCGGGATGGTCTCGTCGGATACCAGGCTGGGGTCAGTCATACCATATCCTGCTGACATCCATCAACGGCTCCTGCTCGTAAGTGGGTGGGGGGAGTACTGCCAGGGGCTGGTCTGGCTGATACACCACCATCTGGCTGTCTTGAGATGGTTGCGACTAGACGTACTACTGCTGTGGCTGCTGATACGGCTCTGTTGGACATGGTGGACCTGTCGGTAGTGGGCGGAGGGCTGGGTCAAGCTGCTGCTGCTGCCTAGGTCTGCCCGTGACCTGAGACGGGGCTGAGAAGCTGTCTGTGCCTCCTGGAGACACATGATCTAGGTCTTCAGGTCACTCAGTGTCTGTGCCATCCGATCTATCTATGACATGCCCTGGCGTTGTGATAGATACTCATTCATCACTCTTTATTCTTTTATTTTAGCTAAAAATCTTTGCAAAACACCATGTAGATACTTGTAAATACAATAAGTTATCAAATAGGCATGCTTGTGTAAATAGCAATAATTAGCATGTTTTTATGTAAAAATAAAAGAATAAAGAAATAAAGGAAAAGAGGGAAATATTTAGAATAAATATTGAGTGACTTGAACCCAAGAGAGGGCCCAACATGGGCTTGATCGCCAAATAAAATAAGTAGAGAGAGATAGGGCCATTCATCATTGTACACATTTCCTTCTTAGTGTATATATTTTATTTCATAAAAGTAAAAATAAAAATGGGTTTTTATTAAGTTGTAAATATTTCTAAAAATAAAATAAAAATGAGAAAAATAGGATAAAACCAAAAATAAAATACTTTCTCTCTCTATATTTTACATACACCATGTATATACCAATAAAAGACCTATTTATTTTACCCTTGTAAATAAATAATAAAAATCAAATAAAAATTATTTTATACTCTAAATTTTATGTTGTAAATAAATAAAATATAAAATTAGAGTATTTTTACAAAAAAAGAAATTAAAAATAAAAATATAAAATACATAGGTATTTTATACCTGTATATAAAATAATATAATGTATATACATAATTTATTTTTCAAAAAAATAAATAAAAATCATTAAAAAATAATTTGAAAAATAATAAATATTTTTCATTTTATAAATATTTTTAAATAAAATCATTTGCTATTTTTAAATTATTTTATAAATAATTTCTGGAATGCTGAATTCTGATTGGTCCACGGGGGATTGTTGACCCCCGGTCAACTCTCCCCCTGGACCACTTTGCACCCGGATCCGGTTCCTGCCTGATTTCTCCAAATATTCCCGAACCGATCCAACCTCCATCTTCTCAAACCTAGGGCTCCGATTATCGAGGGATGACCCGCGATTCACGTCTGATCTCCTCTTTAGGTATCCATACCTCGATCCGCGTGCTCCACTCCAATCTTCTCAGACCCTTCACCGTATAAAGCCTCACCCCCAGCCACCTTTTCCCGTACCTTCGGCCATTGTCTTCGACCCCAGTGACCACCATTCTTCTCCTCGAGTGACAGCGAGCGCAGGAGAGTGTTGCAGCGAGAGTTTGAAGGCCTTAGCCCCAGGTCTGGTGACCCATCTCATCGTGCTCCGCCACCGGCAAGCTTGAGCCTCTAGAGATGTCGCTCCATTGAGGCAAATACACTAGGGGGTAGCTGACCTCTAGCACAAACGCTTTCCTCCATCAGGTAGATTCAATAGCCTCTAGTTTCGTCTAATTTCCAAGTCTTCGATTTTCAACCGTCGGGCTTTCATCGGACATCTCACACCCTCTAATTATCTATTCGCCACTCCGATCAGCCCTTCACCTTCGCGAGTCTCCTCTCCACGTTCTCCACCCATCCATTCCCCCTAGTTCGCCCAGGAACAGGGACATCGACTCTCCTCTGTCGTCGCTAGCCGGAGAGCATCGCCCTGCCTCATACGTCCATCCACTTCGCCCGTAACCGGGTCGAGGAAGTTTGCCCTCGACCCAGCTTTCTTCCTGTGCAGGTTTGAAGGCAAATGGACCTCATCTGGAGGTCCTATCACTGAAGCATAGTGCTCCAGGTTCTTCTTCGTCGCCGGGGCCCTCCAGGACCTCCCAGCCTCATCGGAGCATCCCATCCGCTGCGGAACGCCATCAGCTATCTTTTTCCTAACCTAGTAGCCTCGGAGGATGCCCCCACCGTGCGTATTGGCCGGACGAAGTTCGTCGGCAACCTGTTCTTCCAGGGAGCATCTCCGTCGTCCGATAGAGCCTCGTTGCCAGTTCTGGTCTCCACCGTCCATCATCCGAGAGGCTTGTAGCCGTCCAATCCATCTGAGGATCTGATCCGGGACGTTGATCGCCGAAGGGGTACCAGCCATCCACATCCATCAGATCTTAAGTGGACATCCTTCAGCCATTGGATCCTTAATAATAAGGGTAAATTTCACTTAAGCCCTTTCTGCTTTAGCATTTACTTTTCAGTCCTGTAATTATGTGTCGTAGCTGTTTTTAATTTGAATACATTACACTTTGGACCTCAGACTTTTAGATTTTGCATTTCAGTCCCTCTGTTTGTGGCGCACGTGCTTCGTCACGTGATTTTCTGGGATAATTGCATGTATGGGGCTTGGGTTTAATGAATGTTATGCTTTGAAGTTTTAGTTTAAATATTTGCACTTATACCCATGTGTGTGATGGATTTGAACATGTGCCGAATTTGACGTAAAAATTGCATTAAGCCCCCTATATTTCTAGCGCGTGTTATATTTTGGCCCCTGGAACTTAATTTCTTCGCACTTAGGTCCTTGTGTGCTGTGCATGTTTTATTGCTTAAATAAAATATCAAATCAACTCCAAATCTCTTGAAATTTGGACACATCGCCCCTGCCACTGTGTAAAAATTTCAATGACTTTTTGGGACATTTTTGTTTTCGTTTTATATTTTTAAAAATTTAAAAACCCTTATTTGTGTCACTGTCTAACTTAAAAACCATCTAAAAATATTAAAAAGTTCTAAAAATTCTAAAAAAATTAATTTGTGTTTGTTTTGTTGCCTTTTTATTTCTGTGCAATTTTTATGGCTTTTGGATATATAAAACCCATAAAAATCTAAAAACCTAAAAAACATCTAAAAATCATTAAAGATTCCTAAAAATTCAAAAAAAATCTAATTTCTTTTTATGTAGTTAGATTTTCATTTATAGATTTTCAAAAAATTATTGTTGGATTTTTAGAGGCTATTTTAGTATTTTTAAATAGCCTTTCAAATCTGGCTACATAATAGCTTCTATTTTCAGCCTTCCTTCATTTTTAGAAAATTCATAAAAAATTATAAAAATCTGAGAAAATTACCAAAAACACTTGAAAAATCATAAAATCCAAAAATATTTTTATTTTTCTGACATGTTTTTATGTGTTTAATAATTCCTTGAGTTTGCCTTTTTGCCTTTGTTTTATATTTTCTTTATAATTAAAAATCATAAAAAAATTTAAAAACCCATAAAATCCACCAAAAATATTTGTTTTATTTCATTTTAGATTTTTGACTACTTTGTAGGCTTTTTAGCCAATCCGTGCTCCTTGAGTTCGCCCTGGTCGCTATACCAGGTTAAATAAAATAGCGAGACCGCTATTTGTGTTACTTGATTTATTTTCTTTATTTGGTGGTCTTCTTTTCTTGTTGAGTCCGATTCGAGAGGTTGAGGTCGCAGTATGAGTCTCTTTTCTGGTAGCATGGAAATCTAAAGACCGGAGTACGGGCTGAAATAAAGCTTCGGAAAAAGGGATGGACGGCTGGGAACAATTTTTTCTAAGACCCCAAAAATGTACGGAACAAAAAGATTCTATATCCGTAGGGGCACAACAAGATCCAAGCAGAACCACCAAAAATTCCAAATACAAAGAAGCATTCTACCAAATAAAAATCTAACCAAAAAGGTCCAAGCTTCAAGAAAACCTGCAGATCTTGGTGGAGAAGCGGCTACACTGGCCATCTTCACAAGGAGAGGTGACTACACTGGCCACCCTCTAGTTCTTTTCCCCTTCTTCTATCTTCTCCCTCATTCGATTGTGAACACAACACGCCAGACCTTAGAAGGAAATACCTGACTCCCCGAGGACGAGTTACTGGAGAGGAGAGGAGTATAGTAGTCTGGCATTCTGGATGGGAAGAGCTAAAATCCTTCACACACATGAGTTGGTTATTCAATGTTCATAGGGTATACTTTGGGAAGAGGATTGATCTAAGATGACTTCTGAGCCGAAACTGTGACAATGATGTGTAGAACTTGAGGGCTGTTGTTTTTAAAATTCTAAGTCTCACGGAAGTTCCGCCACATTAATAATCCAAAGGTTGAGTTTAGTTTCACTGTCACCTTCATCTCATGGTCTTGGTATGGAACCCAATCTCATTTCACTCCATGGCATTTCTTTTTTGATGCTCAGGGACGAGCATGGTTTAAGTATAGGGGGATGATGAATCTCGGATTCATCACTCTAATCTCATTAATTAAGCTCAAATCCCTCAAAATCAATAGCATTTCTGCATTTATTTTTCATAATTAGCATCCAGGCATGTTTTCATAAGAATTGCATTTTATCCTTAATTTTTGCACAAAATAAGAAGCCAAAAATCCAAGCCAGAAATGACCTGTAAATAGCCTAATTTCCCGAATTTTTAACTCCTTCATGCTAACTCTGAATGACACAAAACGACCTCCATTGTGTACACATAACTAACAAGAATAAATGAAAAATACAAAAAAATCACTAACCCTGTTAAGTGGACCAAAAACACAAACCCTAGTTTCAGGATTTTGGGACTAAAAGCCACATATCTTCCCCATCCAGTGTCCGATTTAATCCTACTCAATTTTGAACTAATGCACATTCAATTACCTTCAATACAAGACCAAGTTCAAGTGAATCGAAGCTCGTATGTGAAAGTTGGGTTTTGGGCCTCTTTTGTACATTGTGTATTTTCGCGGTTTTTGATCCTTATTTTATGTACATATTTTCTTTATCAATAAAAATAAAAAAATAGATTTAGATTTCTTTTATTTATCTCTGTTTTTTCCTTATTTTTCCGGATTTTTTATCTTGTTTAAAATAAAAAAAATTAGAAAACCAAAAAATCAAGGTATTCTATGTACATGGGATACCCCAAAAATTCACTTTTTTACATTTGATAGATTTTGGCTTTGATGTTTTCATGAAAGTTGTAGATCTCGTCGAGACGAGCATTTTTCGTGAAGGAACTTTTTCGATCTAAGGTTGTTTACTATTTCTTTTTGATTGTACAAAATCTTTTATTTTTATTTTTTGGTGCTGACACGTGACAGCACCTGGTGTCGCCACGTGTCATCATTTTTTAGTCTTTTTATATTTTCCTTTTTATAAAAAATTAAACGGACGCACGTGCGTCGCACGTGCCCCCCAGGCACGTGCTCCGCACGTGCCACACCCACTCCCCTCTCTCAGTCACGCACGTGGCGCGATCTCAACCGTTCGATCTCTCTCTGATCGAACGACCGCGGTGCTTCGTCTTCCTCCCAACAGCCCCACGACTTCTCCGCCTTGACCCCGATTCCTCCGCTTTGACCATGTCGCCAACAGCCTTCCCCGCCTTCGCCGCGAACCTCGAAACCGTCGCCCCGCTCATCTCGCACCGGCCACTCGATCTCTCCCCCTATTTAAGAACCTCGACAACGCCTTGAGCCGGTGATCCGCCGTTCGACCTGAGGACACCCATCGGAAGTGACAGCCCGCAACCCCTCATCGGCGTGATCCGAGGGGTTCCCTCCTCGTCACAGCAAGGCTCCTCCGTCGATGCTCTTGCTCCGACGACCGACCATCGAGCCCTTCTCCTCTTCTCCAGGTTATCTCTCTCTCTCTCTCTCTCTCTCCCTCTCTCTCCGCCTCCGAGCCTCTCTCCGCTCGGAGCTTCGCCTCTCATCCCCGACTCCGACAACCTCCGCCTCGACACTGCTCCACCGCCTTCATCTACTTCACCTCCACTCCGACTCCAATCATCAAACCACCGCTTCATCGACATCCATGCCATCTTCATCACATACTCCACGACGTTCACCATCTCCAGCTAGCTTGGCCGCAAGCTTCACCTCAGTCGCTACCTCGCCATCGACTCCATCTCCGACGCAGAGCTCCATCGACTTTCACCACCGCCTCCATCCAAGGGCTACATGCCCATCAATATTAGCGACTCCGCCTCCCCTTCCGCCTGTGTCCAAGCCCTCGACAACCACCAGAGCCGCCTCTACCTCCGTCGTCATCAGCAACCACCGTGCGCATCCTGCCTCCGACGAGCTCTGTCGCTCAGAGCTAAGCCACCAACTTAGGTCTACCGTCTTCGACAACGCCTTCCAGAGTTCTTCACCATCATCAACTTCTCGCCGGTGATGCTTCCTCGACGCTGCTGCACCGCCGCACCTCTAGGCTCTAGTCAGGAGCTAACCCTCTGCCTTGGCTGAGCTAGTATCAGCCTCACCGGACCACACTTCCCTCCGCAGCGGTCAGATCGCCCCTCCGCCTCGATCAACACGCCAGCAACCGGGCTCAGTCCCGAGACCCCTCGCGCACGTGCAAGGCACGTGCGTCCGAGGGGGACTTCAGGCTTACGTCATCACCCAGGTCACGTACTATGCACATGATCGTGGGTAAAATTGCAAGAAGACCTGGAAGCTCCGCCATATTGCACCTCAGTCCAAGTCCAGAAGGTCACGTGTGATGCACATGACCCCCTGGAAAATTTGTAATCAGACCCCCCTTGTTTTCGGTAATTACTTGTAGACCCCCCTCTACCTTTTTATTTTATTTACATTTATTTAAATGCATAAATACCCCTGTCTTTCCCTTTAATTTTGAACCTCTTCTGAGTCATATTTATTATTAAAAAAAATAGCATCATGTTTGTCACTTAATTCTCTACATTTGGACACCTTGTGATTATTTTTATGATCATCGGTTAATTAATAATTAATTCTTTGGTGGAAATTAGCATAGTTTGCCCAATTTGCGCTCTAAAATTCATATTTGATTACCGTTACTCTAAAAATCCCCGAAAAATCACACATTGTAGAGATTATTGTGCTTAACATTGTGCCCAAAAATAGTTGCATTTGTGTTGCAAAAATTTCTCTGTAAAAATCATTTTGCATATTTTAGTATTTAATTTTTAATAGGTATTAGACCTTGGGATGAGCATGGGACAGGCTGGGCTGGGCCCTGAAGGGCCCAAGCCCAAGCCCATTTAAAAACTTTGGGCCTTGGGCCGGGCCTAGGCCCGCAAAATTTTCTTTGGTTCGGCCCAAGCCCAGGCCCGACCCAATTCCTATGGGCCGGGCTTGGGCCGGGCCGGCCCATCTCTGCCCATTATAGATTATTAACTTTGAGTTTTGTTTAAAGTAAATCTCAATTCAAGTTAGACGCGTCAAAATTGCTTAAAACAAATGCCATAATAATAATAATTGTGAAACAACTAAAACTCAATTCTACCGGAGATGATTTCTCATTTTATACAAGTGAACTCAATGTTATATACCATAAACATCTCTCAATACAAAAATTGAAAGAGTGGACCAAACATACACCGCTAACAACAACAGGTGCACCAGGCACTGCATGTTAAAAAAACGGGCATAATGCCCATATTGGGTAAAGTTTCAATAATAGAAAATATTCTGAAGGAAAAAAATAAACACTAATAAATTCAGGAATAACCGGTATAATCTAAACCATAGACTAATTAAGGAAAATTAATTTCGAATTGAATACTATGACCATCAACTCATATGTCTCACACCTGACTTTCTTGATTTATAATCATTGTATGAAGATAGGATACATGAACAAAGTGTGCATGCAATAGGTGAGAGTTTCAAGGCGTGTAGGATATGGGAAGGGTTCAGACTCTCTTCGGGTTGGGCCCTTGGGCCGGGTCGGGCTAAGCCGAGCCAAGCCCGAGCCCGGCCCAAAAATATTTTGGGCCTAAATGTTGGGCTCGAGCCCGGCCCAATGTTAGTTTGGGCTTGGCCCGGGCCAGGCTTTTTGGGCTGGGCTTCGGGCTGGGCCGGGCCAGCCCATCCCAATGCTCATCCCTAATTAGACGCCACATTTTCGAGGTTTAGGATTTTTCTGAGATCCATCACCTAGTGATAGATCTTAGATAATTTTATTTCTTGAAAATAAGTAGGTTTAATATTATTATAATTAAATATTGAAAATCATTCTATTTGCATTTAAAAATCCATAAAAATTCATATTGCAACCAAAAATTCCAAAATATTTACATTGCATTTATTTCATCATATTTTGCATTGTGGCTAAATTTCATATTTTTCAGACATCGTTTGAATGTACTTGATTTTTTAGTCCCTAAGATAGCCCGAAATTGCATCTTGCATCCCTTATTTGCATTTAAAAATTCCAAAAAAAGACCGCCTCGAAAACCGTACACGAATCTTGATAGACATAATTCTAGGTTGTTCCTTTGCCTCCTTGTGATCGACCTTGGGACTTGTCCAATTAAAATAAACATAAAAATCACGTGATTGAAATTGAATAAATATTTGTGGTTATTTCTTGACCGATTTCGATCGCCGCCTACAACGAATGACAAATTATTCTTTTAGCATGAACAGATAAAAACAACTCCTTATACGCGTGATTTCGGACCCGTCAGCAACGACACCATTTGAATAACCCAGGAATCAGACGATCATGTATTCCACACAAGGCAGGAACACAGTCGATGCGTTGACCGCTCAGAAATCCGGATTAAGTCAACAATCAACCCACAACATATAAATCAAGCAATGAAAATCAAAGTGTGGAGTTAAAATTTATTATAACTCTACAATAAGTGTGTATAGGTGCAAGTATGTGTAGAGTGTCGAACACAGGGATACAAGCAGGATATATCTTAAAATAAGTGCTAAAAAATGAAAGCGATCAATGCCTACAAATGTGCTAATTGTTTTTGTGGGTTTATAATTTTTAATTTTTTAATTTAATTTCATAATTTTGTATTTTGATTTTTAATATACTGATTTTGTATTTTCTTTTTATAATTTATATATATTTTTATATTTTCTTTTAAATAATAAAGTATATACACAATAAAGAAAAAAGATACATAATATATGTAGAAGAATAGATAAAAATAAGCAAAAATCAGGAAATAAGATATTTTGGGCTTTTATATTTTTCTGATGTTTTGGTAATTTTCTAGATTTTTCCTAATTTTTTTGGTATTTTTAAAGGCAAAAATATTGAAAAACAGTGAATAAAATTGCTGGCTGAAATTAAAATGAGGATGAAAAATATCAAACAGAATCCAAAATTCCTCAAATTAATTTTAAATTAAAGATAATAAATCAAAGAAAATTCAGAGACAAAAATTAGATTTTTAGGTTTTTTTTGGAATTTTTAAGATTTTTATGATGTTTTTAAGAGTTTTGCTATTTTTAGGGGTTTTCTTTTGTATTTTTTATTATTTTTGAAGTAGAGCTAAAACATAAAAAACAAACAAAATGTGATTTTTTTTGGAATTTTTAAAGGGGTTTTATATTTTCTAGGTATTTTCTAATGCAAACAGAACTGAAAATGCATGTTTTTTAAATTTTATAAATATGAAAATGCAAAAAAATGCAAACTAAAAATATAGCGTGAAAGAGCAACTAAACAAGAAGCTATGGTATTTTTAGGGTTTTATAGATGCATGAAATAAATAGAGACAACAAATAGAAAAATCAACACGGGAAGGGGCATATATGTAATTATCCAGAAGTTCAGGGGCTCAAGTGCAATTTTCCAAAAAAATATATAACTATTTAACAAAATTCCAGGACCAATCGCAAATAGCCAAACATCCAGGGATATGAGTGCAAAAATCCCAGCCCCGCACGTGTTATGCATGCGCATGGGGAGGACCTAAAAGCAATAAACAAAAATCTAAGGGGCTATTTTGCAAATATTCCAAAAATATTACACGTTCAACAAAAGTTCCTGGACTAAAATGAAATATCAAGATCCGCAGGGGTTCACTGCAAAATGTCCACCACTCCACGTGCACGAGTCACGTGAGGTTACGTGGTCAAGGACCTATGTGCAAATAAAGAAAGTGCGAGAGTCTAAATGCAATTATTACAAAATTTTAAAACTGCAAACAAAAGATTTAATACTAATTAATAAATACAAAAATTGTCGGGGGTTAAAAGTGCAAAATACCCAGGCTTGGGCGATCCAACGTCTGTGAAACTTCCACTTGCCATGTGGCGACACGTGGACGGTGGATGACGGTTCGGACACAGATGGCCCAGATCAGATCCTCCCTTGATGATCAACGGGTGGTGGCGCGCGAGGATCCAACGGCCTCTGTAAGAGTTGGAGCGCCGGCCTGATCAGACGGTGTTGGAGGGTGGAGGAAAAATAGGGAAGCAACGCCGGTGAGGTGAGATTCCCCGAGCTCGATCTCCGTCTTCTGGCCTTCTTCGAGGCTCAAAAATGGCCGGCGGGCTCCTGTGGTCTCCCTCTACGTGATGGGCACTCCAAAAATCTCCGGTGGTGGCCGGAGCTCGCAGGAAGGCGCGACGGAGCTGGAGGGATCTTGGACTCTCCGGCGAGGTGTGAAAATGAGCCCCAGGCTCTGCTTTGACGCTCAAGGCCTGCAAAAAAAGGATGAGAAGGTCGAGGGCAAAATGCCTCGACCCCGGGTAGCGGAATGGATGCTGGCGGCGGCGAAATCGAAGATGGTCGGAGCAACTCTGGCGAGGGTGGCGATTAGGTGATTCGATGGATGAAACTCGAGGATATTTAGGGGGTTTTACTCCTAGGACTACGGGAAACGTAAAAGCAAAGAAAATAGATGAAAATAAGAATCCTCGAAGGTGGAGTTCACCTGAGGAAGGAACCTCGACGGCACGGCTTGCCGGAGATGGTGGAGACCGCCTCGACGTCCCTATGATCCTCCTGAAGGCCTCCTGGAGGAGCTGTCACCTCCTCCTGGCGATGGGGCACAAAAGGTGGAGAGGAAACATGTCTAAAGGGGTTCCAGTTTGAATGAGAAAGTTGGGGGATATTTGAGGACGTTGACAGATAGCTGGGAAGAATGAGGCATAGCAGATGCGTCATTGATCCAAAGACCAAGGTTGCACATGGACAACATTCCCATTGAACGAGGATAAAAAGTCAAGAAGACACTAACTTGAAATGATGCAAGAGCAAGCCTGAAAAAATCGAGAAAACGAGTCAAAAATGTAGTTATGACACTGCTACAGGGTGAAGGATGGGTAGTTGACCGAGGTCAACGCTGACCGCCTCCTAGTTGGTCCACGTGGACCAACCAGGAAAAAGCCCTGGAAAAACATTTAAAAATTCATTTAAAAATAGTAAACGAATTTATTATTTTTGGATTATAAAATAAAAAATATCAGTTATTTTGTAAAGTATTTTATCATGATTTTTATTTATTTATTTGAGGTTTAAAAATACAAGTTGCCTCTTTAGGCCTATATAGGTATACATATCTATATATTTTAATATTTTATTTTTATTTTGTGTATTTGATTTTGTTTATTATTTTATATATTTATAAAATATTTTTATACACTTAAATATATTTATATTTTATTTTTCTGAAGTGTTTTGTACACTTAATAAAATAGAAGTATTAGTTACATATGTATATGCACAGGTATTATATCTATGTGTTGTATACATGTATTTTATTTTTGTATTTTCTTTAGGTTTTTATTCTGATTTTAATGTACACATATATTATAGATAATATTTACAAAATTATAAAAATAAGAAATTACAAAAATGATGAATAATTAATGAAATGAATATTTTAATCAGTACAAGTATACAATAGGGGTCCAAAACTCAACTTTCAAACCGTAGCTCTGCCAAATGTGAAACCACTTTCATTAAATAGCTTATTTAAAATTATACAATTAAAGGTGATTTTGATGTGTTTCAAGTTTTTATTTGAGAGATACAGGTCTGGGAAGTTGGGATTCTGGAATCTTGTTCAGATCATAACTTTTTAACTGTATCTTATTTTTGTATGAAATTAATTTTGTATTTTTCTATATTTAATCATCTACAACTTTCATGTAGAATGTTTCTTTATTTGGATAAAAAGTGGAACTAAAAATAGGTCCCAAAATGAATTAAGAATGAATTAAATCACAAAGAATCTTTATTGGTTTTTGGCCCTTCTCTCCCCCTACTTTATTCCTTGCCGACCTATTCATCTAGATGCCTCGGGGTTTCGAGTCATAAAATATTTACAACATTTTATTCTTTTTCTTTTATTTTCTTTATTCTTTTATTTTAGCTTTAAAAATGGTATTTTATACACTATTTACACACACATGCTTGAATGCTAAGATGCGGAAATTAAGGATATTTACATGCATTTGCCAGGGTTTTTGAGGCCAAAATGATAGAATAAAGATGATGAAATGTGGATTCATCAGTCCCTTAGCAAACACTTATTTGAAAAAGAAGTGAAAAGAGAAAGAAAAAGAAGATGAAGATGAACCAAGGTTGATTATTAAACTTGTCTTCATTAAATTGAAGTATGGAGCTCAGTCAGATCTTTGGATTATTAATTTGTCGGAACCTTATTTGGACTTAGGTTTAAAACTCAACAGCCTCTAAGTTCCACTAATCTATGGTCAAGACTCCTCAACAATCTAGATCAGAACAAGTCTACATACACAAACTCTGATGACCATGAATCTTTTCTTGTACAGTGTAAGTGATAGGCAGCTCTCCACCTCAGAAATGGCAATGTGACAACCCCCCTCAACAAGGTAACTCTAATGCCCTAGTCTGGAAGCTCTTTCCTTCTAAGTTCAAGTTCAACCGGCTCAAGAAGAGGGGGAAGAAGAGAATGGACCATGGCTAGTGTAGCCATGTATCCTAGGGAGCCAAACCAGTGTAGCTAAGTCTCCCTACTGCAAGCTTCATGAGATGGAAATGGGTAACATAAGCTTTGCTTTATTTGGCTATATACACTCCAGTGGGTATTTCATTTTCTATCAGACCCACCACTTTTTTGGAGTTTTTCTTTTCTTTTTGCACATTTTTTTGATGTGCATATGTACAACATATCTACATGGTGCAACATATATACATAAGGAGTTTTTCCTCTTGAGCCAGTAGACTATGCATCTTTTGAAGCTTTATTGCAACCCACAACTCCTGTCTTTAGACCTCACTACTACCATACCAAGTTGAGACGCACTTCCTTCACTAAAAGAAGAAGAGAGGTTCCACCTAGAAGTACTACCCTCATATGCTACCCCAAGTCAAAGAAGACTGCCTCCTCACCACCTCATCCATAGAGAGCTAGGTGTAAAGTGCTGGTGCAAGTAAAGCCATCGTCTGTAAGAGTCATGTGTGTGTTGTTAAGTGTTCTACTTAAGCTCATCAAGATGACATATGATCATAGCCTAGTGGACTCAAAGAATTAAGTCACCATGTACCTGAAAAGTCTCAACCCTAAGCCCTATAAGGTTCCTCTTAGAATTAGGTGGATTAAGATCTTAACCAAGATCCATTTTTCAATTTAATTCCAGGCTAGTTTAAATGTCAACTATGATTCAGAAAAACTGTACAAATATTTACAAAAATACAATTTTTACAAAATTTTTGAAAATGTGTAAAACTTTTGGAAATGTTTGAAAACATGGATGTATGCATGAATGCAGAAGTTTTGCAAAGTATTTACACACATCTACACAAAGGTTTTTGCAAACTTTTTATTTTTCAAACATTTTACAAAACTTTTATACTATGTACATAAATTTGATATCAAAATATTTACAAACTCTTCACAAAAAACATTTTTACAAAAATAATTTTATAAATAGCTATGTTTGTGCAATAAAGAATTTTATGTACAAGAAAATTTTTTAATTTTTTTTATGGAATTTTAAGGTTTTTAGCCGTTTTATTTATTAACACACTCATACAAAGTACGAGTTATGGCTAAAGTATATATGGAATATATAGGACACCCCCCTATACTTAGCTCAAACGATGTCCTCAGAGTGAATCAAGAGTGATGAAGAAGACATAACTCGTGCTTAGTATAGGGAAGTGAAAAGGAAAACTATACTACAACAACGAATGAAAGAATAGAATAGAGAATGATCTCGGGGTTTCCCCCTATACTTAGGATCAAGTAATCCTAAGTATAGCAGGTTGTACACAAAGGGAAATCTGAGTGGAAGAATGTACAGGGTCAACCTCCCCTATACTTAGGGTAAAATATCCCTAAGTATAGGCATCAAAACAAAGGCAGAAAAGAGTCAAAAGTAAATTAAAAGTCTCACCCCCCATACTTAGGGTAAAGTACACACTAAGGATAGCATAATAAAAGATGCAAATGGGGTGTTGGACTGAAGAATGGTGTGATATGGACATCTGGATCTATACAAAGCGGAAGACAGTGATAATCAGGTGTGAGATGCAATAGATGTGAGTCAAGAGACCACATCTCAGGCAAAATGAATAGGGGCGATGTCAACGACCAGTGGCTCGTGATCAAGATATGGTTTGAGTCGCTGCCCATTGACATAAAAGGTAGACTCAGATGACAACTCTGATATGTCGATGCTCCCGTTGTCATGTACCTTTCGGACAAGGTATGGTCCCTTCCACTTGCTCTGTAACTTCCCTGGAAATAAATGAAGGCTAGCATCGAACAACCATGCTCTTTCTCCTGGCACAAACTGCTTGTGGCTGATATGAGAATCATGCCACTCCTTCACTCTCATACCTATCTCTCTTAGCAAATCGTGTTTTTCAGGTCATCAGAATGGCACCGTTGCCGATTCATCTCCGATCAGCAGGCTACCTTCAGACGGGAGATGGATGTGTTCAGACAGGAGATGAGAGAGATCGAGAAGGGGAAGGCTTCCATTTCTTCACAGATCGAGCCGAACCTGAACAACCTCAAGAGGAAGTCTGAGCATGTAGAGTTCACAGAGACCACCACTCCTAGTGATTCTTTTGGAGATATTATTGCATATACGTTTGATGTTGATTTTGTTACACTTAGGAGCGGTAGGATGTCAGCAGGAGGTGCCTCGTCTGAGCGACGATCCCATGCCGCTCCTGGAGCGCCAGACGAGGAGGAGAGCGGTGATGATGCCGATCAGGACCAGGATGATGACTGTGGTGTTGACGCCACCGCGGACATTGATCCAGTCGACAGTACCGAGGTCGTCGCTTCACCAGATGGAGGAGATGGTACTGATGCTGCCATACCAGTTGCTGAGCCAGAGCGCGGTACTGAGGCCACGATTCCAGATGCCGAGGGTGGTGTTGAGGCCACCATTTCCAATTCTGCTGGTCCTGTTGTTTTCCCTTCTGTTCTTGTATCTCAGGACACTTCTGTGAATAAAGGAAAAGGTTTGTTATTTTCGGATCCACCTGTGTTGATTGATGATGTATGTGTGGATTCTGCTTTGCTTGAGCAGCCCAGACCCGATCCCAGTCCTTCATCTGAGAAGGACCCAACAATCCCCTTTCCCCAAGCACTTCGCTCGTCTAAGGGGACCAAAGAAAATCCAAAAAGATCACACCACCTAGAGTTCAGCCAGCAGATGATGGACTGATTTCACATTCAGCTGACTCTACAGGAGGCCTTAGAGCACATACCTCTCTTTCAGAGATCCCTCAGAGACAAGACCACAGTTCGGAGGAAGAGGCAGAACCACCAGTCAGAGATCCATGTGCTCACTCGCGCCACATGCTTTGCGATCCAGAACCGTCTGCAGCCAAGGGGCCAGATGCAGGAGCCCCGTATGTCAGATGCCACATTCAGGAGCAGAGGGTCGATCGTACTCTATTATACAACGGGTCTTCGATCAACCTACTTCCGACAGCCTTACTCAACCGCTTCGAGTTAGGCCCTCTACGACAGAGCAGGACGATCCTTCAGTTTGTTGATCAATCTGTCAAGAGGCCGAAGGGGTTGCTGAAGGACGTTGTCGCCACGATTCAGGGCCTGAAATTTTCCGTGGACTTCGTCATGTTGGACATGGAGATCCCTGAGTCCGTGACCGATACCTCCATCATTTTAGGACGCCCGTTCTTGGCCACAGCCAATGCAGTGCCCGATCATGATAGCGGGAAGGTATACTTTCACGTCGAGGGCGAGAGTATACAAGTTGAGATGATCGAGGAGACTAGAGCCAGAGATTCCACTTGCTCAGAGCCGCATTCAGATTCAGAGCAGATGACAGAGGCAGGGCGAGACATCCACCAGGACTGCGATTTTGTGATTACAGATGACGAGGAAGTTTGGGCAGATCCAGCAGCACATGCCATCCTCTCACCTTCAGAGTTCGCTGATGCACAAGCGCTAGCAGAGGAGAGCTTGGAGAGCACTTTCTTGGTCCATGATACACTTCCGGCCGCAGAGCAGGTTCCCGATCGTGAGGCAGTTTCTTGTTTTGATTCAGATACAGATCCCTCAGAGTTAGATATAGACTGGGCAGAGTTTGATGATTTGCTACCGTGTCTGACTTCCACAGAGCCTACAGCTAGGCTGGAGACTGATCTTGCGCAGAGTAGAGACATACCAGAAAAGCAGCCTTCACCAGGTGCAAATTATCAGTGAGAGTTCTCATTCTCCCATGCAGATTTGGTCGCATTCACTCAGACATTTCAGAGGCCAGATCTGCCAGTACCGAGTTGTCTAGAGCTTAAGCCTTTTCCATCATCGCTGAAGTATAGGTTCCTTGCGGGTGAGCATGAGATGTACCCAGTCATTATCTCAGCGGATTTGACTGGAGAGCAAGAATCCCGTCTGATGGGGGTTCTTGAAAAGAACCACAAGGCGATTGGATGGAGCGTAGCCGATCTCCAAGGGATAAGTCCGGCCCTGTGCTCCCACCCTATCTATCTCTAAGAGGACGCGAAGCCGTCGCGTGAGTTCCAGCAGCGGCTGAACCTGAACCTTCGAGGGGTTGTCATGAAGGAGATCTCGAAATGGTAGAGCGCCGATTTTATCTACCCCATCTCCGACTCCAAGTGGGTCAGTCCATTGATGTGGTTCCCAAGAAGATGGGCATCACCACAGTTGTTCGTGAGTCTGGAGAGGAGATCGCTACCCGGGTACGCCCTTCTTGGCGGGTCTGTGTGGACTACATGCGATTGAACTAGGACACCAAGAAGGATCATCTCCCTATGCCTTTTATTGATCATATTATAAAGAGGATAGCATGGAAGAGCTGATGAATACCCATTCATCACTCTTTATTCTTTTATTTTAGCTACAAAACCCATGCAAAACACATGTATATTTCTGTAAATATCAATAATTGTCAAAAAGCATGCATTGTGTAAAAATGAATAATTAGCATGTTTTTATGCATAAATAAAATAATAAAGAAATAAAAGAAAAATAGGGAGATATTTAGAATAAATATTGAGCGACCTAATCCCGAGGGAGGGCTCAGCATGGGCTTGACCGCATAAAAACCCAAGTAGAGAGAGATAAGGAAGCTCATGTGTACATATACCTATAAATAAATAAAAATATTTTCCTCTTATTCAAATAAAAATGGGTTTGTATTTATATGTATATATTTGTAAATATTTAATTAAAATAAATATGGAGAAAATGAAAATAAATAAAAATCCCCTTCTTCATTAGAGACCATGTACATAGAACCACCATATATATTTATTTATACCTATAAATAAATAAATAAAAACCCAAGAAAATGTGTACATATTCCTTATTCCATAATGTAAATAAATAAAATAAAAATCACAAAAAAATAAAATAAAAAGAAATAAAAATAAAATCAATTTCCTTCATTGTATATATACCATGTACATACTTGTATATATCTAATTATTTAGCCCTTGTAAATAATTAATAAAAATAAAATAAAAAAACCAAATTATTCCAAATTTTATTCTATAAATAAATAAAATATAAAATTGGAATAAAATGTACAAAAATAAATAATTAAAAATCAAAAATACAATATTGTATATACCTATATATAATAATACTATTTTGTAAATACCCAATTTTTATTTCAAAAAAATAAATAAAGATAAAAAATTAGTTTAAAAATAAAGAAACATTTTTCATGTTTTAAACTCTTTTAAATTCGGCCATTTTTATTTATTATTTAATTTTTAAATCTTTAATAATTGGCGGGCTCTGATTAGTCCACGGGGGATGTTGACCCCCGGTCAACTCTCCCCCCAGAACCACCAGAGCCGGATCTTGTCGCCCCGACCCGACTTCTCTGATTTTTCGCCACTCGATCCAATCGCTAAACCCCTTAACCCCGGGTCCTAATCCTTCTTGATTCATCCTAGATCCACGCCCGGGGAGGGTTCTCGGGGTCCGAGCTCCGATAAGCTCGCCCGACCTTCACCTTCTCGGACCCCTAACCATATAAGATCTCGCCTCCGGCAGCCATTTCATGCATCTCTGGACCTCCCCCTCAATGCCTGTGACCTCCTCCACCTCGCCTGAGTGACAGCGGAGCAAGAGAGAGTAGCAGTGAGGCTCGGGACGCCGGGAGCCATTGATCCGGCAGCTCATCGCCGCTGTGCACCGCCGCGAGCGCGCTAAGCCTCGGGACTCGACACCCCCTTGAGGCCATAACCCCCAGAGCTCTAGGAGCTCCAGCCTAGTCGACTACGCCCGCCAGGTAGATAGTTTAGCCAGTAGTTTAGCTTAGTTTTGTTTTTCCCCCAAATCGCTCCGCCGCCTTCGCCGACCAATGCAGCCCGTTCCGTCCACCCATTTGTCCACCTGACCCGACCACCACCTTCGCCAGAACTCTCCCCATCTTCTTCACCCATCCACCCCCCCTGTCTCACCCCGGAGCAGGGATTTTGATCTCCACCGCCGCCGCCTCGCCGGAGATCACCCATTCGACCCATTTGGACCCTCATTTCACCTCTAACCGGGTCGAGGCACTTTGCCCTCGACCCGAGATTGCTTTGGCGCCACTGTGCAGGTCAAAGGACCCCATCTGGGAGGTCAAGTTGTTTGGGCACTAGAGCTATGAGCCTCTTCGTCGCCGGAGCATCTCCTACGTTCCCGGCCTCATCGGAGAGGCGCTTCAGTTGCGGACTACAGAGGCGAACGTGTTCCACCTTTCAGCAGCTTTCGAGGAGTTCATCAGCGCGCACAGGAGGCCGACGAAGATCGCCGTCGTCGAGTTCTTGGAGGACCTTCCTCAACCGTCCCTGCAGCTCCAGATTTGCTTAGAGCCGTCCATTTGAGGAGCCACGCCACCGTCCGATCCATTGGGGGCTTGATCAGGACCGCACAATCAGATGAAGAGGCACCCTTGAGCCAGCACTGTTCGATCTCCACGTGCCCTCTTCCGAGCCGTTGATCCAGCGAAGGTTTAGCCACAACGTATCTCAGCCGTTGATCATCCACGTGGCTAGCCTTCCACCGTCAGATCAGAGCTGAGGCACTTCGTTGAGGAGCAGCGCCCTTCAGCCGTTGGATACACCACGTGGCGCCATCCCAGCCCTCGGATAATAAATAAAGGTAACTTACACTTAGGTCCCCCTCTGTTTTGCATTTTCGCTTTAGTCCTGTAATTATTTTTCGTAGTTATTTGTAGTTTGGTAAAATTGCACAGAGACCCTGGTTATTTACTTTTATTGCATTTTCATCCCATTTAATGTGAGGCACGTGCTTCGTCACGTGAGTTGTTTGAGAATTTGCATACTTTGGGCTGTAGTTTCTGTTTGTTAACGAGTGAAATATCTGTCTTATTAATTGCACTTATGCCCCTGTGAATGGTTTATTTCCACATGTGTTGAATTTGTTGGGCATTTTGGAATATCTCCCCTGGACTTTTAGCACCTGTTGCTAAGAAGTCCGGGGAAGTATTTTTATTGCATATTGGTCCCTGTGTGCCCAGTACACGTGCCTTGCATGTGAAAACTTGGAATTTTTGCACCAGGACCCCTCGATTTCTGGTTATGTTACTCTTTAGCCCCCAGAAGATATTTTTATTACAAACATGTCCCTGTGCACTATGGGCTCTTGTTTGTTTTAAATAAAATATCAAATTTCATCCAAATTGAGTGAAAATTAGATACGTGGCTCCTTTCACTGTGTAGAATTTTCACAAATTTTTGGGAAAATTTTTGAGCCCTTTTATTATTTTTAAAAATTCAAAAACATCCATTTTTCTGCCTGTTCAGATTTAGAATTCATAAAAAATATAAACACCTCTTTAAAAAATTATAAAAAATCAGATTTTATGTGTTTTTGTTTGTTTGATTTTCTGACCAGTTTTGGCTATTTTTGGATTTATAAAAACCATAAAAACTAAAAAACCTTGAAAAACTCATAAATATTCTAATAAATCATAGAAAATCCAAAAATTAATAAATCTTTTTCCTGATTTTTCCTTTTTACTTCTACTTTATAGGAAAAATACTCCATGCCTTGATCAGACCATTTTATATTTTTAAATGGTCTTTATAGCCTGACAGGACAGTTTTCATTTGTTTTAGTCTTCTTTCATTTTTATAAATCTGTTTAAAAATCATAAAATCATTAACAATTCATCAAAAACAGTAAAAAATATACAAATTCTAAAAATATTTTTGTTTGAATTTTTAGACCATTTTTGAGTAATTAAATAATTGCTTGAAGTTGTTTATATTTGCCTTTTTATTATTTTCTTTATAATTAAAAATCCCAAATAAATATAAAAATATTAAAAATCCGCCAAAAATCACTTGTTTTTATTTTTCTTTATTTTAGACTACTTCGTAGGCCGCAAGGCCATCTCGTGCTCCTCGAGTTCGACCCTGGGTGTTTTATCAGGTTAATATCATAGCGAGACCGCTATTTTGATTTCTACCGATTTTCATCTCTTATTGGTGGTCTAATTATTTTTCTTGATTGAGCTTTGAGTCCCGAGTGACTGAGGTCAGAACGACCTTAGTGAGATACTTTACCTTAGTCGTTCGGGCGGCTCATCGGAATGGCGTCGTTGCCGGGGAGCACGGCTTAGTAGTCGATTTTCTTTTCTTTTTATTTTGTTTTCCTTTTCGCGGCTTTTTAGTCGCCTGCGACTTTTCACGGCTTTTTATTTTTCTTTTATTTTTTCTTTGTTTTATTTTTATTTCTTTTCGGATATTTTTGTTTTTGTTTGTTTTTGCTTTATTTACATTTTTGCATACATACCCTATTTTATTTTATTTGCTTTATTTGTTTTATTTTTATCTGGTTTGACACTCTTCTGTTTTCTTGCGAGGGCCCGAGGACCGAGGAAGCGACTTTCGAGGAGCCGGCACAACCGCGACAATCGGAGGCAGATCCCTTCTGCACGGAGCCGCAGGAGAGCGTGAGGAGACAACCGAGTGTGGGAGGATTAGATTAGCTTAGTTTAGATTTTCTTTTCAGCATTATTTGAAGTGTTGTAATAATACAGGACATCAGGACTCTCTCCCAGACTTAGACTCTCGGGGTCTATTTCCCCGAGCACCGGTGTGCTCGGGGGACCCCTCGGTTTTACGCGGTTTTCGCAGTTTTATTTATTTTCTGCCTATTCGGTTTCTTGCGGTTTTCAGCCCCTAGCCTTAGGATTTTTGCTTGACTATGACGTAATAAATAGGATCCAAACACCCTAATAAATCTGCCTGTGCCTATAGATCAGTAATTGGACCAAGAATAAAAAAATTAATAAAATAGTCGATCCACTACCTTCGAGCCTACGCGCCACAACCCACCCTGCCAAGCGCTGCTCCTGAACTCGATTTGTCGAGAGGAGGAGGGGTGGGCCTAGACCGGACTCTTGGATCGAAGGCTGGTGGTCGACTAGACGTTCTTTCGAGTAGAATTGCTTCTTAGGGCTCGGATTTCCGCCTGTATCATTTAGGTAGTTTTATTTCAGTCTTTAAATTCTGCGCGGATCATTTTGCATGTAGTCTGCTGGAGTCAGGTACGCATCTCTTACTCTGCATGCATCATTGATTTTCTCGCGCATCGGCTTTTTCGACTTCTCCCCCTTGATTTTTGGACTTAATAACCAGGAGAACCGAATTCGTTAGGCGTTTGTTTTTATTGAAAAATACCTAAAAAGAAAAACAATAAAATTTGGGACTGCTAATCACACTTGACCTAAAAGACACCTAATTGAAAATTTTGTCTTGGGGAGAGCAACCCCCTCCTTATTTGGTTTGGATGAGCGAGAGAGTGACCCGCACCTTAGGTTAGAGCCACATCCGATTTTTCTCGACTGATTACCGGCTTTCTGTACGGGACAGTTGGTTGAGAAATATTGTATTCCTATCAGACCACGTAATCGCTCCGAAAGACTGAATGATCACCTAAAATAAAATCGACAAGATAACTGACTGATCCATTTCGGTCTTCAGCTCGTGTGTGTAGGTGAATCAGGGGTTTTGTTTTCTCATCTTGTGTGATTCAAGATCCCTTCTGCCTTCCCCCATCTATCTTCTTCTCCATTCATCTGTCTACCACCCACCCTCCCTTCAGTCTTCTTCTTCTCCTTTACCCCTGGATGATGGATCCCTCTCACTTCAGGCCGACTCTTACGACCTCTTCTCCATCCTCTGACCATCAGTCCAGTCCACCTTCTAGGGAGGTCGGATCTCCGACCAACCTCCCGCTCCCTCCCTCCCATCCCTTTCTTTACTCTGGGCATGCTGCGCTAGACGTCCGTGGAGATCAGATTGAGCAGATGCGAGACCCGGACGAGGCCATTGCTGAGCTGAGAGTGCACTCCGGTTATGATCAGAGAGAGCAGAGGAGATCATCAGATAGATCCTATCCCAGATTGATGGAGGAGCAGATAGGACAGGGAGCTCAGTCAGCTTCTACACTAGGTCCATTCGTCTTGGATTTGGATTACATTCAGAGACTGCCGACATTTTCAGGGGAGGCGCACGAGGAGCCTTATCTTCACCTATCCGCATTCGAGGAATTTTGCTGAGCACAACTATATTTAGATATCACTACAGAGGAACTGATGAGGAGGACCTTCCCATTCACACTTCAGGACAGAGCCATGCGATGGCACCGACGATTGGGGAGGAGATTCGATACATGGGGAGAGCTACGCCGAGAGTTTCTACAGAGATACTTCCCCCCGCGTAGAGCAGAGTTGATGCGGTCTTTGATCACCGAGTTTTCAGTTGACCCCCAGGAGCCACTGCATGAGGCATGGCCAAGGTTTCTTGACCTCTTGAGGAGATTTCCAGACCACGGACTTCCACTGACAGAGCTGATTGAGATCTCCATGCGGGGGATGACCGCAGAGCAGATAGCACTGGTGATTACCACATGTGGCGGTTCATACCGTAGTTCCGACATTCACTTACTGGATACCATCTCGAGGCTACTTTCACAGAGTTCTTCTTCATGAGATGCCCTAGTCGGGACAACACATGAGGACGTTGCAGTACCAGTGCGGTGTGTCGCATTACATGAGGATTCGGCTTCTACACACCAGCCGGAGGACCTGGAACATACAACACCACTGACAGAGGAGATGACTGCGATAGCAGAGGTTCGGACCCAGAGTCTACTCGAGTTTCCGTTGGTCTTCCAGCTAGAGTTCGAGTCAGCCCCAGAGTTCTCAGTTGACGAGTCTTGGATTTCAGATCTTCTGATACTTCGGGAGCCGGAGGAGCCCCCGCTACTACAGCCATTGAGTCAGCCACTTCAGTGTCCAGTCCCGGAGAAGTCAACCTCTTTTCTGCAGAGACACTTCTCGGATTCCGACAGACACCAGGACTCAGCCCAGCAGACACAGGTCGATATGGGACACCACATTGAGAGACCAGACACAGAGAGTCCTGTATCCGAGCCTTTTGTCCTCCACTTTGACGAGACAGACACATTTGCTGAGGACCAGCCGACAATCAGCATTGCCGCAGAGCGAGGATCAGCCGCAAACACTTTGCCAGCCTCCGCGATGTTGACCAGTACCTTCTCCTTCTTCCAGATTGCCGAGAGCTACACTTCTGATGATGATACAGCCTGGTGCATCGAGTGGATGCTTGACAGCAGCGCAGATGCCATTCTAGATCCTGATCCTCTCTTACTCACTTCTGATCTTGCATTTCTCCCCGAGGGTTATCTCACTACAAACTGGACGTCCTTTAGGGATGCTTATTGGGGACGGTCAAGGAGTAACCGTCCCCAATAACAGTATCGGGGACGGTCAGAAGCGAACCGTCCCCTTTCGAATGTAATAACGACGGTTAATATTGACCGTCACCATTAAGAGACCTTTAGGGACGGTTCTTTACCCGTCCCTAAATAGGCTAGCCCCAGTTTGTTTTTTTGTCAACCCGGGATCTTTAGGGGACGGTTATAACCGTCCCCATTACTCTACTGTGCCCGTCGCCTATACAAAAGACCTTTAGGGATGGTTCTCAAACCGCCCCTAAATAGGCTAGCCCCAGTTTATTTTTTTGTCAATCCAGGAACTTTAGGGGGTGGTTATAACCGTCCCCATTACTCCACTGTGGCCGTCACCTATATCAAACTATAGGGGACGGTTGTAACCGTCCCCGATAGTTCGTTATAGGGGACGGTTGCAAAACCGTCCCCTCTGCCCTTAGAAAAGGGGACGGTTCACTCATAACCGTCCCCGATCATTCATATAGGGGACGGTTGTTTGACCGTCCCTGATGGTGATATACCCCTCCAACGGAGGCGGCTCTTCCTCATTCTCATTCGACCCCTTCCTCCCAAACCGTACCTCGCCGCCGCCGTCCTCTCCTGCTCGTCCTCCTCCCTCTCGCCGCCGCCCTCCTCCTCCTCCTCCCTCTCGCCGCCTCGTCACTCCTCCTCCACCCTCTCGCCGCCGCCGTCATCCTCCTCCTCCTCACAACTCGCCGCCGCCCTCCTCCTCCTTCTCCCAACTCGCCGCCTCCCTCCTCCTCCTCCCAACTCGCCGGCGCCCTCCTCCTCCTCCCAACTCGCCGCCGCCCTCCTCCTCCTCTTCCAAACTCACTGTCACCCTCCTCCTCCTCCCATTCGCCGGCGCCCTCCTCCTCCTCCTACTCCCTCTCGCCGCCGCCCTCCTCCTCCTACTCCCTCTCGCCGCCGCCCTCCTCCTCCTCCTCCCTCTCGCCGCCACCCTCCTCCTCCTCCACCTCCCTCTCGTCGCTGCCCTCCTCCTCGGCCTCAACTCGTGCCCATCCGCCCGCCGCCCGTCCGCCGCCTTGCCCGCCGCATTACTTGGTTGTAAGTTTTGTTCTTAATTTCTTATATATTCATCATGCTTATGATTGCATATTTTTTGATATACTTATTAGTTTAGTCAAATGCTTAAGATAGTAGATTAAAAAATAGTGGATAAATGCCTAATTGTGAAAAATGCTTGTAAGTCAGTAGATTAATCTTGATTATGATTAAATGCTATTAGTGATAAAAGATGATTAATTTAGGTAAATGCTTGTAAGTCTTATTTGAAAACATAGTTAGATTAGAGACATAGTAGTGAAACATAGTTATTAACTTTGGATGTTACCTATAGGCAATGGACAAAAGTTGGATGAATAAAAGATTCGATGATTATCGGACATATAACCAAGGGGTTATTGGATTCTTAGACTGGGCATCTCGAATCTTTTAGGAGAGGTAGACCGAGACCGGACTCTCTAGATCAAAGGTCAAGTGTGCCACATAATATTTAGTAGAATATTTATTAATTAAGTAGAATATTTGTGTATAGCCGATTCATTTTCCTTCGAGCCTACGTACCGCAGCCTGCCCTGCCAAGCGCTGCTCCTGAACCTGATTTGTCGGGAGGAGGAGGGGTAGACCGAGATCGGACTCTCTAGATCGAAGGCCAAGTGTGCCATATAATATTTAGTAGAATATTTGTTCATTAAGTAGAATATTAGTGTATAGCTGATTCATTTTCCTTCGATCCTACGTGCCGCAGCCTGCCCTGCCAAGCGCTGCTCCTGAACCCGATTTGTCGGGAGGAGGAGGGGTAGACCGAGACCGGACTCTCTGGATCGAAGGCCAAGTGTGCCACATAATATTTAGTAGAATATTTTTTCATTAAGTATAATATTAGTGTATAGACAATTCATTTTCCTTCGAGCTTACGTGCCGCAGCATGCCCTGCCAAGCGCTGCTCCTGAACCCGATTTGTCGGGAGGAGGAGGGGTAGATCGAGACCGGACTCTCTAGATCGAAGGTCAAGTGTGCCACATAATATTTAGTAGAATATTTATTAATTAAGTAGAATATTTGTGTATAGCCGATTCATTTTCCTTCGAGCCTACGTGTCGCAGCCTACCCTGCCAAGCGCTGCTCCTGAACCCGATTTGTCGGAAGGAGGAGGGGTAGACCGAGACCGGACTCTCTGGATCGAAGGCCAAGTGTGCAACATAATATTTAATTTGGTTGTAAAACCTGTTAGCTACCCTCGTTAATAATGATGTCGTGTTGTTGTTATGAACATTACCAAACATTTTTGAAATTAACTTTGGATCTTACCTTTAGGCAATGGACAAAAGTTGGATGAACAAAAAATTCGATGACTATCGGACGTATAATAAAGGAGTTATCGGATTCATAGACTGGGCTTTTCGATATGAATCACACTATCATATTGTAGGAGGTGAAGGAGATAAGATACATTGTCCTTGCATAAGATGCAAAAATACTTTGACCCAAAATCGAGCCACAGTTTACGAGCATTTGATATTAAATGGATTTTGGATACATTATACGAATTGGACATATCATGGTGAATGAGTTAATTTAGAAGAAGATAGTAATGTCCACGGTGATACTGAAAGAGATGTCTCAGAAATACAAGACCGTGATGCTATATTTGAGATGGTAGATAACATTCGAGGACATGACACCGATGAAATGATGGATTCGCTTCCGGATACGTTGCATGAAAAAAATACAAGATGCAGAGAAGCCATTATGCTCAGGAGTCAAAATGTCTCGATTACGTTTTCTTCTGGAGATGTTTAAGATAAAAGTTAAGAATCAGTGTACAACGGTTACGATGACAGATGTCTTACTTTTGATTAGGACATTATTAAATAATCCAGAAAACTTTCCAAAGGACTGGAAAGACGCTAAGTCTAGATTTCATGCACTTGGACTGAACTGCGAGAAAATTGATGCATGTCCGAACGACTGCATTTTATATTGGAAGGATTACTCAAATTTAGATAAATGTCCTGACTGCAAAAGTAGCAGATATAAGAATAATGATAATGATTCGAAGAGGAAAAAACCAGAGAAGATTTTACGGTTCTTTCCTTTGATTCCCCGATTACAACGATTGTATTCATACGAAAGAACAGCTAAAATGATGATATGGCATAGTAATATCAAAAAGAAAGATGTAACCGGTGTTATGCGACATCCATCAGATACAGAGGAGTGGAGCAAGTTTGATGAAATGTATCCATCGTTTTCTGAAGAAGTAAGAAACGTACGATTGGGTCTTGCTTCTGATGGCTTTAATCCATTTGGAAATATGAGTACGAGTTACTCTATTTGGCCTGTGATACTTGTTACATATAATCTGCCATCATGGATGTCAATGTCATCTTCCTTTATGATGATGTCGTTATTGATACCTGGTCCTAAGGGGCCGGGTAATGCGATAGATACATATATGCAACCTTTGATTGACGAACTAAAGATTTTGTGGAATTCTGGAGTGAGTACGTATGAAGGGGTAAAGAAAGAATTCTTTACAATGCGTGCTTCTTTATTGTGGGTAATTAATGATTTTCCAGCGTATGCCAATTTATCAGGATGGAGTATGAAAGGTAAACTCGCATGTCCGATTTGTATGGATAAAACACATTCGACATGGCTAAATGCGAGTATGAAACATTGTTATTTGGGTTTGAATCGTCGATCAGGAAGCAGAATGTGGATGGAACAAAAAAATTTGGGCAACTTCTCTCTAGGCCGATTAACTAAGAGGAAGAATACAGGTGGATGGCGAAAACAAAGTATATTCTTTCAGGAGCTGCCCTACTGGCATACTTTACAGGTCCGTCATAACTTGGACGTGATGCATATAGAGAAGAATGTTATGGAAAATATTCTTTCAATTTTGAATATCTCTAGTACTGCCAAAGACAGTTTGCGAGCCAGACGTGATCTAATACAATTGGGTATCCGACCCGAATTACATCCGATTGAGTCTGACAATTCTAAAGTAATAATTCCCGAAGCAGTGTATACTTTATCCAATGCTAACAAAGATAAGATACTAAATTTTATTAAATCAATTAGAGTATCTGATGGATTCTCCTCTCAAATTAGCAGATGCATAAATATGACGGAAAGAAAGATATCGTCATTAAAAAGTCATGATTGTCATGTACTTATGCAAGTTCATTTTCCGTTGTCAATCAGAGGAGTTGTACATCCAGATGTTTTGCAGCCACTAATTGAACTCAGTCAGTTTTTTAAAGCTTTGTGTTCGAAGACTTTAGACCCGGAAGTATTGTTTAGAATAGAGACAGATATAGTTATAACTTTATGTAAGCTGGAGCAGCTCTTTCCACCTACATTTTTTGATATAATGGTTCATCTAATTATTCATCTTGCTAGCGAAGCCCGGATATGTGGTCCTGTGCAGTATCGATGGATGTATCCAATTGAAAGATATCTACGGAAATTAAAGAATATGGTATTTAACAAAGCTGCACCTGAAGGTTGTATTGCCGAGGGATATTTATGTGAAGAATGTATCACATTTTGTGACATGTATATGGGTGATGGAAAGAGTATTAGATTCGATAGGTTCGAACGAAATAATGATGGTGAGTTGTGGACATAAGATCCAAATAAACTACGGATATTTCAACAGAATGGCCGAGCTATCCTAAAGAGTACCCGTCGTAGTATTTCAGACATTGAAAGAGATCTTATTCATTATTATATTTTGATGCAAGTAGACGAGGATAATTCTTTTTTCGAAGAGTTTCAGTCAACAACCACTAGCAAATCAGACTTTCTGAAATGGTTTGGGGATAAAATTAAATTATTAAAAGTTAACAAAGATGAACGGTGGAGCGCAAATCTCGATATAATTCACAGGAGTCCATACTCGTTGATAATATCACATTCTGGCTATATCGTTAACGGGTTTAGATTTCGAAAGAAGTCAATTGATGAAAATAAAGCGTCACAACTTTCAGGAGTAATAGTGAAGGCTGATCTCAATGCTGAAATTGACGGATACTATGGCGAGATTATTGATATATTAGAAATCAGTTTTACACATGATGCAAGGTGTGTTCTATTTCATTGCATCTGGTTCGATGTTGGTCGAGTTGGAGTAGGTTACAAGAAGGATAGAAATGGGGTTCTTTCTTTAAAGCAAACAGGTAGGTTACAAACAAATGAACCGTATACGCTTGCCAATCAGGTCGAACAGGTCGTTTATGTTCCAGATAACTCAGTTAGTGGATGGATAATACCAATTAAAACAACACTGAGAGATTTCTTCGACGTAAACGAAGAGGCAGATGCACTAGACAATGATGTAGCATATCAAAATAACTCCAATTATTTTTTCCATGAGGTATTAGACAACGACATTGGAACTTGGAACTAGCAATTTCAGGTAATGTTTTTTTATTTTCAATTTCTATTAATTGAAATTGTTGTCATCTATCGAAATGTATATATTTCTGATAACTCTTTAAATTACAGACATGGCTCCTAGACCTAGACGTATTCGGGAGGTCCCTGAACCTCCCCAGCAGCCACAGGGTGGTTCTTCTGATGCAGGTAGTGGAGCTACACAGAGACGGCGTGGACCGTCTCAGTGTAGATTCTTAGACCGTCTTGCACCAGGGCAGACGTTACCTGTACGCATTGTTGGCGGAGATGCGGTAGGAGAGAACTCCACGGAGTTCCAGAGCTACCTTGGCCAGGTTGCCCGTGCGCGTCCCCATCACCACCCACGACTTCCGACAACTTCCTTATGCTGTCAAGGCTGCCATACTTGCTGATCTGGAGGTATTCTAAAATCTTAAAACAGTTTTTGCATTTTATGAGCTAATCGTTATTATATTTGTTGTATCAGGCTGTATTTACATGGGAACGCAGTACCCATGTCGATTCTCAGATTTTATCTCATGCTGCTGAGTTGTTGCGTCGATACAAGGGACGCATAAAGGCTAAAGTAAGATTTTTTAATAATATATAATATCAAAAGATTTAGATATTGACTATATTTATTTCTCCATTTGTAGTACTTCAACCCCCAGATTCCATATGAGCAGCTTGTGTAGAATATCCCACCTGGTGTTAGACCAGAGCAATGAAGGGAACTGATTAATTTTTGGTCCAGTGAGGATTTTGCGGTATGTATATAATTTTCTTAGTTATTTCTTTTATTTTTATACTGACTTTGTGAAATTTCAGTCGATTTCTTCCAAGAATACGGCGAATCGTTCGAAAGGGTTTAGGTCGACGCATAAGATGGGAAGGAAGAACACCAACCAACTGAAGGACGACTTTGTAAGTATTTAAAAAATATTTACAAAGATTAATTTTGAGTCTTAAAACAATTTTAAGAAGTTGTTTTACTTTTTATAGTTGAGGGAAAATGAAAGAGAAATGACCCGCATAGAGGTTTTTGCAAGGTCAAAGAGCAGAGACTTAGGAGGAGAGGTGCAGTGGGTTGATGACGCCTACGTACCAATACATGTAAGTATAAATGCATTTTTTACTTAAAGGATTACTTATGCTAATATACTGACATTATTTTATATTTCTTATATGTAGGAAGAAATGATTAGGCTCTCTACCACCTCCTCGTTGGATAGCACAGGGACGAGCAATCCCCCGTTGACGGCCGATGATGCCTTCCGTCAAGCCACTGGTCCAGAACACAGTGGACGCATCCGTTGCGGAGGACGGGGCAAAACGATCCGTACATGGTACGGAATGGGTGGTGCAGGTGGGTCGCAGTCTTCCTCGCAGGGAAGCCAGAGAGAAAGAGAGATGGAGAGGGAGCTGCGCGAAGTAAAGGCAACGATGAATGCACAAGCTGCAGAGATGGCCCAGATGCGTATGGACATGGCGAATGTCATGTCCTTATTAAGCCGTCTTCAAAGTCAAGCCACACCTCCTGTACAACCTGCACATCTCGGCGACGATGAGGAGAGTGAGGAGGAAACCGATGAGAGTGACGGGAGTGGCGCATCTGAGTAGGTAGCATGGATGTAGTACCCTAGTTAATTTTGATATTTTAATTGTAATGTTTTTTATTAATGCCTAACATTATGTAGACTTCTTACCGTTTCTTAATGTTGACTGTATGATTATATTTCTTCATAATGATCTTAATGTTGTGTTGTTTGATATTGAATTTATGATATGGCGAATGTTTAGTTGTTGAATGTTGTGGTTAGTTCTTTTGCAGAGAAGAATGATGTCATGTTGATATTCATTGTCATGTTGATGATATTCATAATGTTGTCATGTTAATGATATTCAGGATGTTGCAGAGTTTATGATATTCATATTGTTGTCATGTTTAATATTGAATGATGTAGGGAAGAAACCAGAATATATAATTTTATTTCCTGTCATGGTTTATTGGGGACGGTTGTAACCATCCCCTATAGAGCTACAGAAACGTCCCCCCAGCCAGAACAGTTCACTGAGACTTTTGGGGACAGTTATAACCATCCCCATTAGGGAAGCGCAAATGGGACGGTTTTAACCGTCCCGTATACCCTTCTGTTGGCGTCGCTATAGATGCTACTACTAGAGGGGACGGTTACAACCGTCCCTAATAGTCTTCTGTTGACGTCGCTATAGAATCTCCCAGGCTTCTGTTGGCGTCGCAAAAGACCTGCAGAGTAGAAGGGACGGTTACAACCGTCCCTACATGCAAACGTATGCGACGGTTGTAACCATCCCTTCTACTCTGCAGGTCTTTTGCGATGCCAACAGAAGCCTGAAAGATTCTATAGCGACGCCAACATAAGACTATTAGGGACAGTTACAACCGTCCCCTCTAGTCCGCAGATGCGACGGTGAAAACCGTCCCTTATAAACTTATGTTGGGGTCACTATAGACACTTTGGTAAAGGGGACAGTTACAACCGTCCCATCTGCGCAACGTATGCGACGGGGATAACCGTCCCCAAATGTTTTCTAGGGCCGTCTCAAAATGTTGATGACCATTAGGGATGGTTTCTAACCGTCTCTAATACAATAGCTTGTAGGGACGGTTGCAACCGTCCCTAATAGCATTCGTGTAAGGGACGGTTACAACCGTCCCCAATGGTGAATTAAATGAGACGGTTGTCAGAAGCATCCCATTTAGTCAAATGAGACGGTGGCTGAAGGGACGGTTTAGGAACCGTCCCCGTTGATCAAAGGGGACGGTTCTACAGACAAAAAGGACGGTTTGCGACCGTCCCCTTAGACCCACCCGCCTGTAGTGTCTGCGGGAGAATGCCGCACACGATGTGTACTCGGTTTCACCTTCTGAGAGTGTATCCGATCTAGCGGAACACGAAATCGAGTCTTCTGATCCTTCTGATTATGAGTCATCTCACCTCGAAGACCCTCGCAGGATGAGCCCATCCTGGAGATATTCGATGATCTGCCTGATCTGCTTCTATTTCATGCATCGGATATCAGTCTTCTTAGAGAGTCTCCTGATCTTGACTGCCCACACTTCTTCGATACATTGATCGACGTGGAGGATTCCATGATTGATCCATCCTTCTCCACGTTTGATTTCTTCGGTTCCACATTTCCACTCCAGTCTGAGCCAGAGCCGATGATTTCTTTTATGCTACCGGATGCCGATCATATGATTCCATATTCTTAGCCGGTAGCAGACACCCACTTGATTGTATACCTGGGTATCATTCTTTACACTTTTGATTTCGTCACTGTTCTCATACCGAGACTGTGACGACAGTACGACATTCGCCTTACAGATGTCGTCCTGAACCTTGACACTGCCTTGTCCTAGCCATTGTGCCCAGCTAGGGGCGTAAAACCTAGCGCTTGTTGAGAGGCACCTCAACATTGTACTCTTTTGTATATATGTGTTTTGTCTTAGTTTGATCTTTCTTTCTTCTGTTCTTGTTCTCACCCCAGGTCTCGCTTAGGATTATCTTTGCTATACTTAGGATATACTTCATCCTAAGTATAGGGGGGTGAAAACACCGGGTTGTTCTTCTGTTCTATTCCATCACTTCTGTTGTTGCCCATACTTAAGGATTCTTCACCTTAAGTATAGGGGGAGTGATGTCCTCTAACCTTGTATATATTTGTTTGATTTTCTTTGTGTCTTGCTACCCCTGTTTTTGCTGCCTATACTTAGGGATATTTTACCCTAAGTATAGGGGGGTAGACCTTGTACATTCTTCACTCGGTTTTCCCTTTTGTGTACAACCTGCTATACTTAGGATTATTTGATCCTAAGTATAGGGGGAAAAGCCGAGACCCTCCTAATTTTCTATTCTTTAATTCGTCTTTGTAAATAGCCTTCCTTTTCACTTCCCGATACTAAGCACAAGTTATGTCTTCTTCATCGCTCTTGACTCTGAGGACATCGTTCGAGCTAAGTATAGGGGGTGTTATATATTTCATATATACTTTAGCCATAACTCATACTTTGTGTGAGTGTGTTAATAATTAAAAATTGCTAAAAACCCAAAAATCCATAAAAATTAAAAAATTTTCCCTGTAAATAAACGTTCTTTTATTTGCACATACATAGATATTGTACACATTATTTTTGTAAAAATGTGTTCAAAAACTTTTTGTGAAAATATTGTGTAAATATGTGCATATCAAAACTATGTATATAGTACAAAATTTTTCTAAAATGTTTTGAAAATCAAAAGTTTGCAAAAACCTTGTGTAAATTTGTGTAAATATTTTGCAAAACTTGTATCCATGCACACATCCATGATTTCAAAACATTTTTCAATAATTTTGCATTTGTGTAAATATTGTGTAAATAGCATCTTTGTATATATTTGTATAGTTTATCCTGGATTATAGTTGACATTTAAACTAGCCTGGAATTAAATTGGAAAATGGAGCTTGATTAAGATCTTAATCCACTTAATTCTAAGAGGAACCTTATAGAACTTAGGGTTAAGGCTTTTCAGGTCCATGGTGACTTAATTCTTTGAGTCCACTAGGCTATGATCACATGTCATCTCAATGAGCCTAAGTAGAACAACACACACATGACTCATATAGACAATGACTTTACTTGGACCCGCACTTTGCACTGAGCTCTCTACGAATGAGGTGGTGAGGAGGCAGTCTTGCTTGACTTGGGGTAGCATATGAGGGTAGTACTTCTAGGCGGAACCTCTCTTCTTCTTTTAGTGAAGGAAGTACGTCTCAACTTGGTCTGGTTGCCATGAGGTCTAACGACAGGAGTTGTGGGTTGCAATAATGCTTCAAAAGAGGGATAGTCTACTGGCTCAAGAGGAAAAACCTCCTTATGTATATATGTTGCACATTGTATATGTTGTATAGAGCACTTGAAAAAAAATGCAAAAAGAAAATAACTCCAAAAAAGTGGTGGGTCTGATAGAAAATGATAATCCCACCGGAGTATGTATATAGTGCAAATAAGCAAAGCTTGAGACTTATGGTTCCATCTTATGTAGCTTGCAGCAGGGAGACTTAGCTACACTGGTTTAGCTCCCAAGGATACATGGCTACACTGGCCATGGTCCATTCTCTTCTTCCCCCTCTTCTTGAGCCGGTTGAACTTGAACTTAGAAGGGAATACCCCGCTCCTCAAGGAAAGAGTAGCCAGACTAGGGTCATAGAGTTACCTTGTTGGGGAGGATTGTCAAATTACTACTTCTGAGGTGGAGAGCTATACCTCACTTACACAGTACAAGGAAAGACTCGTAGTCTTCTGGGTTTGTGTATGTAGACTTGTTCTGATCTGGATTGTTGAGGAGTCTTGATTATAGATTAGTGGATCTTAGAGGTTGTTAAGTTTTAAACCTAAGTCTAAATAAGGTTCCGACGCATCAATAATCTAAAGATCTGATCGAGCTCCATATTTCAATTTAATGAAGGCAAGTTTAATATTCAGCATTAATCCATGCATTTTTCTCCTCTTTTTCTTTTTCTTTTTCACTTCTTTTTCAAATAAGTGTTTGCTAAGGGACTAGCAAAGTTAAGTATAGGGGGTGATGAATACCCATTCATCACTCTTTATTCTTTTATTTTAGCTACAAAACCCATGCAAAACACATGTATATTTCTGTAAATATCAATAATTGTCAAAAAGCATGCATTGTGTAAAAATAAATAATTAGCATGTTCTTGTGCATAAATAAAAGAATAAAGAAATAAAAGGAAAACGAGGGAGATAATTTAAAATAAATATTGAGCGACCTAATCCCGAGGGAGGGCTCAGCATGGGCTTGACCGCATAAAAACCCAAGTAGAGAGAGATAAGGAAGCTCATGTGTACATATATCTATAAATAAATAAAAATATTTTCCTCTTATTCAAATAAAATGAGTTTGTATTTATATGTATATATATTTGTAAATATTAAATTAAAATAAAAATGGAGAAAATGAAAATAAATAAAAATCCCCTTCTTCATTGGAGACCATGTACATAGAACCACCATATTTATTTATTTATCCCTATAAATAAATAAAAACCCAAGAAAATGTGTACATATTCCTCATTCCATAATGTAAATAAATAAAATAAAAATCACAAAAACAAAAATAAAATAAAAAGAAATAAAAATAAAATCGATTTCCTTCATTGTATATATACCATGTACATACTTGTATATATCTAATTATTTAGCCCTTGTAAATAATTAATAAAAATAAAATAAAAATACCAAATTATTCCAAATTTTATTCTATAAATAAATAAAATATAAAATTGGAATAAAATATACAAAAATAAATAATTAAAAATAAAAAATAAAAAATACAATATTGTATATACCTATATATAATAATACTATTTTGTAAATACCTAATTTAAATTTCAAAAAAACAAATAAAAATCACAAAAAATAGTTTAAAAATAAAGAAACATTTTTCATGTTTTAACCTTTTTTAAATTAGTCCTTTTTTATTTATTATTTAATTTCTAAATCTTTAATAATTGGCGGGCTCTGATTGGTCCACGGGAGATGTTGACCCCCGGTCAACTCTCCCCCCAGGACCACCAGAGCCGGATCTTGTCGCCCCGACCCGACTTCTCTGATTTTTCGCCACTCGATCCAATCGCCAAACCCCTTAACCCCTGGTCCTAATCCTTCCTGATTCATCCTAGATCCACGCCCGGGGTGGGTTCTCGGGGTCCGAGCTCCGATATGCTCGCCCGACCTTCACCTTCTCGGACCCCTAACCATATAAGATCTCGCCACCGGCAGCCATTTCACACATCTCTGGACCTCCCCCTCTACGCCTGTGACCTCCTCCACCTTGCCTGAGTGACAGCGGAGCGAGAGAGAGTAGTAGTGAGGCTCGGGACACCGGGAGCCATTGATTCGGCAGCTCATCGCCACCGTACGCTGCCGCGAGCGCGCTAAGCCTCGGGACTCGACGCCCCCTTGAGGCCATAACCCCCGGAGCTCTAGGAGCTCCAGCCCAGTCAACTATGCCCGCCAGGTAGATAGTTTAGCCAGTAGTTTAGCTTAATTTCGTTTTCCCCCCAAATCGCTCCGTCGCCTTCGCCGACCAATTCAGCCCGTTCCGTCCACCCATTTGTCCACCTGACGCAACCACCACCTTCGCCAGACCTCTCCCCATCTTCTTCACCCATCCACCCCCCTGTCTCACCCCGGAGCAGGGATTTTGATCTCTACCACCGCCGCCTCGTCGGAGATCACCCATTCGACCCATTTGGACCCTCATTTCACCTCTAACCATGTTGAGGCACTTTGCCCTCGACCCGAGATTGCTTTGGTGCCACTGTGCAGGTCAAAGGACCCCATCTAGGAGGTCAAGTCATTTGGGCACCAGAGCTCCGAGCCTCTTCGTCGCCGGAGCGTCTCCTACGTTCCCGGCCTCATCGGAGAGGCTCTTCAGCTGCGGACTACAGAGGTGAACGTGTTCCACCTTTCAGCAGCTTCCGAGGAGTTCCTCAACGCGCACAGGAGGCCGGCAAAGATCGTCGGCGTCGAGTTCTTGGAGGACCTTCCTCAGCCTTCCATTCAGCCCCGCAGCTCCAGATTCGCTCAGAGCCGTCCATTTGAGGATCCACGCCACCGTACGATCCATTCGGGGCTTGATCAGGACCGCACGATCAGATGAAGAGGCGCCCTTGAGCCAACACCGTTCGATCTCCACGTGCCCTCTTCTGAGCCGTTGATCCAGCGTAGGTTTAGCCACAGCGTACCTCAGCCGTTGATCATCCACGTGGCTAGCCTTCCACCGTCAAATCAGAGCCGAGGCCCTTCGTTGAGGAGCGGCGCCCATCTGTCGTTGCATACACCACGTGGCGCCATCCCAACCCTCGGATAATAAATAGGGGTAACTTACACTTAGGCCCCCCTTTGTTTTGCATTTTCGCTTTAGTCCTGTAAATATTTTTCGTAGTTATTTGTAGTTTGGTAAAATTGTACAGAGACCCTGGTTGTTTACTTTTATTGCATTTTCGTCCCTGTTAATGTGAGGCACGTGCTTCGTCACGTGAGTTGTTGGAGAATTTGCATACTTTGGGCTGTACTTTCTGTTTGTTAATGAATGAAATATCTTTCTTGTTAATTGCACTTATGCCCCTGTGAATGGTTTATTTCCACATGTGTCAAATTTGTTGGGCATTTTACAATATCTCCCCTGGACTTTTAGCACCTGTTGCTAAGAAGTCTGGGGAAGTATTTTTATTGCATATTGGTCCCTGTGTTCCCAGTACACGTGCCTTGCACGTGAAAACTTGGAATTTTTGCACCAGGACCCCCCGATTTCTGGTTCGGTTACTCTTTAGCCCCCAGAAGATATTTTTATTACAAACAGGTCCCTGTGTACTGTGGGCTCTTGTTTGTTTTAAATAAAATATCAAATTTCATCCAAATTGAGTGAAAATTGGGCACGTGGCTCCTGCCACTGTGTAGAATTTTCACCAATTTTTGGGAAAATTTTTGAGCCCTTTTATTATTTTTAAAAATTCAAAAACATCCATTTTTCTGCCTGTTCAGATTTAAAATCATAAAAAATATAAAAACCTGTGTTTTTGTTTGTTTGATTTTCTGACCATTTTTGGCTATTTTCGGATTTATAAAAACCATAAAAACTAAAAAACCTTGAAAAACTCATAAATATTCTAATAAATCACAGAAAACCCAAAAATTAATAAATCTTTTTCCTGATTTTTCCTTTTTACTTCTACTTTACAGGAAAAATACCTCCAGGCCTTGATCAGACCATTTGATATTTGTAAATGGTCTTTAAAGCCTGACTGGGCAGTCTTCATTTGTTTTAGTGTTCTTTCATTTTTATAAAATTCTATAAAAATCATAGAATCATCAAAATTGCATCAAAAATAGTAAAAAATATAAAAATTCTAAAAATATTTTTGTTTGAATTTTTGGACCATTTTTGAGTAATTAAATAATTGCTTGAAGTTGTTTATATTTTCCTTTTTATTATTTTCTTTATAATTAAAAATCCCAAAAAATATAAAAATATTAAAAATCCACCAAAAATCACTTGTTTTTATTTTTCTTTATTTTAGACTACTTCGTAGGCCGCAAGGCCATATTGTACTCCTCGAGTTCGACCCTGGGTGTTATACCTGGTTAATATCATAGCGAGACCGCTATTTTGATTTCTACCGATTTTCATCTCTTATTGATGGTCTAATTATTTTTCTTGATTGAGCTTTGAGTCACGAGTGACTGAGGTCACAACGACCTTAGTGAGATACTTTACCTTAGTCGTTCGGGCGGCTCATTAAGAGCCATTACTATTTCTTAGACGGGTACTTCGGATACAATCAGGTGGCCATTGCACCCAAAGACCAGGCCAAGACCACCTTCACCTATCCCTTTGGGACATATGCTTTCATACGGATGCCCTTTGGATTGTGTAACGCCGCAGCGACATTCCAGAGGTGGATGTTGTCCATCTTTTCGGACATGGTGGGGGAGTGCTTGGAGGTCTTCATGGATGACTTTTCGGTCTACGGTGATGGTTTCGATGCTTGTCTTGACTGCCTAGACCGTATCCTTCAATGATGCATTGAGGTTCACCTTATGCTTTCATGGGAGAAGAGTCACTTCATGGTGACTCAGGGGACGATGCTTGGCCATATCATCTCCAACAGGGGCATGGAGGTTGATCCGGACAAGGTGGATATCATTAGGAAACTCAGTCCACCGTCCAACTTGCGGCAGTTACGGTCTTTTCTGGGGCACGTTGGTTTCTACCGACGATTCATACATGATTTCAGCAGGATTGTCTGACCGTTGACTGATCTACTGACGAAAGACACTGAGTTCATTGTGGATGATAAGTGTCTAGCATAATTTGAGACTCTCAAGAGTCTAGTTGTAGAGGATCATGTCCTCCAGCCTCCTTATTGGTCTCTCCTATTCGAGATCATGACGGATGCCCCCGATTTTACCGTAGGGGCCGTGCTGGGACAGAGGAGGGATGGAGTCCCCTTTGCTATTCACTACACTAGCCGGACTTTGGATGCCGCTTAGCGGAAATACACCGTCCCTGAGAAGGTGATGCTAGCTGTAGTTTTCGCCGTAGATAAGTTCAGATCTTACATCATTGGATCTAAGGTGACCATCTTCACTGATCATACCGCCATCAGGTACCTCATGGAAAAGAAGGATGCCAAAGCCAGATTGACCAGATACATCCTTTTACTCCAGTTGTTAGATATAGAGATTAAGGATAAGCCTGGAGTCAAGAATGTGGTGGCGTATGATCTCTCCCGATTGGAGTTTCTTGAGTATTCTGAGCAGTTCGAGCCTATTTGTGAGACCTTCCCAGATGAGGCGATCCTTGATATCATCTCTCTCCCGTGGTATGCCGATATTGTGAACTATCTTGTTACCGAGAAAGTTCCACAAGATTGACCCACGCAGCGACTTGAGACCTTCCTCGCGAAGGCCAAGTTCTACCATTGGGAGGATCCCATCCTTTATCATGAAGGAGGGGATAGCATCTGGCGTAGGTGCATTCCTCAGGAGGAGCACCATAGCGTCCTCACATACTGCCACAAGCTAGAGGCAGGAGGACATCACTCTGGGAGGAGAACGGCATAGAAAGTGCTCCAATCCGGCCTATGGTGGCCTACTCTCTTCAAGGACTCTGATGAGTTCGTGAAGAGATGTACTGACTGCCAGAGGATGGGCACTTGTGGACAACGTGATATGATGTCGATGCAGCCCATTCACTTCCGTGAGGTGTTTGACGCACGGGGCATCGATTTCATGGGTCCATTCCCTAAGAGTCAGTGATTCGAGTACATTCTGTTGGCCGTTGATTATGCGAGTCATTGGGTTGAGGCCATCCCCGCCCAAACCACAACTGCTAGGACTGTTTGCAGATTTTTGAGGAAGAATATCATTTCACGGTTCAGGGTGCCTAGAGTTTTGATATTTGACGAGGGGTCCCATTTCGTCAACGACAAGGTAAAGGCCCTTGCTAGTGAGTTCAGCATAGACCAACTAGTAGCCACACTATATCATCCTCAGACCAATGGTCTTGCTGAAGTGTCTCAGGGAGATCAAGACTATTCTGCAGAAGGTCGTCCGCCCTGATCGAAAGGATTGGTCACAGCTTTTGGACTCGGTCTTGTGAGCATATCGGACATCCTTCAAGACGCCTTTGGGGACATCTCCCTTTCGCCTCGTTAATGGCAAGCCATGCCATTTACGTGTTGAGCTGAAACATAGGTCACTTTGGGCAGTCACATATATATTTCTAGATCCAGTGAGTGTAGGAGATCAGAGGAGGGCAGAGTTAGCAGCCCTGGAGGAGCTTTGTGATGCAGCCTTTTCAAGCAGCCTTCAGTACAAGGAGAGAGTGAAGGAGTGGCATGATTCTCATATCAGCCACAAGCAGTTTGAGCCAGGACAGAGAGTATGGTTGTTCGATGTCAGGTTGAGATTATTTCCAGGGAAGTTGCAGAGCAAATGGAAGAGACCCTATCTGGTCCGAAAGGTACACGACAATGGAAGCATCGACATATCTGAGTTGTCATCTGAGAGTACCTTTCGTGTTAACGGGCAGCGGCTCAAACCATATCTAGATCATGAGCCGTTGGTCGTTGATGTTGCCCCTATTCATTTTGCATGAGATGTGGTCTCTCGACTCACATCTATTGCATCTCACGCCTGATTATCTCTATTTTTCCGATTTGTATAGATCCAGTTGTCCATATCACACTATTCTTCAGTCCAACACCCCGATTGCATCTTTGATTATGCTATACTTAGGGTACACTTTACCCTAAGGGCCTGTTTGGTTGCAGGGTTGGACAGGGTTGGGTTGAGCAGAGGTACCCCTGTGAATAGTAAACTGTGAGGAGAGGGGTAACCCGGGTTGAGCCAAACCAACCCTGTCCAACCCTCCAACCAAACAGTCCCTAAGTATAGGTAGTGTGAGACTTTTGAGTTCCTTTTGATTCATTTCTACCTCTGTTTTTCTGCCTATACTTAGGGATATTTTACCCTAAGTATAGGGGAGGTAGACCCTGTACATTCTCTACTCGGATTTTCCTTTGTGTACAACCTGCTATACTTAGGATTACTTGATCCTAAGTATAGGGGGAAACCTCGAGATGCTCTTTTCATTCTATTTCACTAGGACTGCTACAACTCACATAATATGACCACGAAAAAGATGAAGGTAAACCACAATGAAAAACAAACTTGCCCCATTAACATGCATATAACGGAGTAACCAGCCCCCTTCCATATCTCTCATAATGTGTTCTACGCTGTTGAAAGCTAGATCCACATGAGGTGTGTAATGCATAGCTAAAAAAAGGCCAGTCACTATCTGAATGGTTAAACAAATACCAGCTAACGAACCGAAGCCCCACCAATAACTAAGATTGCTTTTCTTTCATTCGTGTTTGTATATAGCCTTTCTTTTCACTTCCCTATACTAAGCACGAGTTATGTCTTCTTCATCGCTCTTGATTCACTCTGAGGACATCGTTCGAGCTAAGTATAGGGGGGTGTCGTATATATTTCATATATACTTTGGGTAAAATGGGGTTGCCCCTTGAGAGTAGCCAACTTGGCTACTCCCACCCCTATTTTCCCTCATTTTTTATTTCTTTGAAAAATAAAAATTTATATATTCATCACTATATCCATCTAACATTCTATTAAAATTTCGTCAGAAAATAGAGACTCCTAGGCCCTCCATCCAGACGCCATTTTTTTAACGGTCGCAGGATTTTTTAAATCGATCCTGTTTGGATGGAGGCCGCAGGAGTCTCTGTTCCTGATGAAATTTTAATAGAATGTTAGAGGGATATAATGATGAATTTACAAATTTTTATTTTTCAAAGAAATAAAAAAATTAGGAAAAAATAGGGGTGGGAGTAGCCAAGTTGGCTACTCCCAGGGGGCGGCCCCATTTATCCCATATACTTTAGCCATAACTCATACTTTATGTTAGTGTGTTAATAAATAAAAATGGCTAAAACCCTTAAAATCCATAAAAATTTAAAACTTGTTTGTAAATAAAATTCTTTCTTGCACATACATAGCTAGTTGTACAAAATTATTTTTGTAAAAATGTTTGTAAAAATCTTTTGTGTAAATAGTTTGTAAATATTTTGATATCAAAATTATGTATATAGTACAAAATTTTTGTAAAATATTTTGAAAAACAAAAAGTTTGCAAAAATCTTGTGTAAATTTATGTAAATATTTTGCAAAACTTTGCATTCATGCATACATCCATGTTTTCAAACATTTTTAAAAAAGTTTGCACATTTTCAAAAATTTTGTAGAAAATTGCATCTTTGTAAATATTTGTATAGTTTTTCATGAATCATAGTTGACATTTAAACTAGCCTGAATTAAATTGAAAAATGGAGCTTGGTTAAGATCTTAATCCACCTAATTCTAAGAGGAACCTTATAGGGCTTAGGGTTGAGACTTTTCATGTCCATGGTGACTTAATTCTTTGAGTCCACTAGGCTATGATCATATATCATCTCGATGAGCCTAAGTAGAGCACTTAACAACACACACATGACTCTTACAGACAATGGCTTTACTTGGACCAGCACTTTACATCGAGCTCTCCACGGATGAGGTGGTGAGGAGGCAGCCTTCTTTGACTTGGGATAGCATATGTGGGTAGTACTTCTAGGCGGAACCTCTCTTCTTATTTTAGTGAAGGAAGTGCATATCAACTTGGTCTGGTAGCCATGAGGTCTAACGACAGGAGTTGTAGGTTGCAATATAGCTTCAAAAGAGGGATAGTTTACTGGCTCAAGAAGAAAAACCCCTTATGTACATATGCTGCACATGTAGATATGTTGTATATATGCACATAAAAAATGTAAAAAGAAAAGAATAACTCCAAAAAAGTGGTGGGTCTAAGAGAAAATGATAATCCCACCGGAGTGTATATAGTGCAATAAAGCAAAGCTTATGTTATCCATGTTTCATCTCATGAAGCTTGCAACAGGGAGACTTAGCTACACTGGTTGAGCTCCCAAGGATACATGGCTACACTGGCAATGGTCCATTCTCTTCTTCCCCCTCTTCTTGAGCCGGTTGAACTTGAACTTAGAAGGGAATACCCCGCTCCTCGAGGGAAGAGTTGCGAAACTAAGGTATTAGAGTTACCTTGTTGGGGAGGGTTGTCACTTTGCTATTTTTGAGGTGGAGAGCTATACCTCACTTACACCGTACGAGGAAAGATTCATGGTCTTCAGAGTTGTGTATGTAGACTTGTTCTGATCTGGATTGTTGAGGAGTCTTGACTATAGGTTAGTGGAACTTAGAGGCTGTTAAGTTTTAAACCTAAGTCCGAATAAGGTTCCGACAAATTAATAATCCAAAGATCTGACTGAGCTCCATACTTCAATTTAATGAAGACAAGTTTAATAATCAACATTGATTCCTTTTTCTTCCCCTTCTTTTTCTTTTCTTTTCTTCTTTTCACTTCTTTTTCAAATAAGTGTTTGCTAAGGGACTAGCAAAAGTAAAGTATACGGTGGTTATGAATTCTCATTCATCACTCTTTATTCTTTTATTTTAGCTAAAAATCTTTGCAAAACACCATGTAGACACTTGTAAATACAATAAGTTATCAAATAGGCATGCTTGTGTAAATAGCAATAATTAGCATGTTTTTGTGCAAAAATAAAAGAATAAAGAAATAAAGAAAAAGAGGGAAATATTTAGAATAAATATTGAGTGACCTGAACCCAAGAGAGGGCCCAACATGGGCCTGATCGCCAAATAAAATAAGTAGAGAGAGATAGGGCCATTCATCATTGTACACATTTCCTTCTTAGTGTATATATTTTATTTCATAAAAGTAAAAATAAAAATGGATTTTTATTAAGTTGTAAATATTTATAAAAATAAAATAAAAATGAGAAAAATATGATAAAACCAAAAATAAAATACTTTCTCTCTCTATATTGTACATACACCATGTATATACCAATAAAAGACCTATTTATTTTACCCTTGTAAATAAATAATAAAAATCAAATAAAAATTATTTTATACTCTAAATTTTATGTTGTAAATAAATAAAATATAAAATTAGAGTATTTCTACAAAAATAAGAAATAAAAACAAAAATATAAAATACGTAGGTATTTTATACCTGTATATAAAATAATATAATGTATATACATAATTTATTCTTCAAAAAAATAAATAAAAATCACTAAAAATTTTGAAAAGTAATAAACATTTTTCATTTTATAAATATTTTTAAATAAAATCATTTGCTATTTTTAAATTAATTTATAAATAATTTCTGGAATGTTGAATTCTGATTGGTCCACGGGGGATTGTTGACCCCCAGTCAACTCTCCCCCCTGGACCACTTTGCACCCGAATCCGGTTCCTGCCCGATTTCTCCAAATATTCCCGAATCGATCTGACCTCCATCTTCTCAAGCCTAGGGCTCCGATTGTTGAGGGATGACCCGTGATTCACGCCCGATCTCCTCTTTAGGTATCCATGCCTCGATCCGCAGCTCCACTCCAATCTTCTCGGACCCTTCATCGCATAAAGACTCACCCCCAGCCGCCTTTTCCCGCACCTTCGGCCATTGTCTTCGACCCCATGACCTGCATTCTTCTCCTCGAGTGACAGCGAGAGTAAGAGACTGTTGCAGCGAGAGTTAGAAGGCCTTAGCCCCAGGTCTGGCGAGCTCGAGCCTCTAGAGATGTCGCTCCATCGAGGCAAAGACACTAGGAGGTATCTGACCTCCAGCACAAACACTTTCCTCCATCAGGTAGATTCGATAGCCTCTAGTTTTGTCTAATTTCCAAGTCTTTGATTTCCGACTACCGATCTTTCATGGGGCATCCCCCCACCCTCCGATCATCTATTCGCCACTCCGATCAGCCCTTCACCTTCGCGAGTTTCCTCGCCACGTTCTCCACCCATCCATTCCCCCTAGTTCGCCCAAGAACAGAGACATCGACTCTCCTCCGCCGTCACTCTCCAGAGAGCATCGCCCCGCCTCATACGTCCATCCACTTCGCCCGTAACCGGGTTGAGGCAGTTTGCCCTCGACCCAGCTTTCTTCCTGTGCTGGTTCGAAGGCAAATGGAACTCATCTGGAGGTCCTATCACTGAAGCACAGTGCTCCAGGTTCTTCTTCGTCGACGGGGTCCTCCAGGACCTCCCGGCCTCATCGGAGCATCCCATCCGTTGCGGAACGCCATCAGCTATCTTTTCCCTATTGTAGAAGCCTCGGAGGACGCCCCCCCACGCGTATTAGCCGGACGAAGTTCGCCAGCGACCTGTTCTTCCAGGGAGCATCTCTGTTGTCTGATCGAGCCTCGTTGCCAGTTCTAATCTCCATCGTCCATCATCCGACGGGCTCATAGCCGTCGGATCCATCTGAGGATCTGATCCGGGATGTTGATTGCCGAAGGGGTACCAGCCATCCACAGCTGTCAGATCTTAAGTAGACCTCCTTCAGCCGTCGGATCCTTAATAATAAGGGTAAAGTTCAATTTGGCCCTTTCTGCTTTAGCATTTACTTTTCAGTCCAGTAATTATGTGTCGTAGTTGTTTTTAATTTGGATAAATTTCACTTTGGACCTTAGACTTTTAGATTTTGATTTTAGTCTCTCTGTTTGTGGTGCACGTGCTTCGTCACGTGATTTTCTAGGATAATTGCATTTATAGGGCTCGAGTTTAAAGAATGTTATGCTTTGAAGTTTTAGTTTAAATATTTGCACTTATACCCCTGTGCGCAGTGGATTTGAACATAAACTGAATTTGACACGAAAATTGCATTGAGCCCCCTATATTTCTAGCATGAGTTATATTTTGGTCCCTGGAACTTAATTTCTTTACACTTAGGTCCTTGTGTGTTGTGCGCATTTTATTGGTTGAATAAAACATCAAATCAACTCCAAATCTCTTGAAATTTGGACATGTGGCCCCTGCCAATGTGTAAAAATTTCATTGATTTTTTGGGATATTTTTGTTTTCATTTTATATTTTTAAAAATTAAAAAACCCTTATTTTTGTTACTGTCCAAATTTAAAAACCAACTAAAAATATTAAATAGTCTCCAAAATTCTAAAAAAATTAATTTGTGTTTGTTTTGATGCCTTTTTATTTCTATGCAATTTCCATGGTTTTTGGATATATAAAACCCATAAAAGTTTAAAAACATAAAAACTTATAAAAATCATTAAAAATTCCTAAAAAATTTAAAAACTAATTCCTTTTTCTGTAGTTAGCTTTTCATTTATAAATTTTCATAAAATTATTGCTGGATTTTTTAAGGCTATTTTTATATTTTTTAAATAGCCTTTCAAATCTTGCTGCATAGTAGCTTCTATTTTCAGCCTTCTTTCATTTTTAGAAAATTCATTAAAAATTATAAAAATCTGAGAAAATTACCAAAAATACTTGAAAAATCATAAAATCCAATATATTGTTATTTTAATTTTCTGACTTGTTTTTGTGGGTTTAATAATTCCTTGAGTGTGCCTTTTTGCCTTTGTTTTATATTTTCTTCATAATTAAAAATCATAAAAAAATTAAAAACCCGTAAAATCCACCAAAAATATTTGTTTTATTTCATTTTAGATTTTTGATTACTTTGTATGATTTTTAGCCAATCTGTGCTCCTTGAATTCGACCCTGGTCGTTATACCAGGATAAATAAAATAGCGAGACCGCTATTTGTGTTACTTCATTTATTTTCTTTATTTAGTGGTCTTCTTTTCTTGTTGAGTCTGATTCGAGAGATTGAGGTCGCAACGACCCTTGATACTTATCTCCCTTAGCCACTCGTGTTTTTTGGGCCATCACGCTGCTTCTTCTCAATCAACTCGATCCGGTACAGCTTCTCGCTGATGATACCCATGTCAGCAGCTGTCGACTCTGCCTGTGCTGCTGCCGCTGATGAAGTAGAAGGACCGACACCGACTTGTGCTATCCTCTGATAGGACACGGCCTATAGCTGGGGCTTCTCCTGTGTGTAGAGTCTGGTCTGGGACATCACTGTATAGTTCTCAGCCATCTCCTCGTAGATGGCACAGACCTGATCCTCATCCTTGGTGAAGTACTAGCCCCCAAAGGATGCATTCACTAACCCCTGCAGCTCCAGTGTAAGCCCGCAAAAAAAAGCTCTGAACAAGGTTGGGCTTCGAAATGTCATGATGGGGGCACCGGTCTGTAAGCTCCCTGAAGCGATCCCATACCTCATGAAATTGCTCATTGAGGAGCATGGAGAAATTGCTGATCAGGGCCCTAGCTGCATTGGTCCGGCCGAGTGGATAGTACTTGTTGAGATACTTGTTCCGGAGCTGTTCCTATGTAGTCACGAATCTATCGAGGTGCTTCAGCCAGTTGACCGCTTTATCGACGAGGGAGAAAGGGAAAGCCATCATCTTGATGGTGTCCTCGTCCACGTTGCGATCGTGGACAGTGCTGCAGATCATCTCGAACTCCTGAAGATGAAGGTGCGGCTCCTCAGTGGTAAGTCTGTGGAAGCGAGGAAGGAGCTGAATAGTCTGAGGCGAGAACTTGAAGTCTCCCGCAATAGCTGGCAGAACAATCCATCTGTGTGTCAGAGTTGCACCAGGGCTGTGCAACTCTCTCATTGGGTGTGCTGCTGTTGTTGGCTGTACGGGCTCCTCAAGCTGTCTAGCATCGGATCCAGCTCCTCCATCGGGTCTGCGTTGATCTCGATCTGCCCGTATCTGCTCCATCTCCCCGCGCATATCAACCATGAAAGCTCCCTGATCGCGGATCTGTCTCTGCATCATCTCAAGCAAGGCTAAAAAGGTGTTGTTGATCGCATCCTAGTCCAGTACATATGTCTGCTCTGCTCTGGGGCCATCAGTGCGGTCCTCACTGCTGGTCATGGTCTCTATAAAGGTAAAAGACCCAAACTCAGGTGCCGATAAATCAACTGGCTGTTGTTCTCCCTGATCAGGCACCGATACCTCAGGACTGGTAGAAGAAGGGTGGTCAAGGGGGAACATGGTGGAATCGAACTCGGGTTCGGAGCGTAGGTCTCGGCTCTCGCGAACCAACCTAGATGAGCGGGCCTGAGTGCTCGAAAGCGCTGCAGCCAGAGGCTGCCTAGGGGACCTCTGACCTATCATCTCGATCTGGCGAGTAAGGCAGATGAGATCGGAATAGCAAACAAGATCCGTCTAGCAAAACCCCCAATTCACCTACACACGCAGAGCTGATGACCGTGAAGGTTCAGTCTTTTATCTTGTCGCTTTTATTTAGGTGATAAGACAGTCTATCAGAGCGATTAAGCGAGCTGCTGGGAATCCAACACCCCCAGGAGACTATCCCGATCCCAAGCTAGATTTTTCCCAGCCAGTACAAGCTGCGGATCGTTTACCGGCTACCCGATCGGCTCGCTCTGTTAAGGATATCACGGCTCGCTTTAGCGGAGACCGGAGCGATCCTCACTAGAGAACGACTAGCTCAAAGCCAGTAGTCTGAAGAAGGGTCAGATATGGCTCTATCCTAGGGTGCGGGTCACTCTCTCGCTCATCCAAACCCTACAATGAGGGGATTGCTCTCCCAATACCAAATTTTTTGGTGAAGTGAATTTAAAGTCAAGTTTGCTTAAACAATCCCAATTTTATAGTTTTTGTTTTTTTGGTATTTTTCAAAAACAAACAACGCCTAACGAATTTTTCGATTCTCCTGCATTTAAAGTCAAGTTTGCTTAAACAATCCCAATTTTATAGTTTTTGTTTTTTTGGTATTTTTCAAAAACAAACAACGCCTAACGAATTTTTCGATTCTCCTGATTTTTATTAAGTTCAAAAACGGAGGAGAAGACGAAAAAGCTGATGTGCGACTAAAACAATGATGCATGTTGAGTAAGGGATGCATACCTGCCGTCAGTACTCTACATGCAAATCGTCCGCGCATAATTGAAAGATAGAAATTAAACTAATCTAAATGATGCAGCGAGGAAATTGACCTTAAGCAGAAATTTCTACACGTGAAGCACAGTAGCTAACGGGTCAACGGGAGGGGTCGGGGTCTGGTCTCTGATGTCGATCGGTGTCCGCCACAACGGATCCTGCTAGCGCTATATACAACCTCTAGCGGCATGTGACCCCTCGAGTGACCAGGTTAGCTTTTTATTAATGAATTAATTAAGGTCCAATTATTCGGTCTATAGGAACAAGCAAGATAATTAAGGTTGAGCCCTAATTAATTGCGTCACAAGGCAATATAAATTCCTAAGCAAAGGCTAAATCCTCGAGAATCAAATAAAAAGAAAAAGGCGATAAAATAAAAAATCAGCGAAAACTACGGTGAGGTCCCCCGAGCACACCGGTGCTCAGCGAAAACTACGGTGAGCTGTCCTGGTCCTGTATTATTACAACAATATAGTCTGCAGAAAAAGAAACTAGGCTAAGCTAACTAAACTCCCAAACACTCTACTTTCTTCTCTCACGCTCTCTTGCGGCTCTATATAGAAAAGAGCTGCCTCCAAATCCTGCAGGTGTGTCGGCTTCCCGAAGAAAGCTGCCCTCGATCGTCGGGCCCTCGTAAGAAAGTCAAACAGAAATGTGTCAGTCCGCAGATTATAAAATCAAATAAAATGCAAAAATAAAAATAAGAACAAACAAAAAAATAAAAAGAAACAAAAACAAACAAGAACAAAACAAAAATAAAAGAAAATCAAAGTAAATAAAAGAAGAAGAAAAGCCATGAAAGCTGCAAAAAAGAACGAAAAGCCGACTACTAAGCCGTGCTCCCCATCAACGGCGCCATTCTGATGAGCGAGCAAATCGTGGTCCGGGTAAAGGTGTAAATAAGGGTCGTTGTGACCCGAACCGCGAAGCTCAATCAACAAGAAAAGAAAAACCACCAAATGAAAATAATCATACAAGTCAAATAAATAGCAGTCTCGATATTTTATTTTACCTGGTATAGCTACCAGGATCGAACACACGGAGCACGGAATGCGATGGCTACGAAATAGTCGGGAATCAAAAATAAAAAGAAATAAAATATTTTTGGTGAATTTTTTAGTTTTTCAAAAATTTTTGTGATTTTTAAAATTAAGAAAAATGCAAAAAAGACAAAAATGACACAACAAATAAATATTTAATGAACAAAAAATGGTTAGAAAATAAAAATATGTTTAGATTTTATAAATATGAAAGTGTTTTTGTTATTTTTCTTAGGTTTTTCTGATTTTTAATTGATTTTATAAAAATGAAACAAGGTCAAAAATCAAAGAAAATGTGCATCCAGAATCTAAAGGCTATTTAAAAATATCCAAATAGCCTATAAAATTCTAACAACAATTTTATTGTAAAGTAGAAATAAAAAGCTAATTAAAGAAACTAAATTGCATTTTTTTATTTTTAAGAATTTTTAATAATTTTATAGGTTTTTTTAGTGTTTTCAATTTTTAGGGTTTTTATAAATCCAAATGCAACAAAAATTATACTAAATTAACAACACAACAAAACAAATATACAATAATTTTTTTGGATTTTTAAGAGGGTTTTTAGTATTTTTAGTTGATTTTTCAAACTAAACAGAAGCAAATTTCAAGATTTTTTAATTTTTAAAAATAGAAAATGAAAATAAAAGGGCCCAAAAATTCATAGAAATTTATACACAATGGCGGGAGCCACGTGTCCAAATTTCATGAAATTTGGGCAACGTTTGATATTTATTTCTACCAATTAAAACCATACAACACACAAGGACCTAGTTGCAAAGAAAACAAGTTTGAGGGACTAAAGATTAACACATATAAAAAGTCCCGTGGGCATACTGCAATTTCTCCATGAATTTAGCACATGTCCAAAAAACCACACACATGGTATGGATGTAAATAAATAAACTAAAACCTTATTTCATAACATCCAAGAAACCTAAGGCATACAAGCAAATGTTCCAGAAAAACATGTGACAGTGCACATGCAACCATAAGAGGAGGACTCAAGTGCAAATAGTAAAAATAACAGAGGCCAAAGTGCAAATAGACCACAATGTACTATTTATTTTACAGACTAAATAAAAACATATAAGAACTGCAGGGTAGAGGGAGCAAATTACCCAGGCTGGGTGTGCGTCTCATGTGGAGTGACAGGTGGCGGGCACGGAGTGGCTGGCGACGTGTGGTGATGACGACGGCACCTGGCGGATCCAATGGCTCTGACGCAAGGGTGAACGTGGGGCGTACGAGGCCGTTAGATGCCAGATCTAATGGCCTGTCAGGAGCATACGATGGATGGTCCAGATGCTAACTGGGGAGGAGGCGAGATCCGACGGCTGAGGAAGGTGATGGAAGAACTCCTCCCTAGCGAAGTTCGTCGGAGGACTAGGGGCACTCCGGGCGTCCGATGATCGATCAGGAGGAGGGGCTCGACTCGTGACGCTCCTCCGCGTCGGATGGCGGTGGCGGATGGAGCATCCACCGGTCAGATCTTCGGGAAGGTGGCTGCAACCTGGAATGGCTTCAGCGAAGGTGTGCTGAGGTGCTTTGGGGGTCTCCTCGCGCGACTCGACCTACGGGGTGAAAGCTCCTGCTCGGAGGAATGCTACGGCGATGGTTATTTGACTATAAACTAAGGGAAGCGACGGTGGGATGGGATTTGAAGTTCTGGCGAGGCGGGGGAGGAACTTCGATCCTAATCTTGGCGATCTAAGCCAAGTCTAGGGTGATCAAGGTGCAGGGAAAGGATGACCGTGGATTGGGGAGTCTATCGGACCGGAGGGATGCGACTGATGGAGCTCTGACCACAGGGTCAGAGCCGTCGGAGGAACAAATGAAAGATATGATATAATCGGAGGAACAAATGGAGGTCTTCACCTTGACCACACTGCGGCAGGCAGGGAGGCTCAAACGCAGCGGTGCTCGGGCCACGTGCTTTGAGCTTCGGCTACAACCACCTATTCCGGCCACCAAAGGCTTCTTCCGAACGATGTGCAATGTCCCTGGCTTAGATCCCCGGTCTGTTATCGAGGAAAACTAGCCCTGACAACTTGTTGGGTTTGGGCCCAGATGAACCCGTTGGCAACCACCCAAAATGCTTAAGCCCAAGTTGTCAAGTAGTAATCCCCATCACTTATAAACCACACCACACTTCGTGAGTTTAAGGTATGGCACTATGTTTGGGGTTGGGGTGTTACAACCTCCCCCACTTATATTCGCAACGTCCTCGTTGCGGCATGGCCCATCACTTATTCCCAGTGACAGTGGCGGCTGCATGCTCCGGGTAGCCATTTCCTCCTACCTCTTTGTAGGGACGGCTCCACCTCTCGGGTAGCCCTTTCCACTATCAGAGAGAATTTGGCTCTGATACCATTTGTAACGTCCCGGGCTTAGGTCCCCGGTCCGTTATCGAGGAAAGCTGACCCTGACAACTTGTTGGGTTCGAGCCCAATTGGACCCGATGACAACCACCCAGAATGCTTAAGCCCAACACGAAAGTGTGGGTGTGGCTTATAAGTGATGGGGATTACTACTTGTCAACTTGGGCTTAAGCATTTTGGGTGGTTGTCAATGGGTCCATTTGGGCCCATACTCAACAAGTTGTCAGGGCCAGTTTTCCTCGATAACGGACCGGGGACCTAAGCCCGGGACGTTACAAATGGTATCAGAGCCAAATTCTCTCTGATAGTGGAAAGGGCTACCCGAGAAGTGGAGCCGCCCCTACAAGAGGTTGGAGGAAATGGCTACCCGGAGCGTGCAGCCGCCACTATCACTGGGAATAAGTGATGGGCCATGTCGCAACGAGGACGTTGCGAATATAAGTGGGGGAGGTTGTAACACCTAAACCCCAAACATAGTGCCATACCTAAAACTCACGAAAGTGCGGGTGTGGCTTATAAGTGATGGGGATTACTACTTGTCAACTTGGGCTTAAGCATTTTGGGTGGTTGTCAATGGGTCCATCTGGGCATGTATCCAACAAGTTGTCAGGGCCAATTTTCCTCGATAACGGACTGGGGACCTAAGCCCGGGACGTTACACGATGTCACCGAAGGGAAGGTCTTTAGGGTAGAAAGAGGGCTTGCGGTGCGGGCTACTGAGAATGGAAAAGGAATGAACATTTTATAGTAGGTCCCAGGTGACGAGAAAGATCGGGTACGTGCACGCGAACCAAGAAAGATCCGCCACGCCCTAGGGATCTTCGAGAGTGGCTGATCCAAGGGGAAGAGGCGGGCGGTGGAATCAGGGCAAAAGAGACCAGGATCTGTCCGGGAAAATTTCAAGAAATGAGGTGCAACACTCAGATCCTGATGCGGGTTGGTCCGGGTGGGGGAGTTGACCGGGGGTTAATAACCCCTCTGGACCAATCATAAAAAAGGAAAAAGAAAAGATTTGTAAATTAAATTCAAAATAGAAAACGACTTTATTTAAAAATATTTACAAAATGAAAAAAGTTTATTTATTTTCATACTATTTTTAGTGATTTTTATTTATTTTTTTGAAAAATAAATTAAGGTATAAACATTATATTATATTATATACAGGTATAAAATACCTATGCATTTTATATTTATATTTATATTTTCTTATTTTTGTATAAATACTCTAATTTTATATTTTTTTTATTTATACCATAAAATGTAGAGTATAAAATAATTTTTATTTTATTTTTATTGTTTATCTACAAAAGTGAAAAAAAGAAGTGTGCTATATATACACATGGTATGTACAAGGTGGAGAGAGAGAAATACTTTTGTTTTTATTTTAATTTTATTTTTCTAATTTTTAGAAATATATACTAGGTAATAGAAACACATATTTACTTTTATTTTTGTGAAAATAAAATATGTACACATAGAAGGAATATATAGAAGGTTGATTGACCCTATCTTTCTCTACTTGTGTTATTTGGCGATCAGGCCCATATTGGGCCCTCTCTTGGCTTTAGGTCACTCACTATTTATTCTAAATATTTCCTTCTTTTTCTTTATTTCTTTATTCTTTTTTTTGCACAAATACATGCTAATTATTAACATTTACAAAAGCATCCCTATCTGGTAACTTATTGTATTTACAACTATATGCATGGTATTTTGCCAAGATAATTAGCTAAAATAAAAGAATAAAGAGTGATGAATGAGTATTCATCATAAGTTGTGGCATAATATTGTAAAATATGGATTGTGATTGTAAAATATGGTTCTTGATGTTAATATAAGTTCTGTTATAGTAATATATGTATAAAGAAAATATGGAAATTGATTAAAATATAAGTTCATTAACAATTACATTAAAATGTGGTACTATATTGTAACATATGGATTTTGATTATAATATAAGTTCTGTTAAAGTAAAAATTTAGAGTTCATTCAAAAAAATGGATTTAAGAAAACCTGATGTTTGTTTATTGTAAAATAAGTAATACTTTGAGATACTATGTAATTTAAAAGTAATATGTTATCTGATAAAGGAAAATTGAGATATCATTCGTAAAAGTGATAGGTATATATGAAAAACCATAGAACATATAAGAACTATGATGCTTTGAAAATCTTTGGCACTCAGAATACCTGATTGATGCGAATTATGATCAGTTCCTCCATAAGTCCATTAACTTTACCATCTTCGACAGATATCTGAATAAATTTATATATTAATGCTAAAAAATGACATCCGAATAATTGAGTACAATTACCTGAGATATTTCTCTATTAAAATAACAAGTTGATCTTTCATCGAAATTCATTGAAGATCACGGTGGTTGATAAGAAATAGTTGAATAAGAAATATAGAGAATACAATTACCTGGGACATTTCTCTATTAAAGGAACAAATTGCTCTTTCATCGAAATTCATTGAAGATCACGGTGGTTGATAAGAAATAGTTGAATAAAAATAAGAGATAGGTAGAGAAATATTCAAAACCCAAGATGTCGAAATGGGAGAAGATGCAGTTTAGGAAAAATGGAAATTTAATTAGAAAATAACTAATGCGCTAAAAACGTGGGATTCGACTCATTCATAAAATGTCTTCATTGATACGAAACAGTAAGTTTCTAAAAATAGAATTTAAACCATTAGACTATTAGTAGTTTTGACATTCGGATGGTGGTTTTTAAGAGAACCGTAGATTGCAATCGGACGGATAAAGAGGCTTGCCGCACGGTGATTGAAAAGAGACGTCACCTCAATTCAAGTTTTCCCTATATATATATATATATATATATGGTAAAATGGGGCTGCCCCCAAGGGGGGAGCTAACTTGGCTCCCCCCGCGCAATTTCGCCCTCTTTTTTATTTTTTTTTCAAAATTTTTTCCGTGGATTTTCATCAATATATCCCTATATTATGTCATTAAAATTTCGTGCAAAACAGAAACTCCTACGACCTCCATCCAGACAGGGTCGTTTTTATCATTTCTGTTACCGTTAAAAAATAACTGTCTGGATGGAGGTCGTAGGAGTCTCTGTGTCGCACAATATTTTAATGACATAATATAGTGATATAGTGATGAAATTTCAAGAAAGAAAATTTCAAAAAAAATAAAAAATAAAAAAAAACGGACGAAATGGGGCGGGGGGAGCCAAGTTAGCTCCCCCAGGGGGCAGCCCCATTTATTTATACACACACACACACACCCTAGGGGGAGCTAACTTGGCTCCCCCCCGCCCCATTTCACCCGGTTTTTTTTTAATTTTTTTATTTTGCAATTTGCTTCCATAGACTTTCATCACTATATCCCTATATTATGTCATTAAAATTTCATGCGAAACAGAGACTCCTACGACCTCCATCCAATCAGTCATTTTTAACGGTAACAGAATTGCTAAAAACAACCACTGGATGGAGGCCGTATGAGTCTCTGTTTCACACGAAATTTTAATGATATAATATAGAGATATATTGATGAAAATCCACGGAAGAAATTTTCAAAAAAAATAAAAAACCGAGACCAAATACCATGGGTTTTAATATAGGGATATATATAGGGTAAAATGACAAAATATAGGGATATATATATATGGGTAAAATGGGGCTGCCGCCTAGGAGTAGCCAACTTGGCTACTCCCACCCTTATTTTTCCCTCATTTTTTTATATTTTTGGAAAATAAAAATTTGTATATTCATCACTATATCCCTCTAACATTCTTTTAAAGTTTCGTCAGAAACAGAGACTCCTAGGCCCTCCATCCAGACGTCATTTTTTTAACGGTCGCAGGATTTTTTAAATCGACCTTGTTTGGATGGAGGCCGTAGAAATCTTTATTTCTGACCAAATTTTAATAGAATGTTAAAGGGATATAATGATGAATTTATAAAATTTTTTTCCAAAGAAATAAAAAAATGAGGGAAAATAGGGGAGGGAGTAGCCAAGTTGGCTACTCCAAGGGGGCAGCCCTATTTAACCCTATATGTATGTATGTGTGTGTATCTATATATATATATATATATATATATATATATAGGGTAAAATGGGGCTGCCCCCATGGGGGGAGCTAACTTGGCTTCCCCCGCGCCATTTCGCCCATGTTTTTTTTATTTTTTTGAAAAATTTCTTCCGTGGATTTTCATCAATATATACCTATATTATGTCATTCAAATTTCGCACGAAACAGAGATTCCTACAACCTCCATCTAGAAGAGACATTTTTAGTAATTCTGTTACCGTTAAAAAATGAATGTCTGAATGGAGGCCGCACGAGTCTCTGTTTTGCACGAAATTTGAATAGCATAATATAGGGGTATAGTGATGAATATTCACGGAAGAAATTTTCAAAAAAATAAAAAAAGCGTGGGCAAAATGGCGCGGGGGTGCCAAGTTAGCTCCCCCAGGGGGCAGTCCCATTTAACCCATACATACATACATACATACATACATACATACATACATGCATACATACATACATGCATACATACATACATGCATACATACATACATGCATACATACATACATGCATACATACATACATGCATACATACATACATGCATACATACATACATATACATACATATATATATATATATATATATATATATATATATATATATATATATATATGGGAAAAGGGAAGCTACACCGGCTGGTGCAGCCAACTAGCTACACCCGGGCATTTTTCTCATTGATTTTTAATTTTTTTTGAAGGAAACCTATGGGAATTTACTTACTTTATTGAGTTGGATAAGTGTTTCAAATTTCATGTAAAATAAACATTTCTAACATGCCCATCTAGATAGGGTCAATTTCAATAATTCTGAAACCGTTAAAATGTGATAGTCTTGATGGAGATGATAGTAGTGTCAAATTTAGTTGAAATTGGTATGATATCATGGTGATATATGGTGATTTAAATCCCCCTAGGTTTCATTTCAAAAGCATAAAAAATCAATGGAAAAAATAGCCGGGTGCAGCTAGTTAGCTACACCCCCGGGTGCAGCTTCCCCAGCCTCTCTATATATATATATATATATATATATATATATATATATATATATATATATATATATATGGGGTTGATGGGGCTGCCCCGCCCCATTTTTTATTAACTTTTTTATTTTTTTTGAAAAATATCACCATGTATATTCATCCCTATATCCTCCTACATTCCATTCGAATTTCGTCAGAAACAGAGACTCCTACGACCTCCATCCAGACATGGTTGATTTAAAAAATCCTACAACCGTTAAAAAAATGATGTCTGGATGGAGGTTGTAGGAGTCTCTGTTTCTGACGAAATTCGAATGGCATATAGGAGGGATAGAGATGAATATACATTGTGATATTTTTCTAAAAAAATTTCCAAAAAATTGGGTGGGGGCAGCCATGTTGGCTGCTCTAGGGGGCAGCCCCATTTTCCCCTATATATATATATGAGAAAAGGGAGCCTACACCCAGGGTTGTAGGTAACTACCTACACCCGACTCATTTTTTCATAGATTTTTTATTATTTTTTTAAAATGAAACCTTAGGGAAATTAGATCACTATATATCACCATGGTGTCATTTAAAATTCAACTTAATTTGAGACTCCTATCATCTTCATGAAGACTATCAAATTTTAACGGTCTCAGAATTGCTGAAATTAATCCCTTCTAGATGAACGTATTAGGAATGTATGTTTTGCATGAAACTTGAAATACATACTCCTCTTAATATATTAAGAAAATCCCTCTATATTTTCTTTCAAAAAAACTCAAAAATCATGAAAAAAAGGCCGGATGTAGATAGTTACCTACACCCCTGGGTGTAGGCTCCCGGCTCCCTATATATAATATATATGGTGAAAAGGAGCCTACATCATGATGTAGGTAACTTACCTAAATCATGCTTATTTTTTTCTCATTTTTTTATTTTATTGAAAAATACTTTCGTGGATTTTCATAACCATTCTTCTAATATGTCACTCAAATTTTGTCAGAAACAGAGACTCCTATGCCTTCCATCTAGAACATGTAATTTATAGTAAATCTAATACCGTTAAAATTACCTGTTATGGATGGAGGGCATTGGAGTCTCTGTTTCTGACGAAATTTGAATGACATATTAGAGGGATATAGTTATAAAAATTCATGCTAGCATTTTTAAAAAAACTAACAAAACTTTGAAAAAAAATGAAAATGGAGTAGGTAAGTTACTTACTCCATGGAGTAGGATCCCTACTCCATGGAGTAAGTAACTTACCTACTCCACTTTCATTTTTTCTTACTCTTTTTTTATTTTTTTTTTGAAAAATGCTTTCATGGATTTTCATAATTATATCCCTCTAATATATCATTCAAATTTCACCAGAAATAAAGACTTCTATGCCCTCCATCCAGAACAAGTTATTAATGATCTTAGATTTGCTGTAATTCACATGTTCTAGATGGAGGGTATAGAAGTCTATGTTTCTGACGAAATTTGAATGACATATTAGAAAGATATAATTATGAAAATCCATGGAAGCATTTTTCAAAAAAATAAAAAAAGTGGAAAAAATGAAAGTGGAGAAGGTAAGTTACCTACTTCATGGAGTAGGATCCCTTTCCTCGTGTCTCTCTCTCTCCTCTCTCTCTCTCTATATATATTATGGGGCCCTTTCAGTGATGTGATTCTTTCCTGAAATTCAGAAAGCCACTGCCAAATTTGTAAATTGTGTAACAATTTTGTAAATTTAAACTATACATTGTAAAATAATGATGATTCTATAGTTTTGTAAAAATGTATTATCCATATTGTAAGAAATATTTTTTGTTAAATATACTAATACTTTCAAAAATCTTTTGTGATATACATTGTTAATATTTAGTATTAGATTTACGGAGTTAGAAATTGTAAAATAAATAGAACAAATATTAAATTGACATGGCTTTCCATGCACCTAGGAAAGGTCCACCTTATTGAAAATTTCCCCTTTATATATGTATATATATATATATGTATGCATATATATATATATATAGAGAGAGAGAGAGAGAGGAAAGGGAGCCTACTTTGTGAAGTGGTAACTTACCTACTTCACATTTCATTTTTTTTGCAATTTTTTTATTTTTTTTGAAAAATATCACCATTGATTTTCATAATTATATCGCTCTAATATGTCATTCAAATTTCGTCAGAAATAGAGACTCCTACGGCCTCCATCCAGACAGTTCTTTTTTAACGATCACAGATTTGCTGTATTTTACATGTTCTGGATGGAGGCCGTAGGAGTCTCTGTTTCTGACAAAATTTGAATGATATATTAGAGGAATATAATTATGAAAATCCACAGTGGCAGTTTTCAAAAAAATAAAAAATGGATGTGAAGTAGGTAAGGTTACCTACTTCACAAAGTAGGCTCCCTTTCCTCATATATATATATATATATATATATATATATATATATATCTGTGTGTGTAAATATATTAATGGGGTTGCCCCCAACATTGCTGCCCCGCCCTCTGTTTCGGTGTTTTTTTTTGTTTTTTCAAAAAATATCACCATGTATATTCATCCATATATCCATCTTATATGCATTCGAATTTCGTTAGAAACAGAGACTCTTATGCGCTCCATCTACAACAGATTCCAGTACAACAGTTCTAAGACCGTTAAAATTACGTGTTCTAGATGGAGGATATAAGAGTCTCTGTTTCTGACGAAATTCGAATGACATAAAGGAGGGATATAAGGATGAAATCCATATAATGGTAAAATGGGGCTGCTTTCATGGGGGAGCTTAGTTGGCTCCTCCCGTGCCATTTCACCCGTTTTTTTTATTTTTTTGAAAATTTTTTCCATGAATTTTCGTCAATATATCCCTATATTATGTCATTCAAATTTTGTGCGTAACAGAGATTCCTACGACCTCCATCCAGATGAGGTCAATTTTAGCAATTCTGTTACCATTGAAAAATGAATGTCTGAATGGAGGCCGTAGGAGTCTCTGTTTCTCACAAAATTTTAATGACATAATATAAGGATATAATGATGAAGTTCTACGGAAGGAATTTTAAAAAAAATAAAAAAACCGGGTGAAATGGGGTGGAGAAGCCAAGTTAGCTCCCCCCAAGGGGTAGTCGAATTTAACCCATATATATATATATATATATATATATATATATATATAGGAAAAAATGGGGCTGCCCCCTGGGGGCAGCCAACATGGCTGCCCCCACCCCATTTTTCGGTGTTTTTTTTATATTTTTTTGAAAAATAAAATCATGTATATTCACCCCTATATCCCTCCTATATGCCATTCGAATTTCGTCAGAAACAGAGACTCCTACGGCCTCCATCGAGACGATGTTGATTTAAAAAATTCTGTTACCGTTAAAAAACGATTGTCTGGATGGAGGCCGTAGGAGTCTCTGTTTCGCACGAAATTCGAATGGTATATAGGAGGGATATAGAGATGAATATACATGGTGTTATTTTTCAAAAAAAATAAAAAAAAATTGACAAAATAAGGTGGGGGCAGCCATGTTGGCTGCCCCTAGGGGGCAGCCACATATGACCCATATATATATATATATATATATATATATATATATATATATATATATATATATATATATATATATATATATATATATAGGGGCCTTATCCAATGGGCCCTGTGCCCATTTGAGATGAGATGAGCCCACTCATTTTTTACCAATATTTTCCATCATTTTGAGTTCAATGCTTATTTATTTACTGTTGTTATATCATATTCTTACTGTTAGTAACTATTTTCATATAAAGAAAATCTTAGATTCACAAGAAATGGTTATTAGTAAGAATAAAAATGAGACTGGTAATACAAATAATAATACAATCATTTTGTATGACTTTTAAGGTTTTTTTCCTGAAAATAGTTACTACTAGTAAGAATATGATATAACACTAGTAAACAAATACCTATTAATCTAAAAAAGATACGAAATAATGGTAAAAAATGAGTGGGCTCATCTCATCTCAAATGGGCACAGGGCTCACTGGATAATTTCCCTATATATATATATATATATATATATATAGGGTAAAATGGGGCTGCCCCCTGGGGGGAGCTAACTTGGCTCTCCCCGCGGCATTTCGTCCGTTTTTTTTGTTTTTTTTGAAAATTTCTTCTGTGGAATTTCATCACCATATCCCTATATTATGTCATTAAATTTCGTGCGAAACAGAGACTCCTACGACCTCGATCCAGACAGTCATTTTTTAACGGTAACAGAATTGCTAAAAACGACCCCGTCTGGATGGAGGCTGTAGGAGTCTCTGTTTCGCACGAAATTTTAATGGCATAATATAGTGATATATTAATGAAAATCCACGCAAGAAAATTCAAAAAAAAAAAATAAAAAAACAGTCTGAATGGGGGCGAGGGGAGCTAAGTTAGCTCCCCCCATGGGGGTAGCCCCATTTTACCCATATATATATATATATATATATATATATATATGGTGCTGCCCCCTGAGAGTAACCAACTTGGCCACTCCTACCCCTATTTTCCCCTATTTTTTTCATTTCTTTGAGCCCATCCAGACGTCATTTTTTTAACGGTCGTAGGATTTTTTAAATCGACCTTGTTTGGATGGAGGCTGTAGGAGTCTCTGTTTCTGACGAAAATTTAATAGAATGTTAGAGGGATATAATGATGAATTTACAAATTTTTATTTTCTAAAGAAATAAAAAATGAGGGAAAAATAGGGGTGGGAGTAGCCCAGTTGGCTACTCCCAAGGGGCAGCCCCATTTAACCATATATATATATGCATGTATATATCAGAATTGCTAAAATCTACCCAACTGGATGGAGGCCGCAAGAGTCTATGTTTCTCACGAAATTTGAATTAGATAATATAGAGATATATTGATGAAAATCCATGGAAGAAATTTTCAAAAAAAAAAACCGAGCGAAATGGGGCGGGAGAGCTAAGTTAGCTCCCCCCATGGGGGCAGCCCCATTTTACCCATATATATATGGCTTATATAATGAGCCTTGTGCCCATTAACGTTTCGATGAGCACCCATTCTGGGTCATACACGTGTATTAGCAATAACTATATTTCTAATTGTTGGAGAATAAGTTGTAAGCGCCTATTGAGTTGTAGCAGGGTAAATGGATCCTGGAGGAGATCCATTTACCCCACCCAGTTGTTTAGTCCCACATCGTCCAGTGGTGGGACTCGGAGGCTCTGGAGAGGCTATATAAGGAGCCCCAGACCTCCTGTACTCATTGAGAAAGTCAATAGACAAACACGCCCCGTTGAGGGCTTCTCCCGTGGTTTCATCCCGCTCCTCACGGAGTAGGGTTTCACATAAATCCCGCTGTTCTTTATTCTTCTTTATATTTTTCTATGTTCGCTTCCGCTTCCGATTTTCTAACTTGGTATCAGAGCGGGTTGATTCCTGAGGATTTCAAGTTTTTCATATATTCAAGATTCGTTTTTTTTTGGTGCGTTGATCTTGTAAGTTATTATGGAGAGTGTTTTTTTTGAGATCTTGCAATGTTATGAAGATCTAGGGTTTTATGGTTTCCTGGAATCCTATATTTATTCGCCGTGCCATGCCCTGGAACGCCTCTCTGCGTTGTCCAGTTCTTCGATCCCAGCGGCATCAACCACAGTAGAAATCGGCTGCAGGCGATAGCCCCCACAGTCCAAGCGTAGATATCGAGCACATCAGAAGGTCGATTCTTCCAGATGGTGGAGCTGCCCCGCGCTCCCCATGCTCCAAGTCCCAACTGGCCCTCGGCGGCGCACACAGGCGCGCATCTCCGACGACCTCGCACCCCAGAGCACGCGTGCGCGGCCACCTGCAGGGGAAAATCAGAGCACCATCCTCTGCTTCCCCAATCCCGCGCGCCTCCCCAGATCGAGACTTTTCACTCCAGATTGCGCCTCCAGCGCTCCAGTTTGCTTGCGCAGCCCGCACATCTCATGCCAGGCGGCAATCCACGGTGACAATGGCGCAGCCCCTGGTCGTCGCCACCACCCCTTGCGGTGCCCTCTCGCCAGGCGATGCCATCCTCGCGCCCAAGGGCGATTCCTCGACAACGCCGCCAACACCATCTACAGCGGCATCTCTACACGCGCATCGAGATCTTCTCCTGCAGGCGGAGCTCCAGCACAAGAGCCCCATCGCCAACGCACAGCCCCAGGCAGCACCCAGCGATGGCGTTGGTGCTCCTCCATGCCTCCCCAGCCCAGGCGGCGGCGGGCCATTCTATATCGAAAAGGGGGCGGCTACAAGTCAGGGTTTCCCATTACGGGGAACCCTAAAGAGCGTTGAGGGGTTTTTCCTCTTTTGGGCTCAAATGGGTATTAAAAAAAAACTGATGTTAAGGCCCTTTGGGCCGTGAGATGTAAAAAAAAAAATGAAATGAAATGAAAAAGAGAGAGAGGAGGGGGAGGAAAGAAAGGAAGCTCACTTGGGCTGTTGCATGTTTTAGGCCCAAGGGGGGCCTTTAAAAAAAAGGGAGAGTTGGGCCCCTTAAAAAAATGATGAGTTATGCTGTAACAAAAAAAAAGAAGAAGGAGGGGGAGCCGTGGGTCATTAGTGAAAGGTGGGCTCAAATGGGCCGCATTTGGGTTAAAAAAAAAAGGCACGTACATGGAAAAAGCCGTACGCATTTTCAAAAAAAAAAAAGGATGACGGCTTAAAAAAAAATTTTTTTGAAAAGCCGCAAGTATGTTTGTTTTCCCCATTTATATTGTCTTCTCCCAACTTGGTCGACGTCCATGTTTTCCGACAAGTATGGGAGAAAGGGGGAGTATGTGTAGAGTCACAGGTCTTCTCCAGATATCAGAGATTCAGATGCCAGATGCAGATTATCCAGACCAAGTCAGATTCTCAGACTCTACAGTTCGGTTTCAGACTCGACGATTGATCCCGAGTCCTCAGTTGTCAGACACGCACGAGTGTGCGGTCATTGTCAGATGAGCATAAGTTGCCATCATTGTTCGAGGTCCTCATCATTCTTCTAGTTGTCAGGCCAGAGTTTTCATGTGAGCCATAGGGACTCCAGAGCAGAGGACCATTCCCTATGCCGTTGAGGGCAAGGGTTTTTCATGTGGTATCATAGGTACACCAGAGCAGTGCACCATTCTCTGAGCCAGATGGGAGAGACCCAGTTCTCCGACGAGGAGACTTCAGGCGCAAGTTCAGACTCGACGGTCAGATTCCGAGTCTTCAGTCGACTCACACTCCATCCCGTTCGTCCTCCTCACCTGCACGGCATGAGAAGCAACGTCCTCGACTGCAGCAATGTGCACGTTGGGTTGATATTGTCCGTAGTGTCCTGTAGCGTTGAGTTGAGTTTATGTCTGTTTGTCCAAGCTGAGCATTGCATGCTCCAGCTTGAGGGGGAGTGTTGGAGAATAAGTTGTAAGCGCCTATTGAGTTGTAGCAGGGTAAATGGATCCTGGAGGAGATCCATTTACCCCACCCAGTTGTTTAGTCCCACATCGTCCAGTGGTGGGACTCGGAGGCTCTGGAGAGGCTATATAAGGAGCCCCAGACCTCCTGTACTCATTGAGAAAGTCAATAGACAAACACGCCCCGTTGAGGGCTTCTCCCGTGGTTTCATCCCGCTCCTCACGGAGTAGGGTTCCACATAAATCCCGCTGTTCTTTATTCTTCTTTATATTTTTCTATGTTCGCTTCCGCTTCCGATTTTCTAACTCTAATTATAGGTGTATTTCAAAAAATCATATATTTCCTATTATACAACATCCTTAAAAATTGGAAGACGGTTTTGGAAAGAAACGATTCAAATAAATGATTCCACACGGATGATTAAGGATCCAAACGCTATGATAGTAATAAATATAATTCGGTTAAGTAAATGCTTGTTGTGAGATCAGTAATACAAAGATAATGATCAGTAATTTACATCCAAATAGTAACATTGTACAGAATTTAGTAATATGTATAAAATGGTCAAGTAAATGTGTGTTGTGAGATCAGTAATAACATAACAAATGACTAGTAATACCATTGTGCATGTAATGCATATTGCATTAACAAATAGTTACTTTCTTACTTGAGCAATGCCCATGACTTACCGACCGTTACTTTGTTATTACTGATCTCATAGTAGCTATTACTTGAGAATCGCATACATATTACTGAACATGTGATATAAGGCATATATATATACATTACTGAATACAAAAAATAATTTACTTGATAACTGTATATATATATATTTTGAGTACCATCTCTAACTTACTGAATTCTGTTCAAAATAATAAAACATATAGAAATTACTGACTATTTGTTATGGTTTTACTGACTTCAACAAGCACTTACTTGTCCATTGTGTATATATTACTGAATTCTGCACCATGTAATAAAATTAGTGTAAATTACTGACCGTTGTTTGGATATTACTGATCTCGCAACAACCATTAACGTGAGTATTGTCTCTAAATTACTGAATTCTATTCAAAGTAATAATACATATAGAAATTACTGACCATTTCTTATGCTTTTGCTGACTTCACAACAAGCACTTACGTGACCAGTGTGTATATATTACTGAATTCTACACCATATAATAAAATGAATGTAAATTACTGATCATTGTTCGGATATTAATTATCTCGCAACAACCGTTTACTTGATTATTGTATATATATATTACTGACCTGAGTATTTGGATCTTGATTTTCTGCAAGAAATCGTCGATTCGAATGTTTTCTTTCCAAAATGTTCTTCCTATTTTTCAGAACGTGATATAATTGGAATATCACTTATTGTTAAATCGCTTTGCATACTAATCTCTTTCCAAAAATAACATCCTTCGAAATAGGTAACCACTCAATTGGTAATACACGCGTGTGGCCTACAAATGGTGCTTAACGAAATGCTAATGAGCCCTGTGCGCATTGGATAAAAATCCTATATATATATATATATATATTTGAGGAAAGGGAAGCTACAACATGATGTAGCTAACCTTAGTTACATCAGGGGCATTTTTGTCTCTTTCTTTTATTTTTTCAAAAATACTACAATGGATTTTCATAACTATAACCCTCTAATATGTCATCCAAATTTCGTCAGAAACAGATATTCCTAAGGCCTCCATCCAGAACAAGTAAAATACAACAAATCTGTGACCGTTAGAAAATAACTTTCTGGATGGAGGCCGTATGACTCTCTGTTTCTAACGAAATTTGAATGACATATTAGAGGGATATAGTTATCAAAATCCATCATGGTATTTTCGAAAAAAATAAAAAAAGAGACGAAAATGCCTCTGATGTAGCTAAGGTTAGCTACATCATGTCGTAGCTTCCCTTTCCTCTCTCTCTCTCTCTCAATATATATATATGTGTGTGTGTGTGTGTGTGTGGGTAAAATGGGGCTTCCCCAAGGGGTAGCTAACTTAGCTTCCCCAACCTCATTTTCCCCATTTTTTAAAAATAAAATCATGTAAATTCATTTTTATATTCCTATATTATGTCATTCAAGTTTCGTAAGAAATAGAGACTCCTACGACCTCCATCCAGATAGTGTCAATTTAAAAAATCATGCGACCGTTAAAAATGACTGTCTGGATGGAGGTTGTAGGAGTCTCTATTTCTCACGAAACTTGAATGACATAATATAGAGATATAGTGATGAATTTCCATGATTTGTTTTTCAAAAAAATAAAGAAATATGGAAAAAAAATGAGTAGAGAGCTAAGTTAGCTACCCCAAGGGGGCAACCCCATTTTTACATGCACGCACACACACACACACACTTGCACACACACACACACACACACACACAAGTCATGGTATAACACTGCAAGGGTCATTTCAGTGAAATGCTGTTTTTTATGTTGGAAAGTGTCATTTTGCTCAGGTGAGTAAGGAGCTGAAACAAGGGAGACAACCCCATCTTTCTTGTAACATTTTTATATTTTGAAGTATTCACTGCCTCCATAGATTGATATGGAAAGCATTTATGATGGTAGAGAATTGCATCTGGAGATATATAGGCCATGTGTCACGCTCGTCTCAAGGATTAAGGGGATGGGTCGAGACGTAGTTGTTGGGGCAGTAGTTGCTGTGGCATACAGCTTACGTCTGCGGATGTGCATACAGTCAAACTTCATGATGTTGACATTGTTGATTCCAGTATCGAGAGCACCATGTAATGCGATAGATGTTTACCTACAACCACATACTGATGAGCTTAAACTTTTGTGGCGCAATGGTGTGGAGACATTGGATACGAATGTGAAGCAATCATTTATGATGCATGGAGATTTGTTGTGGATTAAAATGACTTTGCTACGTTGGGAAATATGCATGTCTTGTTTGCATGGAGCATACTCACCATCTTCACCTCAATGAGAGTAAGAAGCTATATTCTATGGGTCACTCCAGAGTTCTTCCAATATTGCATCATTGGCGGAATAGTGTACATAAGGATGAGTTTGATGGAAAATCATGTCGCACCTCAGGCAAATTTCCAAGTAAAGATTTGAGAATGGATATTATACGCCAATCTGAGCACTTAATAATGGATAAGTTGTTATAGTTGAAAGACATCCGTCTTAGTAAACCATTTAGAAAAGATTTAAAAGATTTGAATAGTGTGAGCTTTAAAAAGAATAGTGTATTCTTCATGGACTTGCCTTACTAAACAGAGTTGTGCATACACCACAATCTCGATGTAAATCATATAGAGAAAAACATATTGGACAATATTTGGATATGTTCAATCCCAGTAAATCTCCTAAGGACACAATAAAGACATGTAAAGACCTACACCAATTCGAAATTCATCAGCACTTGCATGCGATAAATCGTGGATATGAATTGCATGAAACGATTTTCCATCTCTGTACAAGTAAGAATATACACCTCATTCCATTTTTGAAGGACATTGTCACCCTCGACGGCTTCTGTTCAGACATATCAAGATTTGTGAATGAGAGTCAGAACAAGACAAGTGGTCTCAAAAGTCATGAAGTCATGTGTATATGCAGGTCTTCTTCCTTCTAGCCATCCATGGTCTTTTGAACAAGCTGTTATCGAGTCTATTATGTCTTCTGTTCGGGCATATCAAGTTGTGTAAATGAGAGTCAAAACAAGATAAGTGATCTGAAAAGTCATGAAGTCACATGTATATGTATGTCTTCTTCCCTCTAGCCATCCGTAGTCTTTCTCAACAAGTTGTTATCGAGCCTATTATGGATTTGGGAATGTTCTTTAAATATATCTGTGCCTAATAACTTGATATAAAGCTTCTGGAGAGATGGAATGAGAAAATTGTGGAAATGTTGTGCAAGTTGGAACGACCTTTTCCCCATCATATTTCGATGTGATGGTGTATTTGGCCACATGGTAATGCAAGTGGAACCTATTCAATTTTGGTGGATGTACCTTATTGAGAGATTTCTTAAGAAACGTAGGGACTATGTACTAAACCAATCAAAGCCAGAAGTATCAATTGTTGAGGGGTATTAGTTGAAGAATGCATTACTTTTTGCCTCACGTATTTGGATACTGAGAACCAATGCTTCCAGAGCCTTGAAAGAAATGATGCTCCTTACAATGAGTTTGATGATGATCGCCCCCGATCTTTGAGATCCAAGGTCGATCCTTTAATGAGACAATTCCACTACTGATGGATGAAGGGCTATTGAGGTTAGTGGAGCTCCACAACCCGGATCCACCCTTCACATGCATCAATGAAGCAAATGTCAGATGTGTTATCCTTGACCGCATTTTTGTTTCCCGTCCCTACTAAATATCTTACCACAAATAACATCGGTAGATGATGAATACCCATTCATCACTCTTTATTCTCATATTTTAGCTACAAAAACCTATGCAAATGCATGTAGATATTTGTAAATAGGAATAATTAGCAAAAGCATGCATTGTGTAAAAACTTATAATTAGCATGTTTTTGTGCAAAAATAAAAGAATAAAGATTAAAAAGAAAAAGAGGGAAATATTTAGAATAAATATTGAGCAACCTAACCCAAGGGAAGGCTCAGCATGGGCCTGACCGCATAAAAACCAAAGTAGAGGGAGATAGGGGCTCATGTGTAAATATTTGTAAATAAATAAAAATGTTTTCCTCACTCAAAAATATGCTTGTAAATATTTGTATATATTTAGAAAATAATAAAAACAAAATAAAAATACCCGTTTATTCCTCATTTTATTCTATAAATAAATAAAATATAAAATAGGAATAAAAATGTATAAAAATAACTAATTAAAAATCAAAATTAAAAACCCTATATTGTACATATACCTATATATAGCCCTATTATGTAAATACCTTATTTTTATTTTGAAAAATTAATTAAAAATCACCAAAAAATAGAAAAAAATAAAACAAAAATATTTCATGTTTTGAGTTTTAATTAAATCGGCCATTTGTTATTTTTAATTCAATTTCTAAATCTTTTCTGACGTGGCTGATTCCCATTGGTCCACGGGGGTTGTTGACCGCCCGGTCAACTCCCCCCTGTGGACCACTTCCCACGGGTCTGGTTCGCAGACCCGACTTCTCCCATTTATTCCCGCCAGACCCGATCACCATTTAGCCTAACCCAGGGTCCTAATCACTCCCCAAGTATCCGGGAATCTCGCCCGACATTGATCCTAGGGATCCGTGCTCAATCGAGCCGGACCCGAGCCCTTCTTCTCGGACCTGCACCCATATAAATTCCGAGCTCCACCCCCGTTTTCATGCATCTTTGGTTCCCCATTCTCTGTCCAGTGACCTCCACAGCAGTCCCTGAGGTGACAGCTCTCGGTTGCCCGTGTCGCAGCGAGGAGAGGGTGGCCGGACCACTGATCCGGCGAGTTAGCTCCGCCGCAGCTCCGCCCAGAGCAGGAGCTCGAGCCTCGGGCCGAGACACCCCTTGAGGCCACGACCAGGAGCTCCACCAGCTCCAGCATAGTCTCACCATCCGCCCAGGTAACCCCTTAGCTTCTCTATTTAGCTTAATTTCCGTTTTGCCCCAATTTGCACCGCCGCCGTGTTTCGTTGATTCCGACCACCTCGCGCATCATTTCGATCATCGGAACCCATATTCACCTTCGCCGTCCCTCCGCGCACCTTCTCCATACACCCATCCAACCCAGCTCGCACAGGAGCTGGGGTTCGAGCTCTACCGTCCGTCGCTCGCCGGAGCTCGCTCATCCCGACGCATAGACCATCTTCACGCCGCCTAACCGGGACGAGGCACTTTGCCCTCGACCCGCGAAGCTTCTGACCCATTTTGCAGGACCAGAGGAGGCTATCTGAGGCCTCCCGACATTCGGCCAGGAGCTCTCCTCCGCCGACCTCGCCGGAGCCCCTCCAGGGCTCGGCTGGGCCATCGGAGCCCACCTTCAGCTGCGGAGCTTCACCGCGGACCTGTTCCGATCTTCAGAGGCAGCAGACGAGGACCACCGTGCTCGCACGAGGCCGGCGAAAGTCGCCGGCGACCTGTTCTTCCTGGATCCTCCCAGACCGTCGATCGTGTCTCCTCGCTCTAGGTGTGATCGGAGCCGTCCATCTGAGGAGTTGTTTCGAGCGTCAGATCTAAGGAGACGCCATCTGGAGCGCCCACCAGCCAGACCCGTCAGATCAGCCACGTGGAGCGCATCCGACGGCCCGCTTAATAAAGGGTAAATTACCCTTAGGCCTAGCTTTTGTTTTTATTTCGTTTTAGTCCTGTAATTACTTTCGTCAGTTGTTTAGTTTTAGGGTATTTTGCACACTGGACCTCATGCTTTAGCTTATTTGCTTATATGCCCCTGTTTGTGTGAGCCACGTGCGTCGTCACGTGTATGTTTGGGTCATTTGCAACTTTAGTCCTGTAGTTCTGGATGTTCGTTAATGAATGAAATATTTTAGTAATTGCATATATGCCCCTGTGAGTGTTTTAATTGCACATGTGCGTCTATTAGTGGGTTATTTGCAATACAGCCCCTGGACTTTTTGGTACGAGTTACCAAAAGGTCCTCGGACTTGTTTTTCTTACCAAAAGGTCCCTGAGTGCCCCAGGCACGCGCCGCGCGCGTGCGTTGCTGGGTATTTTGCACCTGGACCCCCAGAACTTCGGGCATTTGCACTTCAGTCCCTGTGCACAGTGCCCTCTTTGGATTTTTGAATAAAATATCAAATCACCTCCAAATTCGATGAAAATTTGACACATGGCTCCTGCCATGTTGTAGGATTTTTGAGAATTTTTGAGGACATTTTTGAGTTTATTTGTTATTTTTAAAAATTCAAAAACCTTTATTTCAACTACTGTCTAGTTTTAAAAATCCAAAAAAAAATATAAAACCACCTCAAAAATTCTATAAAAATTAGGTACTGTTTCTTTTGTGTTCATTGAATTTCTAGCCAATTTTGGCTATTTTTCATTGCTTAAAAACCATAAAAACTTAAAAACACCTAAAAACTCATAAAAATTATAATAAATAATTTAAAAAACCCAAAAACAATAATTTTGGTACTCAAATTTTCCTTGTTTTGTCTAGTATACAGGAAAAATACCTCCAGGCCCTCTTGAGATCCTTAGATATTTTATTTAGTGATTTGGTCCTGGCTGGACAGTACCTTGCTTTTCTATCACTGTTTGATTTTTAGAAAATAAAATATACATCAGAAAATTATCAAAAATTAACCAAAAACACTAAAAAACCTAAAAAACATAAAAACATTTTTGTTTGAATTTTTGCTTGGTTTTTGACACATTAAATAATTAGTTAAAGTGTGCTTGCTTTTGTATTTCTTTTATTTTCTTCACTTTTAAAAATCCAAAAAAATATAAAAATAATTAAAAACCACTAAAAATACTTGTCTTTTATTTTATTTTATTTTTACTACTTCGTAGGCCTTTGGCCAACCCGTGCTCCTTGAGTTCGACCCTGGGTGCTATACCAGGTTAATCTCATAGCTGGACCACTGTCTTGAGCTTGATTGATTTTATTTTTAGTAGTGGTCCGATATTTTTCTTGATATACCTATCCTCTGAGATCCGGGTCGCAACGACCCTTGTCTTATTACCTTCACCCGGGTCTTTGGGATTTTTCGGGTTATCAGTAGCCCTTCCAATGATCTTTTGGGACCGCAAACCGATAATTTCTCAGATAACCTCATTGAAACTAATAAATCCAAGCTTTAAGATGGAAGCTTTCCGATTAAAAAACCCCTCCTTCGGTACCTTATTTCTGGAATCGTGATCGTAGAAGATCTTCTACCATAATCCTTTCCATACTTGGCACCTAAAGCTCAAGAAACTAAAAAATGATATCCTAAGAAGGAAGAGAGAACATATTAAACCGTTCAATGAGAACTCCACTATCCTCGAGAATAAGATCAAAACTCTTGAAGAATCCATGAAGGATACCTCTATTTAGGCAACAACATATGTTGAACTAGCTAGGGCCTACAAGGAGTTAAATGAGGTTTGTGCAGATGTGTTTCTCTATATGAATCAACGAGCCAAAATTTGTTGGCTTTGTGAAGGCATCCGGAATACAAAATTCCTCCACACAATCGCCTCCTCAAAGAGAAGTCAGAATACCATTCTATCCCTTAGAGATTCTGATGAGATATCCTACTCTGATACCACCTCCATCGCCCATGTTGTTATTCACTTATACTAGAATCTTTATTTCTTTCCTCAAGAGGACACTCTACACACCTTCAACCTTGATCCCTCTTTTGTTGGGAAAATCTTCAATCCAAATGACCTCATCGCGCCCATTTCTGAGGAAGAAGTAGAACAAATGATTTGAAATCTCAAATATCTTAAAGCACTAGCCCTAACGGTTGCATCCCTGAGTTCTTCAAGAAATTTTGAGGCCTATGATGACCTAAGTGCAAAATGTCCAAACTAAAAATAACTGCGAAAAATATTTACAGGACTAATGTTGAAATATAAAAAGAAAGGAGGGACTAAGTGCAAATTACCCTTCTTATTACAGATCCAACAATCGAGGATTCTTCACTTATGATCGGACGGCTCAGAGCTTCTGATAACCCTTCGACGATGGACGTGTGAGATCTGATCCTTAGATGGATCCAACGAACGAGAGTTTCCCAGAGACGAACGGTGGAGATTAGAACTGGCGGGGAAGCTCGATCCAACGACGTAGGCGCCTCCTGGAAAAATAGCGAAGAACTCGCTGCCGGCGAGCTTCGCTCGATCGATACGAGCTATTGGAGAATCCTACGGAGCTGCTAGGATGGGGAAAACGACGCTGGCGACGATCCGCAGCTGCTGATATGCTCCGATGAGGCCGGGGACACCTGGAATGCTCCGGCGACGCGAGGGACCTGGAGCTCCCGTGCTTCAGTGTTCGAACCTCCAGCTGAGGTCCTCTGGCATCCAAACCTGCACAGAAAGACTGCTAGGCCGAGGGCAAAGTGCCTCGACCTGTTAATACGTGAAACAGAGTGGAGGATGAGGTGGGGCATGGCCCTCCAACAAGGAGACAACGGAAGAGGGCTGAAGTCCTGTTCCTAGGTGAATCAGGGGGAACGGAGTGGCGTAGAAAATGGGTAGAAGTCTGATGAAGGTGATACGAGCGTCGGTAGGGCAAATGGGTGGTACGACCAAGACGAACAGGGCTAAACTACCAAGGTTGACTAAAAACGAAAATCTCGAATCTAAAGCAAGAAGAAAGGAAACTAAGCTACATGATGAATGATTTCGTCTGTGCTAGTGGACGGGGACCTCCAGGTGTCTTCACCTCAATGGATCGGCGTCTCCAGAGGCTCGAGGTTACCTCGTGGCGGAGCATGTTGAGAAGCTTGCTGGACCTAAGGCTAGACACCTCAACTCCTCACTGCAACGAACCTCCTCACCCGCTGTCACTCAAGGAGGAAGACAGAGTTCACTAGGGACGAGGGTAAGGGCCAAAGATGCCGGGAAAGGTGGAGCTTGTGTGCGCGGATCGAGGGACGGATCCTTAGAGGAATCATCAGGCGTGGATCGTAGATCGTCCCTCGATAATCGGGACTGTGGAGTGGTGAAGATGGAGGTTGGATCAATTCAAGAAAAATTTGAGAAGTCAGGTAAAAAATCGGATCCGGGCGAAGACCTGTCCAGGGGGGCAGTTGACCGGGGTCAACGTTCCACCGTGGACCAATAAGAAATTAGCAGGGTCAAAATTAATTGTAAAATAATTGAAAAATAGAAAACGATTTTATTTTAAAATAGTTTCAAAATGAAAAATGTTATTATTTTTCAAATTATTTTATAATGATTTTTATTTATTATTATGAAAAATAAATTATGTTATATACATTATATTATATTATATACATGTATAAAATACTTAGGTATTTTATATTTTTATTTTCTTATTTTTGTATAAATACCCCAATTTTAAATTTAATTTATTTACAGCATAAAATTTAGAGTATAAAAAATTTTTTATTTTATTTTTATTGATTATTTACAAGAGTGAAATAAATAGATATATTATTCATATATACATGTTTATGTACACGAGTGAGAGAGAGAGAGAGAGAAATTATTTTATTTTTCTAATTTTTATTTTATTTTTTTAGAAATATATAGAAGATAATAGAAATACAATAAAATATATACAAGTAAGAAGGAATGTTCAAAAGATTGAATGGCCCTATCTCTCTCTACTTGTTTTATTTGGCTGTCAGGCCAATGCTTGGCCCTCCCTTGAGTTTGGGTCACTCGATATTTATTCGAAATATCTCCTTCTTTTTCTTTATTCTTTATTCTTTTATTTTTGCACAAATACATGCTAATTAATGATATTTAACAAAAGCATGCCTAATGGTAATTTATTATATTTACAACTATTTACATGGTATTTTGCCAAGATAATTAACTAAAATAAAAGAATAAAGAGTGATGAATGAGTATTCATCAGCCTCATAAAGTCTGCCTTCATGGCTATGGTCCATCTCTTCTTCATGCATAATTTCAACCCAAAGGACCCGAGGTTCATCAACAACTACATGATCTCCCTAAATCACAAGAAGGGAGATCCATAGGACATTCCAAATTACAGACCCATAAGCCTTATCAACTTCCCCCTTAGATTATTTTCAAAATCTTTATAAGCTGCTGAGCGCTTAAATTGACAGAACTAATTCCTCCGTCCCAATGTGCTTTCCTTAAAGGAAGAAGTGCATCTGATGCCTTCACCATTAACTCAGAGATTATATCAGCTTGGGAAAACAAAAAAAAAGAAATCATGATCCTAAATATTGATCTTAAAAAAGACTTCGATATGGTTAAATGGAATGCAGTCAAAAAATGCTCGAACTCTCGAGATACCCTCAGACATTCTCGAATTAGATAAATGCCTTCTTTGGCACTACATCTTTATCCCTCAAAATGAATAACATTACCTCTGCCTTCTTTAAACCTACTAGAAGGTATAAGACAAGGAGATCTATTCTCCCTCGTACTCTTCCTCAACGCAATCAACGTCCTCAACAGAATGCTTTAGAACATATCCAAAAACAACCTCATTGCGCTACCAACTTCCTGGAGAGAATCTCTCTACTACCAACATCCTATTTACCAATGACATCCTATTTTTTATCAATTTTAATGAAATGCCCTATTACGCTCAAAGTATTTCACTCTTCTCTAGGCTACAAGAGGGCCAAATAAAATATACCATAAACTACTTTGGCATTCCCCAAGCCCTCAAACCCCTAAAACGTATTATTTGGTTACTCCTTGTTGAAAAGTTTGAAAAGAAACCCCTCGATTGGAAGTCTTATATGCTTGCATTACCCTCCGGAGTGGACCTAGTGAACTCAACCTTGACCCCCAAGTAAACCACATGATAACTTCGTTGAAACTACCAAAACATGTTATTTTAGGTATTGCTAAAATCTTTAGATAATTCTTGTGGAATGATTGTACATAAGATCGTCGAAGATACGAAACCCGATGAGAACATATTTGTAGGACTAAAATAAACGACGAGTGGGGGATTCAAAACCTAGAGCTACTAAACAACACTCTTCTCACAAAATCTTGGATTATAATTCAAAAATATTAAAATTCAACCATAGCTATTATGATCAAGGCCTTATATCATGGTGGGAAGCCAATCCCTATTGATTCCAACATAAACCCAAAGGACTCTCCCTTCTAAACTCACTGATAATTAGGCATTTGATAAACAAGACAGTAGAGTCATATCACAATATCTATATGTGGACTGATTGCATCAGTGGTAATCACAAATGGATCCCAAATCTTTAGAATATTGCATTCAACAAAAATGCCGCCCTCTCCCAAGCTCTTCGAACAATATCTATAAAGCAAAAAGGGTTCAATGCATTGTCAAAAAAGATCGAATCACTTATCTGAGATACAAACCCTTGATTCTATCCTTCAAAGCCAATGCCCTTGTTGATTCTCTGGACCAAATCCTCTTCTTGGGTAGAACACTTTCATACATTCACACGGTGTCTTGGGAGTGAAACTCAACCACAAATTTTGATCCAAACCTTTCGACCCCAGAGTATCCTTTTTTCTTTGGTCATTATGTCATGACAAACACTTAATACCAGACAAGATTTCCTTTCTTGCAACACCCACTGTGAATGTTTGCCCCATTTGTCTTGTTGATGGAGAATCCATTGAACACTTGCTCTTGAAATGCCCATATACACTCCGGTGGGTATTTCATTTTCTATCAGACCCATCACTTTTTTGGAGTTCTTTTGTTTTTGCACATTTTTTTTGATGTGCATATGTAAAACATATCTACATGGTGCAGCATATATACATAAGGAGTTTTTCCTCTTGAGCCAGTAGACTACCCTCTTTTGAAGCTTTATTGAAACCCACAACTCCCGTCTTTAGACCTCGCTGCTACAAGACCAAGTTGATATGCACTTCCTTCACTATAAGAAGAAGAGAGGTTCTGCTTAGAAGTACGACCCTCATATGCTACCCCAAGTCGAAGAAGACTGCCTCCTCACAACCTCATCCGTAGAGAGCTAGGTGTAAAGTGCTGGTCCAAGGAAAGCCATTGTCTGTGAGAGTCATGCGTGTGTTGTTAAGTGTTCTACTTAGGCTCATCAAGATTACATGTGATCATAGCCTAGTGGACTCAAAGAACTAAGTCACCATGGACCTGAAAAGTCTCAACCCTAAGCCCTATAAGGTTCCTCTTAGAATCGGGTGGATTAAGATTTTAACCAAGCCCCATTTTTCAATTTAATTCTAGGCTAGTTTAAATGTCAACTATGATTCAGAAAAATTATACTAGTATTTACAAAGATGCATTTTGTACAAATTTTTGAAAATGTGCAAAATTTTTGAAAATGTTTGAAAACATGGATGTATGCATGAATGCAGAAGTTCTATAAAATATTTTCATACATTTACACAAGGATTTTTGCAATTTTTTCAAACATTTTACAAAAATTTTGTACTACATACATAATTTTGATATGAATTTATTTACAAAATCTTTACACAAAACATTTTTACAAACATTTTTACAAAAATAATTTTGTAAATAGCTATGTATGTCTAAAGAATTTTATGTACGAGAAAAAAATTTAATTTTTATGGATTTTTAAGGATTTTAGCCATTTTATTTATTAACACACTCACACAAAGTACGAGTTATGGCTAAAGTATATACGAAATATATACGACACCTCCCTGTACTTAGCTTGAAAAATGTCCTCAGAGTGAATCAAGAGCGATGAAGAATACATAACTCGTGCTTAGTATAGGGAGGTGAGAAGGGAAGCTATATTACAAAGACGAATGAAAGAATAGAATGGAAAAGAATCTCGGGGTTTCCCCCTATACTTAGGATCAAGTAATCCTATGTATAGCAGGTTGTGCACTAAGAGAAATCCGAGTGGAAGAATGTATATGGTCTACCCCCCCTATACTTAGGGTGAAAGATCCCTAAGTATAGGCAACAAAACAGAGGTAGAAATGAAGACAAATATATACAAGATGGGAGGGACAACATTACCCCCCCTATACTTAAGGTGAAGGATCCTTAAGTATAGGCAACGATAGAATTAATGAAACAGAATGAAAGGGAACAACTCGGTGTTTACTCCCCCCTATACTTAGGATGAGGTACATCCTAAGTATAGCAAAGATAATCCTAAACGAGACATGGGGTGTAAAACAAAAATGAAAGAAGTAAGGAACAAATCATGACAAGATACGTATATACAAAGTAGACAATGTTGAGGTGCTTCTCAACAAGCGCTAGAGTTTACGCCCCTAGCAGGACGCAAATGCTAGGACAATGAAGTATCAAGGTTCATGACGGTATCTGTAAGGTGAATGCCGTACTATCATCGTAGTCATGGTAGATGAACTACGCCGAAATCAATAATGTAATTGAAGACACCCAAGTAGGCAATCAGGCAGGTGTCAGCTACCGGGCAAGGATATGGGAAGATGAAATCGGGATCCGGTAGCACAAATGATATCATCGGCTCAAGATCAGAATGGAGTGGAACTGTAGAGCCAAAGAAATCGAACGTGGAGAAAGAAGGATCAGTCATGGAATCCTCCACGTTAATCACTGTCTCAGAAAGATATGGAAGATCTAGATCAGGAGACTCACAAAAAGAATCAATATCTGATGCATAGAATGAAGGAGTATCTGAAACATCGTCGAATATCTCTAAGACCGGCTCATCCCTGCGAGGGTCATCGAGGTGAGATAACTCAGAATAAAAAAGATCAGAAGACTCGATTTCATGATCCGACAGATCGGATACACTCTCAGAAAGTGAACCGAGTATACATCGTATGGGGCATCCTCCCGCAGATAACCCTCGGGGAGTAATGCTAGATCATCAGTGAGAAAAGGAGGATCAGAATCTGTAAGGAAGTCTGCACTACTGTCAAGTACCCACTCCTTGCACCAAATCCCTTGTCAGCTGAAGTCTGCCTCTGATCAATATGGAAGCAGGAAATGGTACTGGTCATCAACACGGAAGCTGTCGATGTGGCTGAAACTGATCCTCGAACTGCGGCAGTGCTGGATATCATTTGGTCCTCATGGAATGTATCTAGCTCATCAAACTGGAGAACAAAAGGCTCGAATACGGGACTATCTCTATCTGTCATCTCAAAGTGTTGTCCCTCATCGAGTACTGGCTGCTGGGTTGAATCATGATGTCTGTCTGAATCGGAGAAGTACCTCTGCAGAGTAGAAGCTGAGTAGTCTGGAAATGGACACTGAAATGTCTGGACTAATGGTTGTAGTAGTGTGGGCTCCTCCATCTCTTGGAATATCAGAAGGTCTGATATCCAAGACTCCTCGACTGAAAAGTATGGGGCTGACTCGAACTCTAGCTAGAAGACCAACGGGAACTCGATCAGTCTCTGGGTCAGAGCATCGACTGTGGCAGTCATCTCATCCATCATCTGTACTGCATCAGAATCCATGTCATCAAACCGGTGTGTAGTAAGTGTGTCCTCATAGAGTGTAGCACACCCAACCGGTACTGCATCCTCCTCGTGTGTTGTCCCGACTAATGCATTTCGTGAAGATGGAATATCTGACAGTGCTCTCGAGATGGCTGTAAGTAAGTCAATCTCAGAACTGTGGTGTGAACCACCACACGAGGTAACCACCAGTGCTATCTGATCAACGGTCATCCCCCTCATGGAGATCTTAATAAGGTCGGTCGGTGAAAGTCCATGATCGGGAAATCTCCTCAAGAGGTCAAGAAACCTCAGCCACGAATCATGCAATGGCTTATGGGGGTCTATTGAAAAATCTGTGATGAAAGACTGCATTATATATGCTCTACACTGGAGATAATATCTCTGTAGAAACTCTAAGAGTAGCTCTCCCCATGTAGAAAATCTCATTCCCAAACATCTGTGCCATCTCATGGCTCTGCCCTGAAGTGAAAATGGGAAGGTATTCAATATCAGCTCCTCAGAAGTGATATCTAAATATACCAGGATCACACAGAACTCCTCAAACTCGGGCAGACGAAGATATGGCTCCTCGTGCACCTCCCCTGAGAATTTCGGCAATCTCTGAATGAACTCCAAATCTAGAATGAAGTGGACGAATGTAGAAGCTGACTGAGCTTCGTGACCTGTTTGCTCATCCATCATCCTGTCGTCAGAGGTGTCTGAAACTTGCATCTACTCTCTTTGATCGCGTATGGTGTGCACTCTCATCCCAGCAAAGGAATCGCCTGGGTCTCATATCTGATCAGTCTGATCTCCACGGACGTCTAGCATATGCCCAAAAGAATGATGGGGAAGGGGAGGAGAGAATGAAGGTCAGTCAGATTTTCGACCTCCCTCGAGAGTGGACTGGAATGATGGGAATAAGATGGGGAAGCTGCAAGAGTCGGCAATGAAGGAGAGCGACCCATCGTCCAGGGATAGACAGGGGGAAGAAGAAAACTGAAGGGAGGGAAGGTGGGAGAATGATAGATGGATGGAAGGAGGATAGCTGAAGGAGAGGAAGGCGGATGGGATCTGAAAAACAAAAAAGATCGGTCAAGCAATACCCCTGATTCACCTACGCACGCAGAGCTGATGACCGTGAAGGTTCGGTCTTTTATCTTGTTGTTTTTATTAGGTAATCAAAACAGTTTATCAAAGCGATTAAGCGAGCTGTTGGGAATCCAACGCCCCCAGGAGGCTGTCTCGATCTCAAGCTAGATCTTTCCCAGCCAGTACAAGTCGCGGACCGTTTACCGGCTACCCGATGGACTCGCTTTGTTAAGGATATCGCGGCCCGCTTTATCGGAGACCGGAGCGATCCTCACTAGAGAACGACTAGCTCAAGACCAGTAGTCTGAAGAAGGGTCGGATGTGGCTCTAGCCTAGGGTGTGGGTCACTCTCTCGCTCATCCAAACCATACAATGAGGGGATTGCTCTCCCTAGATAATTATTTCTGTAAAGTGAATTTTAGGTCAAGTTTGCTTAAACAGTCCCAATTTTATAGTTTTTTTAGATGTTTTTCAAAATCAAACAACGCCTAACGAATTTTTCGATTCTCTTGATTATTTATAAGTCCAAAAATAGGGGGAGATGATGAAAAAGCCGATGCGTGACTAAACACGATGATGCATGCTGAGTAAGAAATGCATACCTTGTCTCCAGCACTCTATATACAAAATGATCCATGCATAATTGAAAGACAGAAATAAAACTAATCTAAATGATGCAACGAGGAAATCAGCCTTAAGCAGAAATTTCTACATGTGAAGCACATTAGCTAATGGGTCAACAGGAGGGGTCGGGGTCTGGTCTCTGATGCCGATCGGTGTCTGCCATAACGGATCTTGCCAGCGCTGTATACGACCTCTAGCGGCGCGTGACCCCTCAAGTGACCAGGTTAGCTTTTTATTAGTGATTTAATTGATAAGGTCCAATTATGATCTATAGGTGCAGAAATGTAATTAGGGTTGGGCCTTAATAATTACGTCACAAATCAATAGAAAATCCTTAGGTAAGGTTAAATCCTCAGGAATTAAAGTAAAATTGAAAAACACAAATCCGACGAAAACCGCAGTTAGGTCCCCCGAGCACACTGGTGCTCGGTAAAACAGACCCTGAAAATCACCAAGTCTCTGAGAGTCTTTGAGCTGTCCTATATTATTACAACAATAAAGTGCTGAAAAAGAAACTAGGCTAAGTCTAAACTAAACTCCCAAACGCTCATGTTCTCCTCTCTCGCGCTCTCCTTTAGCTCTATGCAGAAAAGAGCCGCCTCCAAGTCTCGCGGTTGCGTCGGCTTCTTGAAGAAAGCTGCCCTCGATCATCGAGCCCTCGCAAGAAAATTGAAACAAGAGATGTGTCAGACCAAAATTATTATGATAAAATAAAATGACAATAAATGCAAAAATAAAAATAAAAAACAAATAAAATAAAAAGAAAGAAAACAAATAAAAACAAAAATAAAAAAGAAACAAATAAAAGAAAATAAAAGAAAAAGAAAAGCCGAAAAAATTGAAAAAGAACGAAAAAGCCGCGAAAGAAAGCCGACTACTAAGCCGTGCTCCCCGGTAACGGCGCCATTTTGATAACCTAAGTGCAAAAATTCCAAACTAAATATAACTGCAAAAAATATTTACAGGACTAATGCTGAAATATAAAAAGAAAGGAGGGCCTAAGAGCAAATTACCCTTCTTATTACAGATCCAACGACCGAGGATTCTTCACTTGTGATCGGACGGCTCAGAGCTTCTGATAACCCTTCGATGATGGACGTGCAAGATCTGATCCTCAGATGAATCCAACGGACGAGAGCTCCCCAGAGACGAACGGTGGAGATTAGAACTGGCGGGGAAGCTCGATCCAATGACGGAGGCGCCTCCTGGAAGAACATTGAAGAACTCGCCGCCGGCGAGCTTCGATCGATCGATAAAAGCTGCTGGAGCGTCCTCCGGAGCTGCTAAGATGGGGAAAACGATGCTGGCGATGGTTCGTAGCTGCTGATATGCTCCGATGAGGCCGGGGACATCTGAAATGCTCCGACGACGCTAGGGACCTGGAGCTCCTGTGCTTCAGTGTTCGAACCTCCAGATGAGGTCCTCTGGCATCCAAACCTGCACAGAAAGACTGCTGGGTCGAGGGCAAAGTGCCTCAACCTGTTAATGCATGAAATAGAGTAGAGGATGAGGTGGGGCGTAGCCCTCCGACGAGGCGAAGGCGGAGGAGGGCTGAAGTCATGTTCCTAGGCGAATCAGGGGGAACAGAGGGGCGTAGAAGATGGGTAGAAGTCTGATGAAGGTGATACGAGCATCGGTAGGTAAAATGGGTGGTCCGACCACGACGAATAGGGCTCAACTACCAAGGTTGACCAAAAACGAAAATCTCGAATCAAAAGCAAGAAGAAAGGAAACTAAGCTACCTGATGAATGATTTCGTCTATGCTGGAGGACGGGGACCTCCGGGGGTCTTCGCCTCAATGGATCGACGTCTCCAGAGGCTCGAGCTCACCTCGCGGCAGAGCACGGTGAGAAGCTCGCCGGACCTAGGTCTAGACACCTCAACTCCTCACTACAACGAACCTCCTCACCCGTTGTCACTGAAGGAGGAAGACAAAGCTCATTGGGGATGAGGGCAAGGGCCAAAGATGACGGGAAAGTTGCGACTCCAGGTGGCTTTATACTTTGCAGGGTCCGCGAAAGGTGGAGCTTGGGTGTGCGGATCGAGGGACGGATCCCTAGAGGAATCGTCAGGCATGGATCACGGATCGTCCCTCGATAATCGAGGCTGCGGAGTGGTGAAGATGGAGGTCTGATCAATTTGGGAAAATTTTGAGAAGTCGGGCAAAAAATCGGATCCGGGCGAAGACCGGTCCAGGGGGGCAGTTGACCGAGGTCAACGTTCCATCGTGGACCAATTAGAAATTAGCAGGGTGAAAATTATTTGTAAAATAATTTAAAAATAGAAAAAATTTATTTTAAAATATTTTCAAAACGAAAAATGTTTATTGTTTTTAAAATTATTTTCAGTGATTTTTTATTTATTTTTGTGAAAAATAAATTACGCTATATACATTATATTATATTTTATATAGGTACAAAATACCTAGGTATTTTATATTTTTATTTTCTTTTTTTGTACAAATACCTTAATTTTATATTTTATTTATTTACAACATAAAATTTAGAGTATAAAAGACAATTTTATTTTTATTGATTATTTACAAGAGTGAAATAAATAGATATATTATTTATATATACATGTATTATGTACAAGGGTGAGAGAGAGAAATAATTTTATTTTTATTTTATTTTTCTAATTTTTATTTTATTTTTTTATAGAAATATATACAAGATAATAGAAACACAATAAAATATGTACAAGTAAGAAGGAATGTATAAAAGATTGAATGGCCCTATCTCTCTCTACTTATTTTGTTTGGCGGTTAGGCCAATGCTTGGCCCTCCCTTGGGTTTGGGTCACTCGATATTTATTCTAAATATCTCCTTCTTTTTCTTTATTCTTTATTCTTTTATTTTTGCACAAATACATGCTAATTATTGATATTTAACAAAAGCATGCATAATGGTAATTTATTGTATTTACAACTATCTACATGGTATTTTGACAAGATAATTAGTTAAAGTAAAAGAATAAAGAGTGATGAATGAGTATTCATCAGCCTCATAAAGGCTACCTTCATGGATATGGTCCATCTCTTCTTCATGCATAATTTCAACCCAAAGGACCTGGGGTTCATCAACAACTACATGATCTCCCTAAATCACAAGAAGGGAGATCCATAGGACATTCCAAATTACAGACCCATAAGCCTTATCAACATGCCCCTTAGATTATTTTCAAAATCTTTATGAGCTGCTGAGCGCTTAAATTGGCAGAACTAATTCCTCCGTCCCAATGTGCTTTCCTCAAAGGAAGAAGTGCATCTGATGCCTTCACCATTAACTTGGAGATTATATCAGCTTGGGAAAACAAGAAAAGGAATCATGATCCTAAATATTGATCTTAAAAAAGACTTCGATATGGTTAAATGGAATGCAGTCAAAAAATGCTCGAACTCTCGAGATACCCTCAAACATTCTCGAATTGGATAAATGCCTTCTTTAGCACCACATCTTTATCCCTCAAAATGAATAACATTACCTCTGCCTTCTTTAAACCTACTAGAAGGTATAAGACAAGGAGATCTATTTTCCCTCGTACTCTTCCTCAACGCAATCAACGTCCTCGACAGAATGCTTCATATCCAAAAACAACCTCATTGGGCTACTAACTTCCTAGAGAGAATCTCTCTATTACCAACATCCTATATGCCGATGACACCCTATTTTTTTATCATTTTTAATGAAATGCCCTAATATATGTCAAATTTACGCTCAATGTATTTTCACTCTTCTCTAGGCTACAAGTGGGCCAAATAAAATATACCATTAGCTACCTTGGCATTACCCAAGCCCTCAAACCCCTAAAACGTATTGATTGGTTACTCCTTGTCGAAATGTTTGAAAAGAAACCCCTCGATTGGAAGTCTTATATGCTTGCATTACCCTCCGGAGTGGACCTAGTGAACTCAACCTTGACCCCCAAGTAAACCACATGACAACTTCGTTGAAACTACCAAAACATGTTATTTTAGGTATTGATAAAATATGTAGATGATTCTTGTGGAATGATTGTACATAAGATCGTTGAAGATATAAAACCCGATGAGAACATATTTGTAGGACTAAAATAAACGAGGAGTGGGGGATTCAAAACCTAGAGCTACTAAACAATACTCTTCTCACAAAATCTTGGATTAAAATTCAAAAAAATCAAAATCCAACCATAGCTATTATGATCAAGGCCTTATATCACGGTGGGAAGCCAATCCTATCGATTCCAACATAAACCCAATGGACTCTCCCTTCTAAACTCATTGATAGTTAGGCATTCGATAAACAAGACAGTAGGTTCAGATCATGATATCTATATGTGGACTGATTGCATCAATGGTAATCACAAATGAATCCCAAATCTTTAGAATATTGCATCCAATAAAAACGCCACCCTCTCCCAAGCTATTCTAACATTATCTACAAAACAAAAAGGGTTCAATGCATTGTCAAAAAAGATCGAATCACTTATCTGAGATACAAAACCTTGATTCTATCCTTCAAAGCCAATGCCCTTGTTGATTCTCTGGACCAAATCCTCTTCTTGGGTAGAACACTTTCACACATTCACACGGTGTCCTGGGAGTGGAACTCAGCCACAAATTTTGATCCAAACCTTTCCACCACAGAGTATCCTTTTTTCTTTGGTCCTTATGTCATGACAAACACTTAATACAAGACAAGTTTTCCTTTCTTGCAATACCCACTTTGAATGTTTGCCCCCTTTGTCTTGTTGATGGACAATCCATTTAACACTTGCTCTTGAAATGCCCATATACCCTAAATGTTTTCTCTATGTCAGACATTCCATCACTAAATTTTGACTTGAATAATTTCTTTGCTGAGGATAACTTATCCTTATTCCCTACAACATTGACAGATAACCACCAAACGAGCATCGAGTTGGTGGTTGATTTGGAAGGAGCGTTATTCGAGACTCTTTCAGGTTTATCAATACCCCCTTCTGCTATTGCTATAAAGAGTTCTCCTACCTACTCAATAATACCCGCAAGGTTTATGATTAGAACTATCTTCAATACAATACATATCCATCCACCAAATTTCTTCTTTTACAGGTCTGAACTGAGTAGTCGGTATGCCCACGTACCTACATCTGTCGTCATTGTGCAGCAAGGAGCTGATCCTGTACATTCTTCATGATATGGTGGTTTTCGCATGGAGATTGGACCATTACGAATACTTTATCTTTTTTTTTAAATTCCGAACATTGCCTTACCCATGGGGTTGGCCAATTGTACTAAATATTAGACCATTTTATATGCTTACGTATTTTCTAGTAGACACTACCTCTTTATATTTAATGAAATGAACTTCGACCGTTTTAAAAAAATGGAGGCAAATAAGTTTGTATCAGGTGAATAGTAGAGCTTGTGATAAAAAGCAGTTCCAGTTTGTGACATCTTTTCATTTGTGGTAAGTATGTTTACTTGGCAGTGCTTGAGTGTTAAGATGAAGTTTTGACTTCTTCTCGATGAGGCCACAACCTAGAGGAGTTTGGTATTGGAGTTTCCCTCCCTAAGCCATCACATCTTAGCTCTTTGATTCAATCAGTGGAAACTATTAGAACATAAAAAAGGGGGATGTATAATTAAACTTGTACACTTTTTAGTCATTTGTGCATTCCCCTGCTTTTAACGTTCGTTCAAAGGGGACTGAATGACAACTAACTCAAGTGACGTAAGAGTAAGACGTAGTTTTGTTTAAAGGATCTGCTATTTCAAAAAAGGTAGGGGTATACAAGTCACTCAAAAACTTTGAACGTTGCATGTTGATGAATACTCATTCATCACTCTTTATTCTTTTATTTTAGCTAAAAATCTTAGCAAAATACCATGTAGATAGCTATAAATACAATAAATTACAATTAGGCATGCTTTTGTTAAATATCAATAATTAGCATGTATTTGTGCAAAAATAAAAGAATAAAGAATAAAAATAGAAGGAGTTATTTAGAATAAATATCGAATGACCCAAACTCAAGGGAGGGCCAAGCATTGGCCTGACCGCCAAATAAAACAAGTAGAGAGAGATAGGGCCATTCACCCTTGTGTATACTCCTTCTCTATGTATATATTTTATTTTCATAAAAATAAAAATAAAAATGTGCTTTTTTTTCCTATGTACATATTTATAAAAGTAAAACAAAAATCAGAAAAATAAAAGTAAAATAAAAATAAAATAATTTCTCTCTCACCCTTGTACATCACACATCTATATATATATACTATATCTCTATTTATTTTACTCTTGTAAATAAACAATAAAAATAAAATAAAAATTATTTTATACTCTAAATTTTATTTTGTAAATAAATAAAATATAAAATTAGAGTATTTGTACCAAAAAAAAGAAAATAAAAATAATAATACAAAATACATAGGTATTTTATACCTGTATATAATATAATATAATTTATATACCTTAATTTATTTTTTCATAAAAATAAATAAAAATCCTAAAAAATAGTTTGAAAAATACATAGGTATGTTATACCTATATATAATATAATATAATGAATACTGATTTGTTTGATTTTTATATTTGATGGTCTTGATTTTCTTGATTGAGTCTGGCCCGAGAGGTTGAGGTCGCAACGACCATTGATACCTTCTCACCTTAGTCGCTCGGTCGCTCATCAGAATGGCTCCATTGCTGGGGAGCACGGCTTAGTAGTATGTTTTCGTTTCGTGGATTTTCGTTCTTTTTTGGCTTTTTTCAACTTTTATTTTTCTTTTATTTTCTTTTATAAATTTTTCTTTTTATTTTTATTTTTGTTTGTTTTTATTTCTTTTTATTTTATTTATTTTTATTTTTGCATTTATTTATCATTTTATTTTATTTCATTATTATAATAATTGTTGGTCTAACTCATCTCTTGTTTGATTTTCTTGCGAGGGCCCGACGATCGAAGGTGGCTTTCTTCGGGTTGCGGATGCACCCGCAGGATTCGGAGGCGGTTCTTTTCTGCATAGAGCCACATGAGAGCACGAGAGAGGAGAGTAGGAGTGAGGAGAGAGTTAGCTTAGGTGTAGCCTAGTTTCTTTTTCTGCAGACTATATTATTGTAATATTACATGCAGGACACTCAGAGACACTATCAGACTTGATGATTTTCGGGGTCTGTTTCACCGAACAACGGTGTGCTCGGGGGACCTCACCGTGATTTTCGTCAGTTTTCAGTTTTATCGCCTTTTTATTTTCATTTGATTTCTCGAGGATTTAGCCTTAGCTAAGGAATTTATAATGCCTTGTGACGTAATTAATTAGGGCCCAACCTTAATTATTTTGCCTGTTCCTATCGATCGAATAATTGGACCTTAATTAATTCACTAATAAAAAAGCTAACCTGGTCACTTGAGGGTTCACGTGTCGCTAGAGGTCGTATATAGCGCTGGCAGGATCCATTGTGGCGGACACCGATCAGCATCAGAGGCCGGACCCCGACCCCTCCTGTTGACCTGTTAGCTACCGTGCTTCATGTGTAGAAATTTCTTCTTAAGACCGATTTCCTCGTTGCATCATTTAGATTAGTTTTATTTCTGTCATTTAAATTTATGCACGAATCATTTTGCATGTAGAGTGCTGGAGGCAAGTACGCATCTCTTACTGAGCATGCATCATCGTGTTTAGTCATGCATCAGCTTTTTCGTCTTCTCCCCCTATTTTTGTCTTATAAATAATCAGGAGAACCGAAAAATTTGTTAGGTGTTGTTTATTTTGAAAAATACCTGAAAAAACAAAAACTATAAAATTGGGATTGTTTAAGCAAACTTGACCTAAAATTCACTTCACCAAAAAAATTATCTTGGTAGAGCAATCCCCTCATTGTATGGTTTGGATGAGCGAGAGAGTGACCCGCACACTAGGATAGATACATATCCGACCCTTCTTCATACTACTGGTTTTGAGCTAGTCGTTCTCTAGTGAGGATCGCTCTGGTCTCCGGTAAAGCGGGCCGTGATATCCTTAACAGGGCGAGCTGATCGGGTAGCCGATAAACCGTTTGCGGCTTGTACTGGCTGGGAAAGATCTAGCTTGGGATCGGGACAGTCTCCTGGGGGCGTTGGATTCCCAACAGCTCGCTTAATTGCTCCGATAGACTGTCTTATCACCTAAATAAAAGTGACAAGATAAAAGACCGAACCTTCACGGTCATCAGCTCAGCGTGCGTAGGCGAATCAAGGGTTTTGCTTGACCGATCTTGTTTGTTTTTCAGATCCCATCAGCCTTCTTCTCCTTCATCTATCCTCCTTCCAGCAATCTATCTTTCTTCCTCCCACCCTCCCTTCATTTTTATTCTTCTCCCTGTCTATCCCTGGATGATGGGTCGCCTTCCTTTCTTGCCGACTCTTGCGACTTTCCTATCTTATTCCCATCAGTCAAGTCCACTCTCAAGGGAGGTTGGAACTCTGACCGACCTTCCGTTCTAACTTTCTCTTTCCCATCATTCTTCTGGGCATGCTTTGCTGGACGCCCATAGAGATCAGACGGACCATAAATGAGGCACGGGCGATTTTATTACCGGGATGACAGCGCACTCCATACGCGAGCATAGAGAGCAGACACCAATTTCAAACACTCACACACTAGGATGATGGACGAGCAGACATGACAGGAAGCTCAATCAGCTTTTACATTCAGTCACTTCATTCTAGATTTGGAGTACATTCAGAGACGCCGAAATTCGTAGGGGAGGTGCACGGGGAACCATATCTTCATCTGTTCGAGTTTGAGGAGATCTGTGTGACCTGAGCATATTCAGATATCACTTCTGAGGAGCTGATGTTGAAGACCTTCCCATTTTCACTTCAGGCAGAGCCATGAAATAGCACAGACGATTGGGAAGGAGATTTGCTACATGGGGAGAGCTACGATTAGAGTTCCTACAGAGATTTTATCCCCAACGTAGAGCAGATATGATGTGGTCTTTGATCATAGATTTTGCAGTTGACATCCATGAGCCATTGCAGGATTCATGGCTAAGGTTTCTTCACCTCTTGAGGAGATTTCCAGATCATGGACTTTCACCGACCGACCTTATTGAGATCTCCATGAGGGGGATGACCGCAGATCAGATTGCACTGGTAGTTACCTCGTTTGGTGGTTCACACCATAGCCCTGACATAGATCTACTTATGGCCATCTCAAGAGCATTTCCAGAGATTCATCTTCACGAGATGCATTAGTCAGGACAACACACAAGGATGATGCGATACCAGTTGGGTGTGCCACACTTTATGAGGACCCATGTACTACACACCAGACTGAGGACATGGATTCTGCTGCAGTACAGACGATGGATGAGATGACTGCCACAGTGGATGCTCTGACCCAGAGACTGATCGAGTTCCCGTTGGTCTTCCAGCTAGAGTTCGAGTCAGTCCCATGCTTTTCAGTTGACGAGTCTTGGATATCAGATCTTCTGATATTCCAGGAAATGGAGGAGCCTATGCTACTACAGCCATCAGTCCAGACATTCCAGTGTCCATTTCCAGACGATTCAGCTTCTACTCTACAGAGGTACTTCTCTGATTTAGACGGATATGATGACTCAGCCCAGCAGCCAGATCTCGATGTGGGATACCATTTTGAGATGCCAGATATAGATAATCCTGTATTTGAGCCTTTTGTCCTCCATTTTGATGAGACAGATACATTTTATGAGGACCAGATGACAGGCAACACTGCCGCAACTCGAGGATCAGTTTCAGACACATCAACAGCTTCTGTGTTGATGACCAGCGACATTTCCTATTTCCAGATTGATCAGAGGCATACTTCAGCTAATGAGGCATTTTGGTTCACGGAGTGGATGGTTGCTAGTACCGCAGATTTCCATTCAGATTCTGTTCCTCCATTTTTCACTGATGATCTAGCATTACTCCTCGAGGGTTATCTGGGGGAGAATGTCCCATTCGACGCATACTCAGTTTCACTTTCTGAGAGTGTATCCGATCTGTCGGATCACGAAACCGAGTCTTCTGATCTTTCTGAATCTGCGTTGTCTTACCTTAACGATCCTCGCGAGGATGAGCCTGTCTTTGAGATATTCGATGACGTTTCTGATATTCCTTCATTCTATGCATCGGATATTGGTTCTTTTTGTGAGTCTCCTGATCTTGATCTTCCCTATCTTTTCGAGACGGTGATTAACGTGGAAGATTCTATGATTGTTCCTTCTTTCTCCACGTTTGATTTCTTCGGCTCTACACTTCCATTCCATTCTGATCCTGAGCCGATGATTTCATTTGTGCTACAGGATCCCGATTACATCTTCCCATATCATTGTGCGGTAGCTGACACCCGCCTGATTGCCTACTTGGTGTCTTCATTTACATTATTGATTTTGTCGTAGCTCATCTACCACGACTACAACGACAGTACGGCATTCGCCTTACAGATGCCATCATGAACCTTGATACTTCATTATCCTAACCTTTGCGCCCAGCTAGGGGCATAAAACCTAGCGCTTGTTGAGAGGCACCTCAACATTGTCCACTTTGTATATACGTGTTTTGTCTTGATTTGTTCCTTGTTTCTTCTATTTTTATTTTACACCCTAGGTCTCATTTAGGATTATCTTTGCAATACTTAGGATGTACCTGATGACCCGAAAAATGACCGAGAAGACTAAGGTGAATAAAATCTAGCGAAGGCCGTTGCTACCTCAGTTGCTCGAGAAATCAATCGGCCGATCAAGAAAAATTATGGAACAGACCACCAAACGAAGACAAAAATCAATAAAACCAATAGTGGCCCTGGCTATGAGATTAGCCTAGTGTAGCACCCAGGGTCGGACTCAGGGAGCGCGGATTGGCCTTGCAGCCTACGAAGTAGTCAAAAAACAAATAAAATAAAAATAAGGAATTTTTGGTGGATTTTTAATATTTTTATACTTTTTTTGGAATTTTTAATTGTAAAGAAAATAATAAAACAATTAAAACACACAACTTTCAACAATTATTTAATTACTCTAAAAAGCTCTAAAAATTCAAACAAAAATGTTTTTATGATTTTAATATTTTTTACTGTTTTTCGTGAATTTTTGATTATTTTCTGATTTTTATAGAATTTTCTAAAGATAAAATAAGACAGAAATCAATGCAAACTGTCCAATCAGGCTTCTACAACCATTTAAAAATACTAAATGATTGTTTCAATGCATGGAGGTATTTTTCTTGAAAAATGTAGACAAACAGGAAAAATAAGAGAAAGAGTTTATTATTTTTGGACTTTTCTATTAATTATTAGAATTTTTATAAGTTTTTCAAGGTTTTTCAATTTTTATATTTTTTATGAATCCAAAAATGACCAAATTGGCCAGAAAATCAAGCACACCAAAATACACAAAATGTAATTTTTTGTAATTTTTAAAGAGGTTTTTATATTTTTTTGGAAATTTATAAACTGGACAGATAGAAAAACAATGGTTTTTGAATTTTTAAAAATAATAAAAATGCTCAAAAATGTACCCACATATTGGTGAAAATTTTACACAATGGCAGGGGACACGTGTCCAATTTTCACTCAATTTGGGTTAATTTTGCTATTTTATTAAAATAAAAACACACAAACAGTGCACAGGGACCTAATCGCAAGAAAAATAAGTCCTAGGGCTAAAAAGATAACACAGCAGAAAGCTCCAGGTCCTTAAATGCAAAAATCCCAAAGAACAACGCGCGACGCACGTGTGTCACACTCAGAGGGGCATATGTGTCAATCTAATTTTAAAACATGCCAAGCAGAACACACATAAACCACATGATAGGATCTACAATTTAACCAAAACTCACGTGTCGAAGCACGTGGATCACATATAGTGGGACTAAAATGCAAATCAACTAAATAAAAAGGTCCTCGATGCAATATTTACAAAATAAAAACAACGTGACAAAATGTTTACAGGACTAAAAAGTAACAATTAAAAACTAAAGGGCCTACAGGAAATTTACCCTTTATTTAAGCGGACGGCAGGAGTGAAGCCACGTAGAAGATCAGGCGGTTGTGGATCAAGGGCTTCTCTCTAGGTGATGGACGCTCGAGAGCTATCCACGTGGTGGATCTGACGGTGGCTGGCGGTGGCTGAGCCCTGAGCTGAACGGACGGTTAGGATTGACTCCCAGCTAGATAAACGGTGGCTGCTGCTCGAGGATCAACGGGTATAATCAAATCTGGAGCTGTTGGGGTCGATCGGACGATAGGGGAAGGCTCTCCAAGAACATGTGGCCGACGAGTTTCACCGGCTCCGTGCGCGCGACGAAGACGCCCTCTGGAGCTGCTGAGATGGAGAATAGGTTTGCCTCGGTGTTACGCAGCCAATGGAGGCCTCCGATGAGGCTGGAGGCGTCGGAGATGCTCCTGCGACGAAGGGGCTCGGAGCTGCTGTTCCTGAACTTCAAGGCCCTCAGATGGGCATTTTCAACCTGCAAAGCATACAACAGAACTCCTGGGTCGAGGGCAAAGTGCCTCGACCTGGTTAGAGGCGAGGTGGGTGAACGATGCGTCGGCGTAGAGGAACTCCAGCGATGCGACGGCGAAGGAGTTCGACTCCCAGTTCTGTGGCGAACTGGGTTGGATGAAGGAGCGAAGAACGTGCAGGGCAGAAGGGCAGAGGTGATGGTCGGGTCAATCGACGAAATGGGTGAACGAGATGGCTGGAATCGATGGTCGAAGGCGAACGAGGGATTTGGGCGTAAATTGAAATTCGAGAAAGATTGAAGAAATTAGGCTTACAGGATGATCGAAGTCGACTGTGGAAGAGCTTCTGAAGCTCCTGGTCCTTGCCTCTAGGGCCGTCGATGCCTGAGGCTCGAGCGCTACTCAAGGGGTGGCGCACGGCGGCGAAGACCTCCGGATCAGTGGCTGGACACTCCCTCCTCACTACAACACCACCCTCAGCTCGTTGTCACTCAAGCGAAGGAAATGGAGGTCCTGGGATGGAAAGGTGGAGCCAAAGATAGCGTGAAATGCGCGGCAGAGACGCCCTCTGGAGCTGTTGAGATGATGGGGTCGGGCATGGAAATCGGAGCTCGGACCTCGAGGAAAGACCACCGGGCGTGGATCTCGGTTGATTCCTCTTTAATCAGGACTCGGGGTTTAGTGATTTGATGATCGGATCAAAGCGCAATAATTGGGAGAAAAGGCGGGTCGGGCGCAGATCTGCGGGGTTGTGGTCCTGGGGGGGAGTTGACTGGGGGGTCAACATCCCTCGTGGACCAATGGGATGCGGCCACGTCATAAAGATTTGGAAATTAAATATAAAATAGTAAATGGCCGAATTAGGAAAAAGTTGAAACATAAAAAATGTTTATTTAAGTATATTATATATAGGTATATACACTATATATTTTTTATTTTTGATTTTTAATTATTTATTTTTGTATATTTTTATTCCAATTTTAAATTTTATTTATTTATAGGATAAAATTTGGAATAAAAGTATATTTTTATTTTATTTTTATTAATTACTTACATAGGGTAAATAAATACTTTTATTTATTTACATGTATTGTATATGTATAATGTTGGGATTGGTTTATTTCTTTTTATTTTATTTTCATTTTTGTAATTTTCATTTTATTTATTTACAATATGGAATATAGAGTATGTACAATTTTTATGGGATTTTTATTTAGTTATTTACAAGGTGAAATAACTAGGTATGCTAGTTCTATGTACATGGCTTATATACAAGGGTGAAGGGATTTTTATTTTCTTTTTAATTTTCTCATTTTTGTTTTAAATTTTAGTGTTTACAAATATATACACATAAATGCACACCCATTTTTATTTAGAGGAAAATATTTTTATTTATATACAGGTATATATTTACACACATGAACTTCCTTATCTCTCTCTACTTGGGTTTTTATGCGGTCAGGCCCATGCTGAGCCCTCCCTTGGGATTAGGTCGCTCAATATTTATTGTAAATATCTCCCTCTTTTTCTTTTGTTTCTTTATTCTTTTATTTATGCACAAAAAACATGCTAATTATTTTTTTTTATACAATGCATGCCAAATGCTAATTATTAATATTTACAGATGTCTACATGTGTTTGGCAAAGGTTTTGTAGCTAAAATAAAAGAATAAAGAGTGATGAATGGGTATTCATCACCCCCTATACTTAACTTTGCTAGTCCCTGAGCAAACACTTATTTGAAAAAGAAGTGAAAAGGAAAAAGAAAAAGAAAAGGAGGAGAAAATGCATGGATTAATGTTGAATATTAAACTTGCCTTCATTAAATTGAATTATGGAGCTCGATCAGATCTTTGGATTATTAATGTGTCGGAACCTCATTTAGACTTAGGTTTAAAACTCAACAACCTCTAAGATCCACTAATCTATAATCAAGACTCCTCAACAATCCAGATCAGAACAAGTCTACATACACAAACCCTGAAGACTATGAGTCTTTCCTTGTACAGTGTAAGTGATATAAGCTCTCCACCTTAGAAGTAGTAGCTTGACAACCCTCCCCAACAAGGTAACTCTATGACCCTAGTCTGGCCACTCTTTCCTCGAGGAGCGGGGTATTCCCTTCTAAGTTCAAGTTCAACCGGCTCAAGAAGAGGGGGAAGAAGAGAATGGACCATGGCCAGTGTAGTCCTGTATCCTTGGGAGCTCAACCAGTGTAGCTAAGTCTCCCTGTTGCAAGCTACATAGGATGGAACTATGAGTCTCAAGCTTTGCTTATTACACTATATACATACTCCGGTGGGATTATCATTTTCTATCAGACCCACCACTTTTTTGGAGTTATTTTCTTTTTGCATTTTTTTCAAGTGCATCTATACAACATATACAATGTGCAGCATATATACATAAGGAGTTTTTCCTCTTGAACAAGTAGACTATCCCTCTTTTGAAGCATTATTGCAACCCACAACTCTTGTCGTTAGACCTCATGGCAACCAGACCAAGTTGAGACGCACTTCCTTCACTAAAAGAAGAAGAGAGGTTCCGCCTAGAAGTACTACCCTCATATGCTACGCCAAGTCAAGGAAGACTGCCTCCTCACTACCTCCTCCGTAGAGAGCTCGGTGCAAAGTGCTGGTCCAAGTCAAGACATTGTCTATATGAGTCATGTGTGTGTTGTTAAGTGCTCTACTTAGGCTCATTGAGATGACATGTGATCATAGCCTAGCGGACTCAAAGAATTAAGTCACCATGGACCTGAAAAGCCTTAACCCTAAGCCCTATAAGGTTCCTCTTAGAATTAGGTGGATTAAGATCTTAATCAAGATCCATTTCCCAATTTAATTCCAGGCTAGTTTAAATGTCAACTATAATCCAGGAAAAACTATATACATATATACAAGGATGCTATTTACACAATATTTACACACATGCAAAATTTTTGAAAAATGTTTTGAATTCATGGATGTGTGCATGAATGCAAGTTTTGCAAAATATTTACACAAATTTACACAAGGTTTTTGCAAACTTTTGATTTTCAAACCATTTTGGAAAAATTTTGTACTATATACATAGTTTTGATATGCACATATTTACACAAACTTTACACAAAAAGTTTTTGAAAACATTTTACAAAAATAACTTGTACAATACTATGTATGTGCAAATTAAAGAATGATTATTTACAGGGAAAAATTTTTAATTTTTGGATTTTGGGTGTTTAGCCATTTTTATTTATTAACACACTGACACAAAGTACGAGTTATGGATAAAGTATATATGGAATATATACACCCCCCCTATACCTAACTCGAACGATGTCCTCAGAGTCAAGAACGATGAAGAAGACATAACTCGTGCTTAGTATAGGGAAGTGAAAAGGAAGGCTATATACAAAGACGAATCAAAGAATAGAAATTAAGAGGGTGTCGGCTTTTCCCCCTATACTTATGATCAAATAATCCTAAGTATAGCAGGTTGTACACAAAAGGGAAAACCGAGTGGCGAATGTACAGGGTCTACCCCACTATACTTAGGATAAAATATCCCTTAGTATAGGCAGCAAAAACAAGGGTAAAATGAATCAAAAGAATACCCGAGAGTCCAACATCCCCCCTATACTTAGGGTAAAGTACACCCTAAGTATAGCATAATCAAAAGATGAGAGAAGGGATGTGGAACTAAAGAATAGAATGATATAGACATCTGGATCTATACAGGTCGGGAGAACAGTGATAATCAGGCGTGAGATGCCATAGATGTGAGTCAAGAGACCACATCTCACGTAAAGTGAATAGGGGCAACATCAACGACCTGCGGCTCATGATCTAGAAATGGCTTGAACCGCTGGCCGTTCACTCGAAAGGTACTCTCAGAAGACAACTCAGATATATCAATACTCCCATTGTCGTGTACCTTTCTCACTAGATATGGTCCCTTCCATTTGCTATGTAGCTTCCCTAGAAATAGACGAAGCCTAGCATCAAACAGCCATACTCTCTGTCCAGGCTCAAAATGCTTGTGGCTGATATAAGAATCATGCCACTCCTTCACTCTCTCCTTGTATTGTAGGCTGTTTGAGAAGGCGGTATCACGAAGCTCCTCCAAGGCTGCTAACTCTGCCCTCCTCTGGTCTCCTACACTATCTGGATCCAAAAGTATATCTGTAACAGCCAAAAGTGACATGTGTCTCAACTCAACAGGTAAATGGCACGGCTTGCCATAAGCAAGGCGAAAGGGAGATGTGCCCAAAGGTGTCTTGAAAGACATCCGATATGCCCACAAGATCGAGTCCAAAAGCTGTGACCAATCCTTTCGGTCAGGGAGGATGACTTTCTGCAATATAGTCTTGATCTCCCTGTTCGACACTTCGGCTAGACCATTCGTCTGAGGGTGGTATGGAGTGGCAACTCGATGGTCTATGCCGAACTCGCTAGCAAGGGACTTCACCTGGTCATTGACGAAATGAGACCCCCCGTCAGATATCAACACTCGAGGTACCCCGAACCGTGTAATGATATGCCTCCTCAAAAATCTGCAAACAATCCTAGCATCTGCGGTTCAGGCGGGGATGGCCTCAACCCAACGACTCACATAATCAACGTCCAACAGAATGTACTCGAATCCCTGACTCTTAGGGAATGGACCCATGAAATCGATGCCCCGTGCGTCAAAAAGCTCACAGAAGTGAATGGGCTGCATCGGCATCATATCACGCTGTCCACAAGTGCCCATCCTCTGACAGTCAGTACACCTCTTCACGAACTCATCAGAGTCCTTGAAGAGGGTAGGCCACCATAGGCCGGATTGGAGTACTTTCTATGCCGTTCTCCTCCCAGAGTGATGTCCTCCTGCCTGAAGCTTGTTGCAGTAAGTGAGGACGCTATGGTTCTCCTCCTGAGGAATGCACCTACGCCAGACGCTATCCCCTCCTTCGTGGTAAAGGATGGGATCCTCCCAGTGGTAAGACTTGGCCTTCGCGAGGAAGGTCTCAAGCCTCTGCTTGGGCCAATCTTGTGGAACTTTCTTAGCAACAAGAAAGTTCACAATATCGGCATACCACGGGAGAGAGGCGATAGCAAGGATCACCTCATCTGGGAAGGTCTCACATATAAGATCAATCTGCTTAGAATCCTCAAGATGCTCTAATCAGGAGAGATGATCCGCCACCACATTCTTCACTCCAGGCTTATCCTTAATCTCTATGTCGAACTCCTGGAGTAGAAGGATCCATCTAGTCAATCTGGCCTTGACATCCTTCTTTGCCATGAGGTACCTGATGGCGGTATGATCAGTGTACACGGTCACTCTAGATCCAATAATGTATGATCTGAACTTATCCAGGGCAAAAACTACGGCTAGCATCTCCTTCTCAGTGACTGTGTAGTTCCGCTGCGCGGAATCCAATGTCCGGCTAGCGTAGTGAATGGCAAATGGAACTCCATCCCTTCTCTGTCCCAGCATGGCCTCCACGGCAAAATCCGAGGCATCCGTCATGATCTCGAATGGGAGACACCAATCAGGCGGCTGGAGAACAGGAGACTCAACAACACATCGCTTGAGAGTCTCAAACGACGAAAGACACTTGTCATCGACAAGGAACTCGGTGTCTTTCATCAGCAGGTCAGTCAACGGTCGGGCAATCCTACTGAAATCATGAATGAATCACCGGTAGAAACCGACGTGCTCCAGAAAAGACCGTAACTGCCGCAAATTGGACGGCGGTACGAGTTTTCTAATGACATCAACCTTGGCCGGATCAACCTCCATGCCCCTGTTGGAGATGATATGGCCAAGCACCGTCCCTTGAGTCACCATGAAGTGACTCTTCTCCCAAGACAGCACAAGGTGAACCTCAATGCATTGCTGAAGGACTCGGTCTAGGCAGTCAAGACTGGAGTCAAATCCGTCGCCATAAACCGAGAAATCATCCATGAAGACCTCCAAGCACTCCCCCACCATGTCCGAAAAATTGACAGCATGCATCTCTGAAAAGTTGCAGGGGCGTTGCATATCCCAAATGGCATGCGTCGGAAGGCGTATGTGCCGAAGGGACAGGTGAAGGTAGTCTTTTCCTGGTCCTCGGGAGCGATGGCCACCTGGTTGTAGCCGGAGTACCCATCCAGAAAATAATAATGGCTCTTCCCTGCTAGTCTCTCAATGATCAGATCTTTAAAGGGCAGGGGGAAATGATCCTTCTTGGTGGCCTGGTTGAGTCGTTTGTAATCCACACAGACCCGCAAAGAAGTGGGTACGCGGGTAGCAATCTCCTCTCCAAACTCGCAAACTACTGTAGTGATGCCCGTCTTCTTGGGCACCACATGCAACGGGCTGACCCACTTGGAGTCGGAGATGGGGTAGATAAAATCAGCGCTCCACCATTTCGATATCTCCTTCATGACAACCTCTTTCAGATTCGGGTTCATCCACCGCTGGAACTCACGCGACGGCTTCGCCTCATCCTCGAGATAGATATGGTGGGAGCACAGGGCCGGACTTATCCCCTGGAGATCAGCTACGCTCCATCCTATTGCCTTGCGGTTCTTTTCAAGAACCCCCATCAGACGGGATTCCTGCTCTCCAGTCAAATCGGCGGAGATAATGATTGGGTACATCTCATGCTCACCCACAAGGAACCTATACTTCAGCGACGCAGGAAGTGGCTTCAGCACTGGACAACTGGGTGCTGGTGGATCTGGCCTCTGAAAACTCTGCATGAAGGCTGCCAAATCCGCATGGGAGAATTGAAACTCTCTATCACACTCTGAAACTGGAGAAGGCTACCCTGATAGACTGTCTCTGCTCTACTCGACATCTACCTCCTCCCTAGTTGCAGGCTCAGTGGAAGTCAGATCTGGTATGTAATCACCAAACTCTGCCCAATTAAAATCTGACTTCGAGGGATCTGTATCATCCAAGGTGGCCTCAGTACTACTGTCATCACAAAACAAATCAGTCTCGCGGTCGAGAACCGGCTCTGCCGACTGAACGGTATCCTGGACCAGGAATGCGCTCTCCAAGCTCCCCTTTGTTGTCGTCTCTGCATCAGTGGACTCTGAAGGTGAGAGGATGGCCTGTGCATTTGGGTCTGCCCATACTGCCTCATCACCTGTGATCACAAAGTCGCAGTCCTGGTGGATGTCTGGCCCGGCGTCTGTCATCTGCTCTGTATCGGAAGTAGTCTCTGAGCATGCTGTGTCTCTGGCTCTGATGTCCTCGACCGTCTCTATTTGTACACTTTCTCCCTCGAAGCGAAAGTATACCTTCCCGTTATCATGGTTGGTCACAGCCTTGGCTGTGGCCAAGAACGGGCGACAGAGAATGATGGGGGTATCGGTCACTGACTCAGAGATCTCCATGTCCAACACTACGAAGTCCACGGGGAATTGCAGGCCCTGAATCGTGACGACAATGTCCCTCAGCAACCCCTTTGGCCTCTTGACAGATCGATCAGCAAATTGAAGGACTGTCCTGCTCTGTCGTAGAGCGTCCAACTCGAAGCGGTCGAGAAGGGCTGCCAGAAGTAGGTTGATCGATGAACCGCTGTCTAAAAGAGTACGGTCGAACCTCTGCTCTTTGATATGGCATCTGACATACGGGGCTCCTGAGTCTAGCCTCTTGGCCTGCAGATGGTTCTGGATCGCGAAACAAGTGGCTCTGGTCAGCACATGGATCTCTTGGTGGTTCCTCCTCTTCCTCCTAACTGTGGTCCTGTCTCTAAGCGAACGCTGGAGTAGAGGGATGTGCTGCAAAGCCTCCTGAAGAGTCAGTTGTATGTGAAAACGGTCTATCATCTGCTGGCAGAACTCTTCCTACTGCCTCTTTTTGGGGTTTTCTATTTTCTTCCCCTTCCTCATGTGAAGAGCTCTAGGGAAGGGGATCACATGTTCCTTCTCAGATGAAGGACTAGGAGAGGGTCTAGACTGCTCGACGGCAGGATCCACACATACATCAAGCACCACAGGTGGACCTGAAGAAAACAAACCCTTTCCTTTATTGCCAGAAATGTCCCGAGATACATCAACAGAAGGAAAAACTACAGGACTCTCAGAAGAAACGGAAGCATCAGCACCACCCTCGGCTGGTAGACATGCGGCATCAGTACCGTGCTCTGGCTCGGCAACATGGGTGGCTAATGAATCTCTATTTCATCACCTTTATTCTATCATTTTGGCCTCAAAAACCCCAGCAAATGCATGTAAATAACATCAAATTGTATATAATAGCATTCATCATTCATTGTATTAATTATACATTAAATAAGGTGTTTAATGCCAAAATTATAGAATAAAGAGAAGAAAAGAAAAAGGAGTAAAATATTGCAAATATTTTATGACCCTAACCCCGAGACCAAGGCCAGCAGGGAATTGGTCGACAAGGAATAAAGTAGGGGGAGATAAGGGCCAGTGTACAATAAATACCTCATTTATTCATGCCTTTATTTATGCATTTTTGACACCTATTTTGTACATAATTATTTATGAAGGATATGGAGAGATCCTCAAGCGCATCACGGAAGCGTGAGCATCGTATCAGATACGACGAAGAACGACTAGTCGTACTAGTTGTTCGGTGCAGCAAAATTTAAAATTTTTTATTCGATGAAACCACATGATCCAAGAATGATTCTCGGATCGTTTCATCTATAACCACAACAAGTATAATGCAATACCTCTTGAAGCGTGGTTGATCGAGTCTCTAAGAGAAGAGACCTCCTGTCTCAAGTCCGATCGTCGGAGAAATTGCTTGCGAGCGCGGGGATGAACCGCGGTGTCCTCACAATTGATCCAAGCACGGTTGCTCCTGATCTCGTCGCACGAGATCGAACGTCCCCTTCGTAGGCGAAGCACTCGAAGTAGACGGAGAACCGCAGAGCGTCGAAGCGGCAGCGCGAAGGTGAGGGCGACGACGATTCTCTCCACCAAGGTGGACGGCCACCAAGAAGAGGGGGAGAGAGGGCTGTCGAGTATGGAGAGAGAGAGAGAAGAGTGCTACAATAGCATGTAAAGAGAGAGCCAAGAATGCCTCTCTATTTATAGGGTTTTGGGATCCATGGATCTTAATCCATGTGACATATAAAATCAGTGGATGAGATTGATTTATGTCAATCCAATGGTCAAGATTGTTGTTGGTAAAAACCAACAACTTGTGATTTAATTTGATAAAAAAATATATTTGATAAATCAAATAAATATTAATACCATATTAAATTAATCAAATAAGGAGAGAGGAATCAAGAGAGATCAACCTTCCTCTTTGGAAGGGGGGGACGGCCACCAATTTCACAAGGAAATTGGTGCCGCCCCCCTCTTTCCAAAAGGGAGGGCAATCTCATGGCAATCCATGAGATTGCACATCTCCTTGAATTTCTCTCTACTTATTTTCCAACAACAATTTGTTGGTATTTTAATTCACCAAAATAATTCTCAATTAATTTTGGGAATATTGCAATCTTGACATTGGAATATTGTGAATCATATTCACAACCCAAAACAAAATGTAATTTACATTTTCAATTAATTAGACAATGTGTATCCAATACACAATAATAATTACTCTACTAATATAAATTATATTTAACTCTCTCTAATACATTATAAATCACATTTATAATATATTATGAATATTTGGATATTGCTATCCACATCATTCTTATCCATAATAATTAAATCACATTTAATTATATTGGATAATTTCTCATACATCATGATAATTAAATCACATTTAATTATGAACTTCTCTTTGCTTAGATCTTATGGAATTGCTCATAAACCATTTAAGAACAATGCTTTTTCTCCTCAGATACTTGGAGATAAGGACAGGGCGATTGTATTGTTCCACGTATAGTGACTTGAATATTGAGATCACATCTCAAATCCAGATCCCATGGACCTCTCACAGATGCTTGATTAAATCAAGACCATATACCTAATCTTCTCATTGCATCTGAATCTCATTCAGATCAATGTCCAGTAAATGGACTAAGATTAGGTCACTTCTCTGATGAGAGGAGTCACTAAAATCCAGACCTGTTTCATCACTCCCTCGGAATGGAAGCGTCATGGTTATACAATCGTTATGATCAAATCACCCTTCAGGTATTCCCAATACCTGCACATCCTGCATACTGGAAGACTCATGATCATCATGAAGATAAAGATCACTTTTACACTGTCATCTTCATGGTCTGATCATTAAGTTTCTCAATCTTGGTCCTTGGGATATGGTACAGATCATATGCTTTCACAAAGCATATATCTTACCTTCAAATTCATATCATGCTTCTAAAGCATGATGACCATGCATGGAATTTGGTCAATCCCAATACCTCATGAGTGAGCTCATGTCTCCCGGTTCACAAGGGAACCTGTATGATCCCTTTGAGAGATCGTATTACTCATATGCCCTTACATGCACACCAGCTCGCCGGTGTATAGATCTTGATTAGGTCATCAACCTATTGGTCTGCCAAATGTACATGCTCAGACATATAGTAATATATCTTTCTCTGGTCAGAGGATGTTTGCCTGTGATGTGACAGTATTCATCATAGGTCTTTGATTATCTCGATCTCGTTAAGTCAACTCATTGACTCAACTAATCTGACACCTCCGAATCAATATTCCTATGCAGAGGACCTGCATCAAGAGGTCGATCAGATATAAGTCTAATGAGATGGGATTGCCATCTCCCACTCAGACTGGAGATCACTACTTGTCAATCATTGATGATGCTTGATGAGTCCTCTATCTAACTCCTTAGATATTCATCCAAACATCAGCCTCTATGATTCACTTAATGAATCAATAGCTGTATGATTATCAAGTTGGCCATGGTACATAACCCTTATTGTACAGAGGGACCTTATAGTGCATTCATTCATTCAATATCAGAAAAGGGAGTGAAACAAAACCAATAACTTTTATTGATAAATCATTTATTACAATAACATTTATTGTAGGAATGGTTCGCCTCGGGTTCACATTGCTAACAATCTCCCACTAGCCCTCAGAACCATTCAGGAACAAGCCTTAAACCCATACTCATTACATGCTGGTCAAAAACCTTCTGTGTCAGAGGTTTGGTAAGAGGATCAGCAACGTTGTCGGCAGAGGCCACCTTGGTGATGATGATGTCACTACGCTTTTGAATCTCCCGAATGATGTGGTATTTCCTTTCTACGTGCTTGCTCTTCTGATGCCATCTGGGTTCCTTCGCCTGGGCAATGGATCCCGTGTTATCACAGAGTAGAGGGATGGGAGTATCAGAGGAAACTACGCCAAGCTCCTGGACGAACTTGTGCAACCACACCGCCTCCTTTGCAGCATCCGATGCGGCAATGTATTCGGCTTCTGTTGTTGAATCTGCTGTAGTGTCCTGCTTCTTACTTTTCCAGCTCACAACACCACCGTTCAACAGGAACACAAACCCTTATGTCGACTTTCGATCATCAATATTCGATTGGAAGTCAGAGTCTGTATATCCCAAGACTTGGAGATCACCATCTCCATAGACCAAGATGTAATCTTGCGTCCGTCTTAGATATTTGAATATGTTCTTTACTGCATTCCAGTGTTGTTCTCCATAGCAGGATTGGTAACGACTTACCACTCCCACTGTATGGCAGATATCTGGCCTAGTACACATCATGGCATACATTAAGCTTCCTACAGCTGATGCATAAGGACATCCAGCCATGGCCTTCTTTTCCTCAACAGTTTGAGGAGCCATTCCTTTAGACAGGTGGATACCATGTCTCAAGGGTAGGAATCCTTTCTTGGAACTATCCGTACAGAATCGTTCAAGAATCTTCTTATTGTATCCTTGTTGTGACAATCCCAATATCCTCTTTTCTCGATTTCTGAACAGCTTCAGACCCAAGATATAAGAGGCTTCTCCGAGATCTTTCATCTCAAAGGTATGGGACAGCCAAATCTTTACACTGGTCATCATCCCTGTATCATTCCCAATGATAAGGATGTCATCTACATAAAGCACGATGAATACAATGGCGCTCCCACTAAGCTTCTTGTACACACAAGGTTCATCAGGATTTTGCACAAAATCATAACTCTTTATGGTTTCGTCAAATCTGATGTTCCAACTACGAGAAGCTTGTTTGAGCCCATAGATGGATTTCTTCAGCTTGCATACTTTGCCATCCCCAGTCATGAAGCCCTGGGGCTGCTCCATGTAGATATCCTCCTCGAGGTATCCGTTGAGGAAAGCCGTCTTGACGTCCATCTGCCAGATGTCCTAGTCAAGATATGCAGCTATAGCCAGCAATGCCCTGATGGATTTAAGCATAGCCACAGGAGAGAATGTCTCATCGTAGTTGATGCCTTCTCTCTGTGTGTAGCCCTTGGCTACGAGTCGTGCCTTGAAAGTCTCTACTTGCCCATCAGGTCCCCTCTTTCTCTTGAAGATCCATTTGCACCAAATGGGTTTCACCCCCTTAGGTGGATCCTCTAGGGTCCATACACCGTTCTTATGCATGGAGTCAATTTTTGACTTCATTGCTAGCATCCATATATCCATGTCATGATCCGTGAGTGCTTCATCAAATGAAGTAGGATCATTGTCAGTTTCACCTGACACATGGAATCCATACCTTTCAGGTGGTGCAACCACCCTCAAACTCTTTCGAAGAGGTATGGGTGTTTCATCTTTATTTACTTCTTCAGTTTCTGGTTCAGGAAGCTCAGAGTCCTCAGGGGACTCAATGAGTTCCTCTACTTCACTTTTGTCTTGACCTTAAAGGAAATCATCCTCCAGAAATTTCACATCTCTAGAGACAAAAACCTTTTGGGTCTCAGGGTCATAGAGTTGGTATCCAATACCATCTTTAACATACCCAATGAAGTAGCACTCACGAGAGCGAGATTCTAGCTTACTTGCATCCACATTCTTTGCATGGACCAAGCAACCCCAAACCCTCAAGTGGTTAACACTAGGTTTGGATCCATACCAGATCTCATGAGGAGTCTTAGGTACAGATTTGCTAGGAATCTTATTCAGGATATATATTACAGTCTCTACTGCATATCCCCAGAAACTAAGTGGTAAATTTGCTTTGCTCATCATTGAACGAACCATATCCATGATGGTTCTGTTGCGTCTTTCAGCAACACCATTAAGTTGGGGAGTTCCAGGAGGAGTGAGATTGGAAATAATTCCATTCTCTTTAAGGTATTCCTTAAATTCATTTGATAGGTACTCGCCACCTCGATCAGATCGAATTCGTTTAATCTTCCTATCGGTTTGGTTCTCAACCAAAACCTTGAACTCTTTGAACTTTTCAAAGGTTTCAGACTTATGACGTAATAGGAAGATAAACCCGTATCGCGAATGGTCATCAATAAATGTCAAATAATATCGATATCCATTATCGCGGTACTGAAGGGACCGCATACATCAGTATGTATTAGGTCAATAATACCTTCACTTCTTGTAACCTTGTTACGGAAAGGCATCCTAGTCATTTTACCTCGAATACAATGTTCACAGGTAGGTAAAGACTGAACCTGTAGAAAATCCAAAGGTCCATCCTTTATCAATCTATTGATCCTATCAACAGATAAATGACCAAGCCTTTGATGCCAAATCATGTTTGAATGATTTATATTAGTCCTGGATCTTTTAGGGTTTTTATTAGTGGTTGTAACATTCATGACATGCTCATTAATGCACAATTCAAAGAGTCCTCCAGAAGTCAAAATACCCTCTGCAATATATTTATCATAATGATTTATGACTAATTTATTACAAAATATGAATGAATATCCACTTCTAACTAGCTTAGATACAGATATTAAATTCCTTCTGACTTCAGGTACATAAAGACACTCTTTAAGTACTAGGACTCTTCCACTAGATAATGATAGTCGGCAAGTCCCGACGGCGACTGCTGCAACACTTGCATCAGATCCCATCTGGATGACTATCTCCCCTTCTTCAAGCTTTCTAGTTTCCTGAAACAAATGCAACAAATTGCATACATGAACAGAAGCACCCGAATCAACAACCCAACTTCCTTCTCGTCCAACGAGAAAGCTGGTTTCAATGATGAAAGTAGATTTCATACCTGCTGGGGCTTTATCTTTGTCGACCAACTTTAGGTAATCCGGTCAATTACGCCTCCAGTGCCCCGGCTTCTTGCAGTGGTGACAGACGTCGGTTTTCTTCGACGCCATTAAAGTGGATGCATTGGAAGATGAGCCAACACTTTGTCCCTTCTTCTTTCTCTTCTGGGCTGGGCCCTTCCGAGAACCTTGCTTCCGACCGCGCTTCCCTTTGACCTGTGCAACCATTGCAGTGCCAGTGGGACCATCTTTCTTCATTACGTCTTCTGCAGACTTTAATGCAGCAAGAAGCCCAGCATTTGTCAGTTCCAGCTTATTCATGTGGAATGACACCACAAAGTTATTGAAAGATTTGGGCAATGACAGCTGAATGAAATCGGATTGCATGTCTGCATCCATCGTCGCCCCCAGAGTCTCAAGCTCCGACAAGTACCCAAACATTTTGATTACATGTTTACGGACCGAAGTCCCTTCCTGCATCTTGCACCGAACCAGCTCTTTCATAACATTGTACCGCTGGGTGCGGTTAATATCACCAAACATATCCTTTAGATTCTTCATGATATCCTGGCAAGTACTCATCTCCACATGTTGTTTCTGGAGAACATTGGAGAGAGAACCCAAGATATAGCATCCAACCAAGACATGATCTTCATCATACTTGTCATTATATGCTTTGTCTTCCTTAGATTTAGGGTTTTCAAGTTTGTTTTCAGAGAGCACATAGCTGATGCGCTCTGCCGAAAGCACAAGCTCCAAATTACGGATCCAATCCGAGTAATTTGGTCCGGTCAATTGGTTGACCTCCAGAAGCCTGCTCAGTGGGTTCATGGCCTTCATTTTCTGAAATTGAGAATGCACTATATTAGAACATATAATCATATATTCAATTTTATGATATTTGATTAAGGCATTTTAAATCAAATTAGTCTTGCTATGTCATCTTTGAAAGTTCATTCCCTTAATCACTTTTCAAAGTAAGAGATATACTTACCTTTATATCTCAAGCAAGAACTGGGATCTCCTCTTTATCTTTGTCATATCCCAATAATATGAGAACCTATGACTCCAATAAAGAGAAGCGGGAACACATTCCGCCTTGCAAGTCCAACTTGCATTTCCCAATTTGGTCTTTAATGCCAGAGCCCACCACCCCTAAGGTGATGTTGACTCGTCATTAATTGAACCAACCGTCAACAGGAATACAACTCGCTGTGCGCAATCCAATATCGCCCCAATAATATGAGGTCCCGATATTGGGGTCACTACGTATACGTCCTTACTCTTTCGAGAAGCAATGAGCCCGATCCAAATGGATTATATGCGGGAGCTGTCACTTCGGACAGGCGTCTCCCACATATAATATTTGGCGACGAAACCCTTCGCCTTGACGGGAGACCATGGATGTCACTTATGTGATCCTCCATCTCTTATTCAAATTTAATTAATTACTATGAATCACATTCATATAATTAATTCTTCCAAGGGAATTATTAACTCTAATCATATTAGAGTATTCTTAATTGGATATAATTAACTTAATCATATTAAATTAATTATCAATCCAATTTAATCAATCAAACTTAATTTTATGCTTGAATATATATATATATATGGTATTATTCTCAAAGTACATATTAATTCGTATTTTAATAATTAGAAAAATACATTATAATCCCTCGGACATTATCCCGGCCCTACCAGCTGTCATGGCCAGTACCGGCGGGAGTCGGACGGACCGCATACGTTGCAACCCGCTACCCCAGCGATCCCTGACTAGACACCATATCCGCCTCGGGAAAGGATAATGCCAAATTGATTAATTTGTACTTGAGATGATCATCGGTTCACCGAAATTATACCATATAGTAATCAAAACAATTTTGATTATAAGGAAATTTGCTAGACAAATTCCCAATCCTATTCAAGCAAGAAGTTTGATGATTTTGATTTCAATTAAGATTTAGATAAAATCTAATCAATTAATTAATTGAGGCCAAGTCAATTAAGGAAATAATCATTCTCTAATATTTCACAAATATTTTCCATAATTATTTCTCGAAATTAAAAATTAATTTCATTAATTGACAATCACATGGTTCTTGATTAGGAAAGTAATTTCAGCAGTGACCCCTACTTACTAAAATTAGCACATCTCAATCAATTTAAATCCAAATTAAGCAAAGTCAGTTTATAAAGTTTGTTAATTTGATTTAGAACAGAAACCAAGTAATGTTTCACGCATTTCGAGGCAAGTCTAAACAGTAATTAACATTTTAATCACGTTCAGATTTACAGTACCCGCAACAGTGCATACATGTTCATTAAAACGACCATATCTCGAGCATACGAAATCCGATTTACGCAAACTCAGATCCTATGATTTCCTTATTTAATGGGAAACATAATCCAAGTATTAAAATCGTGTTTAAACAATTTAAACAGTGCCTAATTTATTTACTAAACAGATCTGCGAAATCAAATGCGATGAAAACTTTCGCGACCTTAACGAACGCAAGTCGTTCTCGGTTAGCGAATCACTATTCGAAACCGTCGACCTAAGGCTCTAATACCACTTGAAGGATATGGAGAGATCCTCAAGCGCATCACGGAAGCGTGAGCATCGTATCGGATACGACGAAGAACGACTAGTCGTACTAGTTGTTCGGTGCAGCGGAATTTAAAATTTTTTATTCGATGAAACCACATGATCCAAGAACGATTCTCGGATCGTTTCATCTATAACCAAAACAAGTATAATGCAATACCTCTTTAAGCATGGTTGATCGAGTCTCTAAGAGAAGAGACCTCCTGTCTTAAGTCCGATCGTCGGAGAGATTGCTTGCGAGCGCGGGGATGAACCGCGGTGTCCTCGCAACCCAAGAAGTTGATCCAAGCACGGTTGCTCCTGATCTCGTCGCACGAGATCGAACGTCTCCTTTGTAGGTGAAGCACTCCAAGTAGACGGAGAACCGCATAGCGTCGAAGCGGCAGCATGAAGGCAAGGGCGACGACGATTCTCTCCACCAAGGTGGACGGCCACCAAGAAGAGGGGGGAGAGAGGGATGTCGAGTATGGAGAGAGAGAGAGAAGAGTGCTACAATAGCATGTAAAGAGAGAGCCAAGAATGCCTCTCTATTTATAGGGTTTTGGGATCCATGGATCTCAATCCATGTGACATATAAAATCAATGGATGAGATTGATTTATTTCAATCCAATGGTCAAGATTGTTGTTGGTAAAAACCAACAACTTGTGATTTAATTTGATAAAAAAATATATTTGATAAATCAAATAAATATTAATACCATATTAAATCAGTTAAATAAGGAGAGAGGAATCAAGAGAGATCAACCTTCCTCTTTGGAAGGGGGGGACGGCCACCAATTTCACAAGGAAATTGGTGCCGCCCCCCTCTTTCCAAAAGGGAGGGCAATCTCATGGAAATCCATGAGATTGCACATCTCCTTGAATTTCTCTCTACTTATTTTCCAACAACAATTTGTTGGTATTTTAATTCACCAAAATAATTCTCAATTAATTTTGGGAATATTGCAATCTTGACATCGGAATATTGTGAATCATATTCACAACCCAAAACAAAATGTAATTTACATTTTCAATTAATTAGACAATGTGTATCCAATACACATTAATAATGAATCTACTAATATAAATTATATTTAACTCTCTCTAATACATTATAAATCACATTTATAATATATTATGAATATTTGGATATTGCTATCCACATCATTCTTATCCATAATAATTAAATCACATTTAATTATATTTTGGATAATTTCTCATATATCATGATAATTAAATCACATTTAATTATCAACTTCTCTTTGCTTAGATCTTATGGAATTGCTCTTAAACCATTTAAGAACAATGCTATTTCTCCTCAGATACTTGGAAATAAGGACAGGGCGATTGTATTGTTCCACGTATAGTGACTTGGATATTGAGATCACATCTCAAATCCAGATCCCATGGACCTCTTACAGATGCTTGATTAAATCAAGACCGTATACCTAATCTTCTCATTGCATCTGAATCTCATTCATATCAATGTCCAGTAAATGGACTAAGATTAGGTCACTTCTCTGATGAGAGGAGTCACTAAAATCCAGACCTGTTTCATCACTCCCTCGGAATGGAAGCGTCATGGTTATACAATCGTTTATGATTAAATTACCCTTCAAGTATTCCCAATACCTGCACATCCTGCATACTGGAAGACTCATGATCATCATGAAGATAAAGATCACTTTTACACGGTCATCTTCATAGTCTGATCATTAAGTTTATCAATCTTAGTCCTTGGGATATGGTACAGATCATATGCTTTCACAAAGCATATATCTTACCTTCAAATTCATATCATGCTTCTAAAGCATGATGACCATGCATAGAATTTGGTCAATCCAAATACCTCATGAGTGAGCTCATGTCTCCCGGTTCACAAGGGAACCTGTATGATCCCTTTGAGAGATCATATTACTCATATGCCCTTACATGCACACCTGCTCGTCGGTGTATAGATCATGATTAGGTCATCAACCTATTGGTCTGCCAAATGTACATGCTCAGACATATAGTAATATATCTGTCTCTGGTCAGAGGATGTTTGCCTGTGATGTGACAGTATTCATCATAGGTCTTTGGTTATCTCGATCTCGTTAAGTCAACTCATTGACTCAACTAATCTGATACCTCCGAATCAATATTCCTATGCAGAGGACATGCATTAAGAGGTCGATCAGATATCAGTCTAATGAGATGGGATTGCCATCTTCCACTCAGACTGGAGATCACTACTTGTCAATCATTGATGATGCTTGATGAGTCCTTTATCTAACTCCTTAGATATTCATCCAAGCATCAGCCTCTATGATTCACTTAATGAATCACCAGTTGTATGATTATCAAGTTGGCCATGGTACATAACCCTTATTGTACAGAGGGACCTTATAGTGCATTCATTCATTCAATATCAGAAAAGGGAGTGAAACAAAACCAATAACTTTTATTGATAAATCATTTATTACAATAACATTTATTGTAGGAATGGTTCGCCTCGGGCTCACATTGCTAACAATTTATTCATCAAATAAAGAAACTTCGTTCATGTAAGTTGTAGATAATAATGTAAATAAAAATACAAAATTGAGTTTGTGTAAAAATAATACTCAATGCACATTTTATACACAGAATAAAAAGCCAGAACCTCAACTTCACAGACCCATATCTTGCAAATAAAAACTCCAAATCACCCAAACTCACCTTTAGTTGTATATAGCTTTCCAAGAACTATTTAATAAAATTGGTTTCAAAATTTTTGGAGTCCATCTGCAAAAGTTAGGTTTTTGGCCCCCATTGTGCAGCCTGCCTGATTAAAATATTCCATATATTCCTTGTCTATTATTTTTATCAAATTATTTTTTTAGAATTTTGTAAATAATGTATATAATACATGTATATACTAGAATTAGAATAAAACTAAAAAAAACTAATAAAATAAAATAAGCTTATGCAAGTTAATAGGCAAAAATACCTATGACCAAGTATGTACATAAATAAAAAGGGAAAACATTCTTTAATTATTTTCTTCTTTTATATTTTTTTAATAATGTAAATATTACACATAACTTATTAAAAATGTAAATCCAAAATAAAAATCAAGAAAATACATTAAATAAATTAAGTATGCAAAATACATAGGTAAAATACCAAGAAGAATACCTACACATACATATACCTATTTATTTAAAAATGAAAATAAACTCACAAAAATTAAGTAAAAATACCTTTATACTCACAAAAATAATTTATAAATTTACAAAATAAGCCAAGAAAATAATAAAATAAAATAAACAAATAAAAAATTAAAAGATACAAAATACATGTAAATACATACATATACACTTTATTAAAATAAAACTATAATAAAACACTTCAAAAAATTCAATAAAAATCGTAAATAACTACTACATGAATTAATAACAATTTTTATTTTATAAGAAAATTCTAATAAAATCATTTACTATGTCAAATAAATAAATTTAGACCAAAATTTCCTGTTTTGTCTTCTTGCGACCGACGTGGACCAATGGGGCGCCAGCCCTTGTTGACCGCCCGGTCAACTGTCCCATCCGGGACCTGGCGCCTCTGAACTGTCATTTCCCCATATTTCGTCCCTTTTTTACGGCCATCTCATCCATCGATCGAGCTAGCTTCCTTAACAAGAAATGATCTCTGATGATCGCTGATACCCGCCGATAACTTGGATCAATTTGATACTCATTGGATTAAGCAATAATCGCCGGTCAATAAGGCTCCAGGCCATTGTCTATAAATAAGAAGCTCCGCTCCCTTCCTCAAATTTGGCCAATTTTAATCCATCCAAAAGCCCTGATTTCGTTCCTGGAACATTCCTCGTGACAGAGGGAGTGCTCCAGCTCCTCGAATCGGCCGGAGGAAGGACAATTTTGACGCGGCGGAGCTCCGGCATCCGTTCTGCTCCCTGGTGGCCCCCAGGTATAAGAGTTGCTTCTTTATCGCTTTTTAGTTAGGTTTTAATGTTAGCTTTTAATTCCAGTTGTTAGTTTAGTGTTTAGTTAATCAGTGTAGCTTAGAATCCAAAATTCGAAGTTCGCTGGAGCTCAGCTCCGGCGACTTCTTCACGGTGACCTCGACTGTATCCGACCGCCCTTCGCCTTCCATTTCATTCCCCATCGTTTTCTCCATCGATCGCACATCCTTGTTCAACCCAGGACCCCTGGTCTTGGCGAATCGGAGCTCCACCTCCGCCTTTCGCCGGAGCTCCTCCGCCACACCTCATCTTGCTGTATAGCTTCAAAACCCCGGGTCGAGGAGGAAGCCCTCGCTCCCCCGGTTCTAGCTATGCAGGTCCAACGAAGAATGGAGCCCATCTGGGCTCGCATCATACCAGGAAGAGGTTCCTGGAGGTCTTGTCCTTCATCAACCTCGTCCGAGTCCTTCAGACCTCCAGGAGCCATGGCGAGACCTTCAGAAGATGCGGAAGACCTCCAGCTACGTTTTGAGCACTTCAGATTCGAGGGAGATGCCCGGAGAAGCCTACGCTCCATGATCGAAGCTCGTCGGGGGCGAGCTTCTTCCCTGTTCCTCCAGGCACCTCCAGCGCCGTCAGATCAGGAGGCTCGGCCCAGATCGCACGTGGACCGTCAGATGAAGCTCCGCACTCACCGTCCGATCAGCGAGGCTGATCTAATCTCGGCCATCATCTGCGAACCGTTATCGGCCGACGGATGCGCGACGCGTGTCAAGTGGACGAAGGTCAACCATCGGATCAAGCGCCTGTTGGGGGTAAATTTCAGACACACCCCCCCTTTTTGTATTTATCTTTTAATGCTATAAAAAAAATCCCCATTGTAAATAAATTGTAAAATTTACGGAAGGCCCCCTGTAGTTTATGTATTTGCATATTAGTCCCTTCGCGCCTCACGTGCAGCACCCACGTGAGGCGCGTGATTTTTGCATTTAAACCCCGCCGGGTTCTGTTAATTGTAGAATAACCCCACAAATAAAAATGAATGTTTATTTTTGTAGTAATATTTGCACTGAGGCCCCTGAGAAACATTTTATTCGCAAATATGCCCCTGCCAGGCTGATTAATTGTTGTATGCTTTGTCCATTTATTCCCTGCCTCATCTTGACTTGAAAAATTTTGCAAAAATGGATATAAGCTCCTGTTAGCCTGTTCTTGGCCACTATTCTTTTAGTTTTTAAGTTTGTTGCATTCTTGCATTTATTAAAAATCAAAAACATGCATTTTATTTACTGTCTAGCTTACAAAATACCAAAAAAATATTAAAAGACCTCGAAAAATTCCAAAAATATTCCCTAGTGTGTATTTTGACATATTTTAGTGCCAGTCCAAAAATCCCTAAAAATCTCAAAAGAAAACCCTTAAAAATTCAAAAATACACAAAAACTTCAAAAAAAATATAAAATTAAAGAAAACTCAGAAAAATATAAACTCAGTTCCTGTTTCTTCTATATTTTATTATCTCTGTTTGAAAAATAGTGTGGAAAAATTTTGTGGCTGTTTGCTATTTTTGATTTCTATTTTACTTCACAGCCAGTACCTATTTCACTGTTTTCTTTTATTTCAGCATTTAAAAATTCTAAAAAACAATTTGAAAAATACCCAAAAATCACCAAAACAGTAAAAAATTATAAAAAAATACCAAAAAGATTTAATTTCTATATTTTTGAGTGTTTTTATATTTTTTATAAATATTGTATCACTCCTCTCTCCCCTTTATATATATATATATATATTCCCCTATTGAAAAAGGAAAAAATATAATAATATATATATATCTATATATATAAATATATTTATTAATGACTAAAATTCTAAAATTAAAATAATATATTTATATATATATATATCTAATGTATGTACTATATGCTATATACTCACCCTCTATGGGTATATATATATATTTATTTATATATTTATATTCTATAAAATATATATACATTACCTAATTATATTACTAAAATAAAAAAAATAATATATATATATATATATATATGTATATATAAAAGATAAAAACCCACAAAAATAGGCTTCACACATGGATGACTCTGTGGCACATGCATATCTTAGGCTACTGCACTTTTGTATTGCTCTCTGTGGTTCGACCTCTACATGCTTAGTCACTGTACATTTTATGGTAGAGTTATAAATATTAATTCACATCCTTGGGACTCAATTGTTTTATTCTTTTATTGTGGGTTAATGGCTGATCAACATGGGTATTCTGCGAGCGGTCGCCTCAGCGACACTTTATACATATTATTCATGGTGACCCTTGCGGAATAATCACGTTAACAGATGGTGCCGTTGCCGGGGAGCAATGAGCATAGCCTAATTTATTGTCATTCTTGTGTGAAAATTTTTTATTCATCATTGATTTTGTGAGCAGCTATGTCTAATGTCATTAATCACCGTGCTTTATTTGTTTATTTATTTATTGTCATTAATTTATATCTGCTTTATTTGATTGAGCTATACTAATTCAATCTTCTTGTGACTTTGATGCGAGGGCCCTGATGAATCTCCATTTCATCACCTTTATTCTATCATTTTGGCCTCAAAAACCCTAGCAAATGCATGTAAATAGCATTAAATTGTACATAATAGCATTCATGATTCATTGTATTAATTACACATTTAATAAGGTGTTTAATGGAAAAATTATAGAATAAAGAGAAGAAAAGAAAATGGAGTAAAATATTGCAAATATTTTATGACCCTAACCCTGAGACCAAGGCCAACATGGGATTGGTCGACAAGGAATAAAGTAGGGGGAGATAAGGGCCAGTGTACAATAAATACCCCATTTATTCATGCATTTATTTATGCATTTTTTGACACCTATTTTATACATAATTATTTAGTCATCAAATAAAGATACTTTGTTCATGAAAGTTGTAGATAATAATGTAAATAAAAATACAAAATTGAGTTTGTGTAAAAATAACACTCAGTGTACATTTTATACACAGAATAAAAAGCCAAAATCTCAACTTCACAGACCCGTATCTTGCAAATAAAAACTCCAAATCACCCAAACTCACCTTTAATTGTATATAGATTTCCAAGAACTATTTAATAAAATTGGTTTCATAATTTTTGGAGTTCATCTGCAAACGTTAGGTTTTTAGCCCCCATTGGGCAGCCTGCCTGATTAAAATAATCAATATATCCCTTGTCTATTATTTTTGTCAAATTATATTTTTAGGATTTTGTAAATAATGTATGTAATACATGTATATACTAAAATTAGACTAAAACAAAAAAGGATTAATAAAATAAAATAAGCCTATGCAAATTAGTAGGCAGAATACCTATGATCAAGAATGTATACAAATAAAAGGGGAAAACACTCTTTAATTTTTCTCTTCTTTTATATTTTTATAATAATGTAAATAATACATATAACCTATTAAAAATGCAAATCCAAAATAAAAATCAAGAAAATACATTAAATAAATTAAATACACAAAATACATAGGTAAAATACCAAGAAGTATACCTACATACACATATACCTATTTATTTAAAAATGAAAATAAACTCATAAAAATTAAATAAAAATACCCCCATACTCACAAAAATAAATTATAAATTTATAAAATAAACCAATAAAATAATAAAAGAAAATAAACAAATTAAAAATAAAAATACACAAAATAAAAATAAATACATGTAAATACACTTATAAATATATCATTAAAATAAATTCATAATAAAACACATCAAAAAAATAAATAAAAATCATAAATAAATAATACATTAATTAACAAACATTTTTATTTTATAAGTGAAATTAAATAAATTCATTTATTAGGATAAAATAATAAGTCAAATCTGGGCTGACATGGCCCAATCAGCGTCCAGAATTTTGTTGACCGCCTGGTCAACTCGACCCCCAGGCGGCTGGAGTGACGCGGCTGGTCTTTTCCACCCGTCTTCTCCCTTTTTCCCGCTCGACTCGTCCATCGTTGGCCATCGACGTCTTCTGACCAAATGATCCCTGATCATTGTACAACCTCGCCACCAACCCAGATCAATCATTTAACTGGCCGATCCTTCGTGGCATCCCGATCAATAATGGTCCAGACCCATGTCTATAAATAAATCCTTCGACCTCCTTCCCCATTTTGGTCTCCCTTCGGTCATTTTCCACCCTCTTCTCCAGTCTCTCAAGGATCCTCGTGACAGGGGGGTTCTCTTGGAAGCTTCAGACGGTCGGAGGATTCAAAGGAAGTGCCCACGGCCGCCGCTCACCGGAGGTCCTGCTCCCTGGTCGCCAACCAGGTATAAGAGCTGTTTTTTCTCTCGTTTTTAGCTTAGATTTAGTTTTAATCTTTGATCTAGCCTTTAGAATCATTAGTAGGACCTTAGGTGTTCGATTAGAACAAGATTGAAGTTCGCCGGAGTTCCTCTCCGGCAAACCTCTCTACCCTGATCGACACACGAACCGACTCCCCGCTTCATCTCATTTCGATTCCCTATGCGTTCCTCGCTTAACCCACTCATCAGATCAACCAGAGCCTAGCCCGCTCTGCGAATCGAGGTCCACCTCCTCCACTTCGCCGGATCCCTTTAGCCTTAACCCCTGGTCGAGGAGACCCCCCTCGAGCCCCCCATTCTTTTGGTGCAGGTCTGAAGCTGAACGGAGCCCCCCTGGGGCTCGATTCAATCCCCTACGAGGTTCCAGGACCCCCCTTTCTTCTCTGACCTCGCTCAACCGATCTAGGGGGTCATGGTCCTTCTGGAGTACATCGGACGGTGCGCGCCGCCCCGCCGGACGTTTGGAACCTGTCATCAGCAACATGGAGCGCCTGGAGGTGGAGAGATCACCGATCGAAGCCAGAGAAGCCAGCTGTTCTTCCCTGTTCTTCACGTGCGGCAGTCACCTTCGGATGAAGGGGACGACCCCAGATCTAATCAGGGCCGTCCATGTAGCTGAAGCCTCAGCTGTGCGATCGGACTTCAGATGCAATCTCGGCCGCAGATCGTCGAAGGGGTATCGGGCTTCGAGGGCGCGACGCGTGGCAAGTGGAAGAAGGGCAGCCGTCGGATCGCGCGCCTATGAGGGGTAAATATCAGATACAACCCCCCGCCTTTTTGTATTTAGGTTTTAATTCTATAAATAAAAATCCCCGTTGTAAATAAATTGTATAAATTGCAGTACGCCCCCTGGAGTTTCTATATTTGCAGTTTAGTTTCTCCGCGCCTCACGTGCAGCACCCACGTGAAGCGCGTGATTTTTGCATTTAAACCCCGCCGGGTTTTAGTATTTGTAAAATGGCCCCGAAAATAAAAATAAATGTTTATTTCTGTTGTAATTTTTGCATGGATGCCTCTGCTAAATATTTTAATTGCAAAAATGCCCCTGCTAGGCCATTTATTTTTGTATGCTTTGTCCATTTATTTTGTGCCTCTTATTAATTCGGAAAATCTTGCAAAAATGGATATAAGCTCCTATTAGTGTACCCTTGCACGCTATGTTTTTAGTTTTTAATTTTGTTGCATTTTTGTATTTATTAAAAATCAAAAACATGCCTTTTATTTACTGTCTAACTTATAAAATTCCAAAAAAATATTAAAAGACCTCAAAAAATTCTAAAACAATTCCCTAGTGTGTATTTTGACCTATTTTAGTGTTAGTCCAAAAATCCCTAAAAATCTCAAAAGAAAAACCTTAAAAATTCAAAAATACACAAAAACTGCAAAAAAATATATAAAATCAAAGAAAAATCAAAAAAATATAAACTCAGTTCCTATTTCTTCTATATTTCATTAACTTTATTAGAAAAATAGTATGGAAGAATTTTGTGGTTGTTTTCTATTTTTTATTCCTATTTTACTCACGGCCAGTACATATTTCACTGTTTTCCCTTATTTCAGTATTAAAAATACCAAAAACAATTTGAAAAATACCCAAAAATCACCAAAACAGTAAAAATTATAGAAATCTCAAAAAGATTTTATTTCTATATTTTTGAGTGTTTTTATGTATTTTTATAAATATTATAGCACCCTTTTATATATATCCCCCTATTCTAAAAGAAAAAAATATCAAAAAAAGATATATACCTATATATACATCAATATATACGTATATTTATTATTATATAAAATCCTAAAATTAAAAAAAAATCTCTACTATTATTTATACATATATACATATAATGTATGTATTATAAGCTATATACTCACCCTCTATGGGTATACATATATATTTCTATATTTATATTCTATAAAATATATATATATATATTACCTAATTATAAAAAAAAATAAAAAATATATATAAATATATATATATATATATAATCCAAAAACCCACAAAAATATGCTTCACACATGGATGACTTTGTGATAGATGCACATCGTAGGCTTATGCATTTTTGTATTGCTCTCTGTGGTTCGACCTCTACATGCTTGTTCCCTATACATTTTATGGTAGAGTAATAAATATTAATTCACATTTTTGGACTTAATTTATTCATTCTTTTATTGTGGGTTAATTGCTGTATAACTTGGGTATTCTGCGAGCGGTCGCCTCAGCGACAACATATTTATATCATTCATGGTGACCCTTGTGGAAATACTCGGTTATCAGATGGCGTCATTGCCGGGGAGCAATGAACATAGCCTACTTTATTTTTGTCATTCTTGTGTATATTTTTGATTCATCATTGTTTTTGTGAGCAACTATTCTTATTGCCATTAATCACCATGCTTCATCGATTCATTTATTGTGATTATTTTATCTGCTCTATATGATTGATTGAGCTATTCTAATGCAATCTTTTTGTGACATTGATGCGAGGGCCTGCCACGCGAGGATGGCTTCTTAGGAGGCCAAGGCAGCCGAGCTTGGAGGAGGATGGTCTTCTCTTCTCATGACCATCTGGAGAGAGTATCAAGGAAGCAAATAGATGTGGATTAGATAGGATTAGAACACTTAGGATTATTTTTGTAATTTATGGTGAGAGAGAGATAATTTTGGCATGTAATTAAACAGGACTCTTCTCTTCACAATGAGGTCCAGTGCTCGGGTCATTGTTCACCTGGAGGCCTCATCGTGGCTTTTTGAGTTTTCATCGCCTTCTTTTCTTTGTTTTCCGAAGTTTTGAGCTTTCCGCCTTTATTTTACTTTGTTTTGTGTGCTTGGAGCCCCTAGATGTAGGTTGCTTGACTCGGTAGCTAGGTCCACACATTAATAAGAATGCATGTTCCTATAGTCTACTCCGTATGGATCTAGTCAAATTAAAACAACCCGTTCATTTATCTCTTAGCCCTTGTGCCACAGCGAACCCTGTAAAGCGCTTTCTCCTACCCTCAAGTGTGTTGAGCAGAGGAGGGGTGAGCCAAGAGCGGACCTTTCGGGCTAGAGATGAATGAGCGACTTATGGTTCTTCACGCTAATAGCAGCTAATGTTTAGGGCGATTTTGTGCCTTTCATACCGACATGTAGATAGGTTTAAAAATTCTGTTTTGCATACCGCATGGAGAGAGCTGGGATGCACTGTAAGTCTTCTAACTCATCATGCATCATTCGGTTCAATGGTGAGATTTCCATCATGGAACCACTTGCACGGCTTTTCCGCTATCTCCCTCTGATTTTGAGCACCTAGGACTTAAATGAAAATCTACAAAAACGTTAGGCGTTGGTATGAAATAGACTCAAAAAAAGAGAAAACCCAAAAAACTAAAACAAGGGGACTGCTAAATAAACTTTGACCTTAATTAAAAACTATAATGGACTATCATTGTACCGGGTTCATAAAGCCTTCATTGTTTTCAAGTACCTTGGAGGGGGACCAAAACCCTACTACCTTGAGAGAGTGCGACCCCCTAAGGATTAAAGCCCAAAACCTAGTCTGCAACTGCCTTGTGTATCGCCTGGATTTCCGAAGTAATGGCGCTTCTATCGTACGTAGGCGAGTAGGGCTTGGTCACCAATGATGACTCCCTATTGTGTGGAGCATGGACCTTGTCCGAAGTATTGAGCATAGGCCACGCCTTCACGGGGGTGTCTGTCTCATTGTCCTGCGTCCGAGTAGGTTCTTGCACGCTCACGGGTGATTCCGTTGCGAGCGAGAACCGAAGTATTGGTTTTGCCTATCGGCTTCCTCTCTCAATTTCTTTGGCTGAGTAGGGATCCAGGAAGGGTTACAAGGACTCCAAAAAGTACACACTACAGGTTACACAGGAGGAGGACAAGTACATGATACTCTTATGGCAGTACTCTCTCTCCTATAGGGTAGCGTACTAAGGACTTGTTATAAGATATGTCTGAAAATCACAACTCTAAAAATGAAAAGATAATAAATAGCCGAGCTTTCACGGATTCACATGGCGTGAGTTGGTGAACCCGATTTTGCATTGTGTTTGTATGGATCTAGATTAAGGTTCAAAGATCAAGTCCCACGCCTTTGCGCACATTTTGTTGTTTCTCCCTTTGACCACCCCGCTCAACCGAGCCTCTCTACTGTTTTACACTCCTTTTATTCCTCGTTGACCATCGTATCTTTCATCCAACATCCAATCTTCTCTTGCACTTCGCGAAGTTGATCCATGGATGGTTTCCGTCAGGACCATGCCGACACCCACATCGATTCCATGGACTCAACTCTGCCAATAAATTCGAGGCGATTCCCGAGAACCCAATCCGGACTTTGCGGATCGATCTCCAGACTCCTCGTCTTCTACCTTTCTCTTGGCCACCCAATAAATAGGGATCACTTTAGTCCCACTTCCGCCGTTGTGAAAGGAAGTCGATTACAGTCTACATCCTTTTCCATTCATAACATGCTGGGGTTGACCTGAATTCCAGCTTCATCACGGTAGCTGAACACAATTGCAAGTGATCTGATTCGGACTATCTCATTATGCAGATAGAAGATAGTGCGAGCCCTGGAGACTACTTCGGAGTTCATCTCGTCCGACTCAGACCCTAACATGGCTCCAGGAGGAAAGGGCAAGGGTCAGCAGCCCCCCCAACCAGAGGGACAGGCGCCAGATCAGAATCAAGTCAATGCACAGCTACTGACATCTATCCAGGCCATCCAGTAGCAGCTGACCGAGCAGGCCCTCACACAGACAGCCTTCCAGGACATGTTGAATGATATGATGAACCGAGACGATGGAGGAGGAGGCAGAAGCAGAGGAGGCAGGGTCGGAGGAGGTGGAGGTGGAGGTGGTGGTGCAGATGATGATCTAGAATTTCCCCCACCACCAAAGCCAACCGTTAAAGAAACATACAATCCAGGAGACAGCCAGATGACTGAGTGGATACTCATTCCACCGGTACACGCTCACTTTGAGCTGAAGCCCCAATTCATTGCCCTTCTCCCTACATTTCATGGAAACACCAGTGAGGAGCCGTACATTCACCTGCAGCAATTTTCCCGCATTTGCCGCACGACTCACTATCCCAATGTCCCTCTGGACATTGTCAAGATGATGGCTTTCCCCTTCAGCCTACAGGACAAGGCCCTCTATTGGGTCAATCATCTGGGGAAGGTTGTGACGACCTGGGAGGAGCTGAAGTCCGCATTTCTGCACAAATATTACCCTCTAGGTCGGCTCAACCAGATGCGATCCCGTATCAGTAATTTCTCCTAAGGACCCCATGAGTCGATACATGAAGCGTGGGAGAGATTCACTGACCTGCAGGAGAAGTGTCCCCATCATGAAATCCCGGAGACCAGCTTGGTCCAGCACTTTTTCGGGGGACTAAACATTGAAAGCCAAAGGCTCGTGGACGCAGCATGTGGGGGTTCACACTTCAATAAGGATGAAGACGTAGTCTGGCAGATATTTGAAGAAATGGTCGAAGGAGAGGCCGCCCTCTCTTCATCCAAGGCATATCAGAAGCAGTCCCAGATCCTTTAAAAACAATTGCACATGGCAGCGTCCAAGGAAGCAGAGAGAGATGAGAGCTCCAACCTCAGTATCATCGGGGGCCATCTCTCGAAAGTTGATATCATCGAAAAGCAATCACAAGATCTGGAGAAACTCGCTGTGATCGAGAAGAGGACCCAGAACCTGGACAAGCTTGATCAGATTAACAAGTACCTTGAACTGTTGGTGGGCACCATCAACTCTGTTCAGTCGGCGACACCATCGGAGACTCCAGCTGAGAAAAAGGACGAGCAGCAACCACAGCATCAGCCTCAGCCGAGCCAGCAGCCACCGGCAGTCCAGCACGTGTACTACGTGCAGGCGCTCGACCAGGGCCCGCCGCAGCAGTAGATGGTCGTGTACCAGCCAGAGTTCCTTTCCGGACCTGATCCAGTCTTCCCACCACCACCCGTGATTCAGGAAGTGAACGGGGTATGGGCTAATGATGCACAACCGACCCGTCCTCAGGGACAACCCTAGGGTCAGCAATTTGCCAATCGGCAAAACCACCAACCTCAGGGTGGTCGTTCTGGACAATCCTCTCAGCCTCACTAACAGTACCAGCAACCTCCCCAGTTTGCACATCAATGGAGGAAGAATTTTCCTTACCAGCAGCAGCCGCAGTACCGCCACCCACAACCGTATCACCAGTATGCGGCTGCCCCCTCTCAACAATACCAGCAGTATCCTCCTTACTCGTACCAACAACATCAACTTCCTGCACCACCGCAACACCACCAGCAACAACCTCCACACCCATCCAACCAATAGCAGTGTGGTCTGCACGCTGAACCATCAGAAGTACCCCCTGCAAACCCCACCATGGATTGTCTGGCCCAGCTTGTCAAAGGGCTAGCGGATATGACCAAGCGGCTTGATGACCTGACCGCCACCTGAACTACCATTCCAGCGCAGGTCGAAGCCAACCTCAATAATTTCAAAAAGAAAGAGCAGGTAGAATGTGATGTCCTGTCCGTGTCTGGTAATGATATGACTGTTTATTCTAATGCTGTTACTCTCAGGAGCGGTAGGACCTTGCCTCCACCTGCTACCAGAAGTGGGGGGAATAAAGAAACAGGTGGATCGTCATCTTCTGCATCAGTCGTGCCAGCTCCAGGGGCGGGTGAGGAGGAAGAAGAAGGAGAAGCCAATCCAGCCGTCGTGCATTTCCAGCAGCAGCCTCAGCCAAAAATACAAAAAAATCAGCAAAAGCAAAAACAACAAAAAGAAGCTTGTAGCCGAAGCGAAGCCGCGCCAGCATTGGAGGAGCCGCCAGCAGCAGCCGATCCCTCGCCAGCCGATGGAGCAGACGCTACTCTTTTTGATCGCCCTGCAGCACCAGCATGTTCAGAACCAGTTTGTACTCCTTTTTGTAGTCCGGATGTACGAAATTCTGTGGGCGATGATTTTGATGTAAATAAGAACTCTGATTTTCCTGCTAGTGATGTACATATTCCTTTTCCTCATGCAATACAAAAATCCAAAAAAATTGCAAAACGAAAAAAAGCGTTGTCTGATCCAGGTGTTGTGGATATATTAGATAAATTGACTGTTGAGATTCCTTTACTGAAAGCCATGGAGTACAGGCCAGCTGTAAAGAAAGGACTAAAGGAGGTATGTACCAGCAAGCGTCGCCCATCAAGAAAGAACAGACGCCATCAAGTTGAGAAGCATGTCCTCACCTTGGCCACGGTAGCATCTATCAGTAACCTCCCACAGAAAAAGCAAGACACAGGAGCACCTCTGATCAGTTGTGAGATTTTTGACCAGGTCTTCGAGCGCACTCTCCTTGATAGTGGATCTTCCATCAACCTTCTGCCCTCATCTATAATGCAAGAATTCGGGTTGGGTCCGCTCAAGCAGACACGTATGATCCTTCAGTTCGCTGACCGATCCGTCAAGCGGCCCCGAGGTCTGTTGGAAGACGTCGTAGTTAAAGTGCAGGAGATGCAATTCCCAGCTGACTTTGTAGTCCTTGATATGGACTCGCCTGCACCCCTGCTCCAGACCCCTATCATCCTTGGCAGACCATTCCTTCGTACTTCAGGTGCCGTGGTTGATTACGGGTCTGGCAAAATTACTTTTAGCTCGAACACCCAGCAGATCACGATAAACATGAACAGAGAGCCGAATGCCACAACTGATGAGAGCCAGGCAGCGTCCGAAGCAGATTGTGATTTTATTGCAGAGATCAGAGATTCATGCTTGTCATTGGACGGTCCATGGACCCGAGAAATCCTCACTCTTGAGGAGGACTCGGAAAGTGCAGTCAGCGTATGCTCCGACGATTCATGGGAGACAGATCCTCAGATGTAGGTGCATCTACGTGAGCAGTCACTCCAGATCGAACACGATCAGCTTAGCGCAGAACCGTTCGACACATCACTGGGATCTCAACAAGATGATGAGGATGGCAAATATCTCAAAGAAGTGTGTCCCACCACCAGCATGGTATCTGAAGTGACAGATAGAGTGGACAGGTCAAAACCAGAACTCAAGCCACTTCCGGCAGGCCTAAAGTATGCTTTCCTTGCGGGTAAAGAACAAATGTATCCGGTTATCATCAGCAGCAAGATGACTTCGGATCAGGAATCTCGTCTTCTCGAGGTTCTAGAAAAGAACCGCAAGGCACTTGGTTGGAGCGTATCAGACCTCCGAGGGATAAATCGAGCCTTGTGTTCACACCACATCTATCTAGAAGAAGACGCCAAGCCGTCCCGCGAATTCCAAAGAAGGTTGAACCATAACCTTTGGGACGTCGTCATGAAGGAGATAACAAAATGGTGTGACGTAGGCTTTATCTATCCCATCTCCGACTCAAAATGGGTAAGCCCCCTGCATGTAGTTCCAAAGAAATTCGGGCTTACCGTGGTTACAAATGACAAAGGAGAGGAAATTTCCACTCGGGTACCAACATCCTGGCGGGTGTGTGTTGACTACCGTCGTCTTAATGCAGCAACCAAGAAGGACCACTTTCCCTTGCCGTTCATTGATCAAGTTCTAGAAAGATTAGCAGGCAAGGAGTTCTTCTGCTTTTTGGATGGGTACTCTGGGTACAACCAAGTGGCGATCGCCCCTGAAGATCATGAGAAGACTACCTTCACTTGCCCGTTCGGCACCTACGCCTTCAAGAGAATGCCCTTTGGTTTGTGCAATGCACCTGCAACCTTCCAAAGGTGCATGTTAGCAGTCTTCGCCGAGATGGTGGGTGGTTTTCTCGAGGTGTTCATGGACGACTTCTCTGTCTATGGTGATAGTTTCGATTCTTGTCTTGTGCACCTAGACAGAGTGCTTCAGAAATGCCGAGAAGTTAATCTAGTGCTTTCATGGGAAAAGAGCTACTTTATGGTCACAGAAGGTATTGTGCTGGGCCACGTCGTTTCCAAACGTGGCATGGAAGTCGACCCGACGAAGGTGGATGTCATTTCAAATCTTCAGCCACCTCAGTCAGTGAAGAATGTGAGGTCATTCCTGGGGCATGTGGGATTCTACAGGCGATTCATCAAGGATTTCAGCCGCATTGCCCGACCTCTGACAGAACTTTTGTGCAAGGAGACGGAGTTCATTGTTGAGCAGTCGGTTCTCCTTGCTTTCAATCAGTTGAAGGAGCTCATCACTCAGGCTCCAATTTTACAGCCGTCAGACTGAACTCTTCCCTTTGAGATAATGACCGATGCGTCAGACTTCGCAGTCGGGGCGGTTCTTGGGCAAAGGAAAGACAAAGTGCCCTATGCCATTCACTATGCCAACAGAACATTAGATGAAGCACAAAGAAATTATACTGTGACAGAGAAAGAATTGCTGGCTGTGGTTTTCACCCTCGAGAAGTTCAGGTCCTATTTGTTGGGATCAAAAGTCACAATTTTCACAGACCACTCTGCTATCCGGTACCTACAGCAGAAGAAGGATGCCAAGCCAAGACTGATTCGTTGGATCCTTCTCCTCCAAGAATTCGATTTGGAAATCAAGGACAAGCCTGGAGTCCAGAATGTGGTAGCAGACCATCTCTCCAGAATAGAGCTGCATGAGCCTCCTCTGAATAATGCACCTATCACAGAAACCTTTCCTGACGAAGCCATCTTAGCAGTGGATTCTCTTCCGTGGTACGCAGATATAGTCAACTACCTCGCCTCTAGGGTAACACCAGCGGATTGGACGAAAAATCAGAAGAACAAATTCATTTCGACCATCCGATTCTACCAGTGGGAGGATCCTCTTTTATTTAGGGAAGGAGCGGATTGCATTTGGCGCAGGTGCATCCCTCAGACGGAGCAATCTAGTGTCCTCGAGCATTGTCACTCGCTCGAATCTGGTGGACATCACTCTGGAGATCGGACGGCAGCCAAAGTACTTCAGTGTGGCTTCTGGTGGCTCACTTTATTCAAGGATGCAGCTGAATTTGTCAAGCGATGTACTGACTGTCAGCGAATGAAAGGCACACTTACTGCTAAAGATTCAATGCCCCTGAAAATCATTCAGATAGCATACATTTTTGATGCATGGGGCATTGACTTCATGGGACCTTTCCCTAACAGTCAAGGTTTCGAGCACGTCCTTCTTGCCGTCGATTATGTGAGTCGTTGGGTTGAAGCTATCCCCGCTCGAGCCGCTGACAGCCGAACAGTATGCCAGTTTCTGAAGAAGAACATCATTTCGTGGTTCGAGATACCGAAAATTCTCATATCAGACGGGGGTAGCCACTTCATTAACAAAGAGGTCAAGAAATTAACGAAGGAGTACGGCATCGATCATCGTGTCGCATCTCCTTACCATCCTCAGACCAATGGCATGGCGGAGCTATCAAACAGAGAAGTCAAGACTATCCTGCAGAAACTTGTTAGGCCAAACAGGAAGGACTGGTCTCAACTCTTGGACTCGGTCCTATGGGCTTACCGAACCGCCTACAAGTCTCCCTTGGGCATGTCGCCCTATCGTCTTGTATATGAAAAACCATGCCATCTGCCCGTGGAATTAGTTCACAAGTCTTTATGGGCAATCAACAGTTGTAATTTGGACTCACACAAAAGTAGTCAGTAGAGAAAAGATTATCTGAACCGGCTCTTGGAATTCCAAGACTATGCATACGATAACACCTTGATGTACAAAGAGAAGGTGAAACGCTGGCATGATCTGCACATCAGACGAAAGACCTTCGATGTTGGACAAAAAGTGTGGTTATTTGATGCAAAGTTGCGGATATTCCCGGGTAAATTAAAGAGTAAGTGGACAGGGCCATTTAGAGTTTGTGAAGTGCGTGACAATGGAAGTATTGCAATATCAGAATTGTCCCCTGACGCACAGCCCTTTGTCGTCAACGGCCAACTCCTGAAGCCTTACCTTGAACCAGATGCATTCTTGGCCGTTGTAGACTCCATTCAGTTAGTGTACCACGAAGACATTTCCACAACCGCTGCAGCATCAGAAGATTCAGACGATGTACTCCAAAAACTGTTTATCTGATTTTCTTCTTTTCTTCTTTTCCTCTTTTCTTCTTTTCCTTTTCTAACTTCTATTTGTATCTAAAAGGTGTCGCCCTTGTAGATAGTTTTCTATACTTAGGACATACTTTGTCCTAAGTATAGGGGGATGTGCACCCCGAGTTTTTCATTTCATTCCGATCCTCTCCATTGTCTCCTCTTCTTGTCTATACTTAGGAGTATCTTACCCTAAGTATAGGGGGAGACGATCTGAGTACGATCTGTGTATTCCAACCCTTGACCCTCCCTGCTTTTTGTACAGTCTGCTATACTTAGGATTACTTGATCTTAAGTATAGGGGGGGACTGTCAACTTCTCATTCATTCATTTCATTCACATAGATTCCTTAGATCTGTCTATACTCAGTACGAGTTATGTCTTTGCTTTTCCTTTCGACCTATGAGGACATAGCTCAAGCTAAATATGGGGGGTCGTATATACCATGTATATACTATAAGCCATATCTCATACTGAAAAATTAAATATCACCTCAATATAAAATATACTGTAAAAAGTAGTCCTATAATAATAAAAGATGATTGTGAGCTCCTCAGGCTCTTTGTATTTGTACTGATTATTAAGTCAGGAAAAGTGTTTTGTGAAAGAAAGATTTCTTTGAAAAATCTTGTGAAAATTGTTTGAAAATAGTGTGTACAAGTATTCAACCTTTGAAAAATCAGTTTTGTGTGTAAATTTCTTTGAGTGAAATCAAAATGTGTGAAAATCAGTGTGCAAATGATTGTAAAAATTGATTGTCAAATTGTTTTGAAAAAAAAACTATCTATGCTGTGTAAATCCTGTGTAAAATCATTTTCAAATACGTGTACATGTTTGCAAAATTATGTTGGACTAGAGTTCTCAAAAATTTCTTGTAAAGGATTCTCAAATAAGTCTGAGGAGTCTACACAAAAATCTCTCATTCATAAATAAGGAATAATCACAAATAAAACTTATAAAAACCATATTGTATAGCAAATACAGTTTTTCTTCTTTTGTATATACTGATTAATAAATCAGGTTCAATACCTATATAGTATGATTTGAAAACTAGTGTGAACTGTTTGAAAAATTTGAGGTGAAATGTTTTCAACTTGTGTAAAATTATTTGGATTGCAAAAAAACTTTTCTTTGTGTGGAATAAAGGATTTGAAAAACCTATGTGCAAATATTTTGAAAAATGTTTGTCAAAATTATTGTGAAAAATGTATATATAGTGTGAAAAGCTTTGCAAAAATAGTTTTCAAATGTGTGTAAATGATTGCAAAAAATTATCGTGTATTATAGTTTGCAAAATTATTTTCAAAACTAGAGCTGAAGAATAAGAGCACTAATACAAAGACTTGTAAATCAGAAATAAAATGCATAAAATTCTTTCTGGACAACCGAAATAAACTACTAGAGTCTTTATAAATCCATACATTTTGTAAATAAGGCGGTACGCCTGTGTAAATATTTGTGTATACCTTTGTATGCGTCAAGCTTTCTACTTTCAAAAATTCTTTGTGTAAAAAGATTATTTGATTCTTGTAAAATCTTTGTGAAAAATTGCATCATTCATTGTGCATAGCATAGCATAAGCATACCATTCATATTCTTTATGTGTGAGCTTGATGATTGAATCGATCCAATAAAGTCTCAAATTGGAGCTTGGTTAGACCTTACCGCACCTAACTGCACTGGAACCTTACGGGAACTAGGTTTAAGGTACTTCAGGTCTATGCAGACTTAATTCTTTGAGAAATCAGGGCTGGGTTCAAGTCACCTCAACTGACTAACTAGAATTTTTGAGACACACGCATGACTCTTGCCGACCGTGACCTAACTTGGACACTTGCACCTTTCACCTGGCTCAACTCAGTTGGAGTGGTGAGGGGGTTGGATTTGCCAGTCTGAGACGCACACGGGTGGAAACATTCGTCCTCGTATAGGGAGGGAAGTGCACCCCAACCTGGTCCAATAACCATGAGGTCTAAAGACAGGAGATTGTGGGTTGCGATAAAGCTTCAAAAGAGGGATAGTCTACTGGCTCAAGAGGAAAAACTCCTTATGTAAATGCTGTTGTGCATAGTATTGAAAAAGAAATGGTCAGGCCTGTACAAAAATAAAATGCCTGCAAAGTATGTACAAAGTTAATAAGCAAGCTTGAGTTCCAAAGACAAATATGTGAGCCTGCAGCTGGATGACTTGACTACACTGGTCTTGCATCCCAGGATAGGTAGCTACACTGGCTACCGTCCATTCTTCTCTTCACCCCCTCCTCTTGAGTTGGTTGCCACTTGAACTTAGAAGGGAATACCCTGTTCCTCGAGGAAAGAGCTGTTGGATTGGGGAATCATTGGGTTGTCATTCTGAGGAAGTCAGTTCCTTTATCATTTCAGCTGGGGAGAGCCACTATCACTTACACTGTACAAGTCAGCTTCATAGTTATAAGGGTTTGCGTATGATGTAGACCAGTTCTGACCAGGCTATTGAGGTGGGTTGAACCGAGTTCTGTGACTATCGAAGGCTGTTGTATTTTAGAGCTGGTTCCCGACTAGGTTCCACACACATCTACATCCAAGGTCTGACAGGAGATCCAAATTCAGATTTTATAAAGACATGCATTGCACTGAAAGCACCTATATTCACTCTATCCTTCTTTAATTGTCCTTTTTCTTTTCTTTATTCTTTTTGTACTTATTGCATAAGTGTTTCCTAGGGACTAGCAAAGGCAAGTATAGGGGGGTGATGAATCTCCATTTCATCACCTTTATTCTATCATTTTGGCCTCAAAAACCCCAGCAAATGCATGTAAATAGCATTAAATTGTACATAATAGCATTCATGATTCATTGTATTTATTACACATTAAATAAGGTGTTTAATGCCAAAATTATAGAATAAAGAGAAGAAAAGAAAAAGGAGTAAAATATTGCAAATATTTTATGACCCTAACCCCGAGACCAAGGCCAACATGGAATCGGTCGACAAGGAATAAAGTAGGGGGAGATAAGGGCCAGTGTACAATAAATACCCCATTTATTCATGCATTTATTTATGCATTTTTTGACACCTATTTTGTACATAATTATTTAGTCATCAAATAAAGATACTTTGTTCATGAAAGTTGTAGATAATAACGTAAATAAAAATACAAAATTGAGTTTGTGTAAAAATAACACTCAGTGTACATTTTATACACAGAATAAAAAGCCAAAATCTCAACTTCACAGACCCATATCTTGCAAATAAAAACTCCAAATCACCAAACTCAACTTTAATTGTATATAGCTTTCCAATAACTATTTAATAAAATTGGTTTCATAATTTTTGGAGTTCATCTGCAAAAGTTAGGTTTTTGGCCCCCATTGGGCAGCCTGCCTGATTAAAATAATCAATATATTCCTTGTCTATTATTTTTGTCAAATTATTTTTTTAGGATTTTGTAAATAATGTATGTAATACATGTATATACTAAAATTAGACTAAAACTAAAAAGGATTAATAAAATAAAATAAGCCTATGCAAGTTAGTAGGCAGAATACCTATGATCAAGAATGTATATAAATAAAAGGGGAAAACACTCTTTAATTTTTCTCTTCTTTTATATTTTTATAATAATGTAAATAATAAATATAACCTATTAAAAATGCAGATCCAAAATAAAAATCAAGAATATACATTAAATAAATTAAGTACACAAAATACATAGATAAAATACCAAGAAGTATACCTACATACACATATACCTATATATTTAAAAATGAAAATAAACTCATAAAAATTAAATAAAAATACCCCCATGCTCACAAAAATAAATTATAAATTTATAAAATAAACCAATAAAATAATAAAAGAAAGTAAACAAATTAAAAATAAAAATACACAAAATAAAAATAAATACATGTAAATACACTTATAAATACATCATTAAAATAAATTCATAATAAAACACATCAAAAAAATAAATAAAAATCATAAATAAATAATACATTAATTAACAAACATTTTTTATTTTATAAGTGAAATTAAATAAATTCATTTATTAGGATAAAATAATAAGTCAAATCTGGGCTGACATGGCCCAATCAGCGTCCAGAATTTTGTTGACCGCCTGGTCAACTCGACCCCCAGGCGGCTGAAGTGACGCGGCTAGTCTTTTCCGCCCGTCTTCTCCCTTTTTTCCCGCTCGACTCGTTCATCGTTGGCCATTGACGTCTTCTGACCAAATGATCCCTGATCATTGTACAACCTTGCCACCAACCCAGATCAATCATTTAACCGGTCGATCCTTCGTGGCGTCCCAGTCAATAAGGGTCCAGACCCATGTCTATAAATAAATCCTTCGACCTCCTTCCCCATTTTGGTCTCCCTTCGGTCGTTTTCCACCCTCTTTTCTAGTCTCTTGAGGATCCTCGTGATAGGGGGGTTCTCCTGGAAGCTTCAAACGGTCGGAGGAGTCGAAGGAAGTGCCCACGGCCACCGCTCGCCGGAGGTCCTGCTCCCTGGTTGCCAACTAGGTATAAGAGTTGTTTTCTCTCTCATTTTTAGCTTAGTTTTAGTTTTAATCTTTGATCTAGCCTTTAGAATCATTAGTAGGACCTTAGGTGTTCGATTAGAACAAGATCGAAGTTCGCCGGAGTTCCTCTCCGGCGAACCTCTCTACCCTGATCGACACACGAACCGACTCCCCGCTTCATCTCATTTTGATTCCCTACGCGTTCCTCGCTTAACCCACTCGTCAGATCAACCAGAGCCTAGCCCGTTCTGTGAATCGAGATCCACCTCCTCCACTTCGCCGGACCTCGCAATCCCCGTTCATTCCTTATCCCTTTAGCCTTAACCCCTGGTCGAGGAGACCCCCCTCGAGCCCCCCATTCTTTTGGTGCAGGTCTGAAGCTGAACAGAGCCCCCTGGGGCTCGATTCAATCCCCTGCGAGGTTCCAGGACCCCCCTTTCTTCTCCGACCTCGCTCAACCGATCTAGCGGGTCCTGGGCCTTCTGGAGTACCTCGGACGGTGCGCGCCACCCCGCCGGACGTTTGGAACCCGTCATCAGCAACATGGAGCGCCTCGAGGCGGAGAGATCACCGATCGAAGCCAGCGAAGCCAGCTGTTCTTCCCTGTTCTTCGCGTGCAGCAGTCACCGTCGGATGAAGGGGACGGCCCCATATCTAATCAGGGCCGTCCATGTAGCCGAAGCCTCGGCCGTGCGATCAGACTTCAGATGCAATCTCAGCCGCAGATCGTCGAAGGGGTATCGGGCTTCGAGGGCGCGACGCGTGGCAAGTGGAAGAAGGGCAGCCGTCGGATCGCGCGCCTATGAGGGGTAAATATCAGATACAACCCCCCACCTTTTTGTATTTAGGTTTTAATTCTATAAATAAAAATCCCCGTTGTAAATAAATTGTATAAATTGCAGTACGCCCCCTGGAGTTTCTATATTTCTAGTTTAGTCCCTCCGCGCCTCACGTGCATCACCCACGTAAGGCGCGTGATTTTTGCATTTAAACCCCGTCGGATTTTAGTAGTTGTAAAATGGCCCCGAAAATAAAAATAAATGTTTATTTCTGTTGTAATTTTTGCATGGATGCCCCTGATAAATATTTTAATTGCAAAAATGCCCCTGCCAGGCCATTTATTTTTGTATGCTTTGTCCTTTTATTTTGTGCCTCTTATTAGTTCGAAAAATCTTGCAAAAATGGATACCCTTGCACGCTATGTTTTTAGTTTTTAATTTTATTGCATATTTGTATTTATCAAAAATAAAAAACATGCCTTTTATTTACTGTCTAACTTATAAAATTCCAAAAAAATATTAAAAGACCACGAAAAATTCTAAAAAAATTCCCTGTTGTGTATTTTGACCTATTTTAGTGTCGTCCAAAAATCCCTAAAAATCTCAAAAGAAAAACCTTAAAAATTCAAAAATACACAAAAACTTCAAAAAATATATAAAATCAAAGAAAAATCAGAAAAATATACACTCAGATCCTATTTCTTCTATATTTTATTATCTTTATTAGAAAAATAGTGTGGAAGAATTTTGTGGCTGTTTTCTATTTTTTATTCCTATTTTACTCACGACCAGTACATATTTCACTGTTTTCCCTTATTTCAGTATTTAAAAATACCAAAAACAATTTGAAAAATACCCAAAAATCACCAAAATAGTAAAAAATTATAGAAATCTCAAAAAGATTTTATTTCTATATTTTTGAGTGTTTTTATGTATTTTTATAAATATTATAGCACCCTTATATATATCCCCCTATTCTGAAAGAAAAAATATCAAAAAAAGATATATATCTATATATACATCAATATCTACATATATTTATTAATATATGAAATCCTAAAATTAAAAAAAATCTCTACTATTATTTATACATATATACATATAATGTATGTATTATAAGCTATATACTCACCCTCTATGGGTATACATATATATATTTCTATATTTATATTCTATAATATATATATGTATTACCTAATTATAAAAAAATAAAAAAAATAAAAAAATAAAAAATATATATATAAAAATATTTATATATATAATCCAAAAATCCACAAAAATAGGCTTCACACATCGATGACTTTGTGATAGATGCACATCGTAGGCTTATGCATTTTTGTATTGCTCTCTGTGGTTCGACCTCTACATGCTTGTTCCCTATACATTTTATGGTAGAGTAATAAATATTAATTCACATTTTTGGACTTAATTTATTCATTCTTTTATTGTGGGTTAATTGTTGTATAACTTGGGTATTCTGCGAGCGGTCGCCTCAGCGACAACATATTTATATCATTCATGGTGACCTTTGTGGTAATACTCGGTTATCAGGCCCGCCACGCGAGGATGGCTTCTTAGGGAGCCAAGGCAGCCAAGCTTGGAGGAGGGTGGTCTTCACTTCATGACCACTTGGAGAGAGCATCAAGGAAGCAAGGAGATGGGGATTATATAGGTTTAGAATATTTAGGATTATTTTTGTAATTTATGGTGAGAGAGAGACAATTTTGGCATGTAATTAAACAGGACTCTACTCTTCACAATGAGGTCCAGTGCCCGGGTGATTGTTCACCTAGGGGCCTCATCACGGCTTTTTCGAGCTTTCATCGCTTTCTTTTCTTTGTTTTCCGAAGTTTTGAGCTTTCCGCCTTTATTTTATTTTGTTTTGTGTGCTTGGAGCCCCTAGATATAGGTTGCTTGACTCGGTAGCTAGGTCCACACATTAATAAGAATGCATGTTCCTATAGTCTACTTCGTATGGATCTAGTCAAACTTAAACAAGCCGTTCATTTGTCTCTTAGCCCTTGTGCCACAGGGAGCCCTGTAAAGCACTTTCTCCTAAACTTAAGTGTGTTGAACAGAGGAGGGGTGAGCCAAGACCGGACCCTTTGGGCTAGAGATGAATGAGCGACTTATGGTTCTTCACGCTAATAGCAGCTAATGTTTAGGGTGATTTTGTGCCTTGCATATCAACATGTAGATATGTTTAAAAATTCTATTTTGCATACCGCATGGAGAGAGCTGGGATACACTGTAAGTCTTCTAACTCAGCATGCATCATTCGGTTCAATGGTGAGATTTCCATCATGGAACCACTTGCACGGCTTTTCCGCTATCTCCCTCTGATTTTGAGCACCTAGGATTTAAATGAGAATCTACAAAAACGTTAGGCGCTGGTATGAAAATAGACTCAAAAAAAGTGAAAACCCATAAATTAAAATAAGGGGACTGCTAAATAAACTTTGACCTTAATTAAAATCTGTAATGGACTATCATTGTACCAGGTTCATAAAGCCCTCATTGTTTTTCAGGTACCTTGGAGGGGGACCAAAACCCTACTCCCTTGAGCGAGTGCGACCCCCGAAGGATTAAAGCCAAAAACCCAGTCTGCAACTACCTTGTGTATCGCCTGGATTTCCGAAGTAGTGGCGCTTCTATCGTACGTAGGCGAGTAGGGCTTGGTCACCAATGATGACTCTCTGTTGTGTAGAGCATCGACCCTGTCTGAAGTATTGAGCATAGGCCACGCCTTCACGGGGTGTCTGTCTCATTGTCTTGCGTCCGAGTAGGTTCTTGCACGCTCACGGGTGATTCTGTTGCGAGCGAGAACCGAAGTATTGGTTTCGCCTATCGGCTTCCTCTCTCTATTTCTTTGGCTGAGTAGGGATCCAGGAAAGGTTACAAGGACTCCAAAAAGTATAGACTACAGGTTACACAGGAGGAGGACAAGTACAGGATACTCTTCTGGCAGTACTCTCTCTCCAATAGGGTAGCGTACTAAGGACTTGTTATAAGATATGCCTGAAATCACAACCCTAAAAATGAAAAGATAATAAATAGCCGAGCTTTCATGGCTTCACATGGCGTGAGTTGGTAAACCCGATTTTGTATTGTGTTTGTATGGATCTAGATTAAGGTTCAAAGATCAAGTCCCGTGCCTTTGCGCATATTTTGTTATTTCTCCCTTTGACCACTCCACTCAACCGAGCCTTTCTACTGTTTACACTCCTTTTATTCCTCGTTGACCATCGTATCTTTCTTCCAACAACCGACCTCCTCTTGTGCTTCGCAAAGTTGATCCATGGATGGTTTTCGTCGGGACCATGCCGACACCCACATCGATTCCATGGACTCATATTTGCCAATAAGTTCGAGGCGATTCCCGAGAACCCGATCCGGACTTCGCGGATTGATCTCCAGACTCCTCATTTTCTACCTTCCTCTTGACCACACAATAAACTGGGATCACTTTTGTCCCACCTTCGCCGTTGTGAATGGAAGTCGATCACAGTCTACATCCTTTTTTCATTCACAACATGATGGGGTTGACCTGAATTCCAGCTTCATCACGGCAGCTGAACACAATTGCAAGTGATCTGATTCAGACTATCTCATTATGCAGATAGAAGACAGAGCGAGCCCTGGAGACTACTCCGGAGTTTATTTCGTCCGACTCAGACCCTGACATGGCTGCAGGAGGAAAGGGCAAGGGTCAGCAGCCACCTCAACCAGAGGGACAGGTGCCAGATCAGAATCAAGTCAATGCACAGCTACTGGCATCTATCCAGGCCATACAACAGCAGCTGACCGAGCAGGCCCTCACGCAGACAGCATTCTAGGACATGTTGGATGATATGATGAACATAGACGATGGAGGAGGAGGCAGAGGCAGAGGAGGCAGGGGAGGACGAGGTGGAGGTGGAGGTGGTGGTGCAGATGATGATCTAGAATTTCCATCACCACCAAAGCCAACACTTAAAGAAACATACAATCCGGGAGACAGCCAGATGACCGAGTGGATCCTCATTCCACCGGTACACGCTCACTTTGAGCTGAAGCCCAAATTCATTGCTCTTCTCCCTGCATTCCATGGAAACACCAGCGAGGATCCGTATATTCACTTGCAGCAATTCTCCCGCATTTGCCGCACTACTCACTATCCCAATGTCCCTCTGGACATTGTCAAGATGATGGTGTTCCCATTCAGCCTACAGGATAAGGCCCTTTATTGGGTCAATCATCTGGGAAAGGTTGTGATGACCTGGGAGGAGTTGAAGTCCGCCTTTCTGCACAAACATTACCCTCTAGGTCGGCTCAACCAGATGCGAGCCCGAATCAGTAATTTCTCCCAAGGACCCCATGAGTCGATACATGAAGCATGGGAGAGATTCACTGACCTGCAGGAGAAGTGTCCCCACCATGATATTCCAAAGACCAGCTTGGTCCAGCATTTCTTTGGGGGACTGAACATTGAGAGCCAAAGGCTCGTAGACGCAGCATGTGGGGGCTCACATTTTAACAAGGATGAGGACGTCGTCTGGCAGATATTTGAAGAAATGGCCGAAGGAGAGGCCGCCCTCTCTTCATCCAAGGCGTATCAGAAGCAGCCCCAGATCCTTAAAAAACAAGTGCACAAGGCAGCATCCAAGGAAGCAGAGAGAGATGAGAGCTCCAACCTCAGCATCATCGGGGGCCATCTCTCTAAAGTAGATATCATTGAGAAGCGATCACAGGACCTCGAGAAACTCGCTGTGATCGAGAAGAGGACCCAAAACTTAGATAGGCTTGATCAGATCAACAAATACCTTGAACTGTTTGTGGGCACCATCAACTCTGTTCAGTCGGCGACACCATCGGCGACTCCAGTTGAGAAGAAGGACGAGCAGCAACCGCAGCATCAGCCTCAGTCGAGCCAGCAGCCACCGGCAGTCCAGCACGTGTACTACGTGTAGGCGCCCGACCAAGGCCCGCCGCAGCAGCAGATGGTCGTGTACCAGCCAGAGTTCCTTTTCGGACCTGATCCAGTCTTCTCACCACCACCCCTGATTCAGGAAGTGAACGGGTTATGGAGCAATGATGCACAGCCGACCCGTCCTCCGGGACAACCCCAGGGTCAGCCATTTGCCAATCGGTAATACCACCAACCTCAGGGTGGTCGTTTTGGACAATCCTCTCAGCAGCACCAGCAGTATCAGCAGCCTCCCCAGTTTGCACATCAATGGAGGCAGAACCATCCATACCAGCAGCAACCGCAGTACCACCACCCACAACCGTATCACCAGTTTGCGGCTGCTCCCTCTCAGCAATATCAGCAGCATCCTCCTCCCTCATACCAACAACTTCAACTTCCTGCACCACCGCAGCACCACCAGCAACAACCTCCACACCCATTTAACCAATAGTAGTGTGGTCTGCACGCTGAACCTACTAAAGCACCCCCTGTGAAACCCACCATGGATTGTCTGGCCCAGCTTGTCAAAGGGCTAGCGGAAATGACCAAGCCGCTTGATGACATGACCGCCACCCGAACTACCATTCCTGCGCAGGTCGAAGCCAACCCCAATAACCTCAAAAAGAAAGAGCAGGTAGAATGTGATGTCCTGTCCGTGTCTGGTAATGATATTACTGTTTATTCTAATGCTGTTACTCTCAGGAGCGGTAGGGCCTTGCCTCCGCCTGCTACCACAAGTGGGGTGGATAAAGAAACAGGTGGATCATCATCTTCCGCATCAGCCGTGCCAGTTACAGGGGCGGGTGAGGAGGAAGAAGAAGGAGAAGCCATTCCAGCCGTCGTGTTATGTCACCAGCAGTCCCAGCCAAAAATACAAAAAAATCAGCAAAAGCAAAAACAACAAAAAGAAGCTTGTAGCCGAAGCAAAGCCGCGCCAGCATTGGAGGAGCCGCCAGCAGCAGCCGATCCCTCGCCAGCCGATGGAGCAGACGCTACCCTTTTTGATCGCCCTGCAGCACCAGTATGCCAAGATACAGCTTGTACTCCTTTTTATAGTTCGGATGTACAACATTCTACGGGCGATGATTTTGATGTAAATAAGAACTCTCATTTTCCTGCCAGTGATGTACATATTCCTTTTCCTCATGCAATACAGAAATCCAAAAAAATTGCAAAATGAAAAAAAAGTATTGTCTGATCCAGGTGTTGTGGAAATATTAGATAAGTTGACTGTTGAGATTCCTTTGTTGAAGGTCGTGGAGTACATGCCAGTTGTGAAGAAAGGACTGAAGGAGGCATGTACTAACAGGCGTCGCTCAGCACAAGAAAACAGACGCCGAGATGTAGAAAAGCATGTTCTCTCCATGGCCACTGTTGCAGCCATTAGCAATCTCCTCCAGAAGAAACAAGATACAGGAGCACCTCTGATCAGTTGTGAGATTTTTGATCAGGTCTTCGAGCGTACTCTCCTTGACAGTGGATCTTCCATCAACCTTCTGCCCTCATCCATAATGCAAGAATTTGGGTTGGGACCGCTCAAGCAAACACGCATGATCCTTCAGTTCGATGATCGATCCGTCAAGCGGCCCCGAGGTCTTTTGGAAGACATCGTAGTTAAAGTGCAGGAGATGCAATTACCAGCTGATTTTGTTGTCCTTGATATGGACTCGCCTGCACCAGACCCCTATCATCCTTGGTAGACCATTCCTTCGTACTTCAGGCGCCGTGGTTGATTACGGGTTTGACAAGATTACTTTCAGCTCGAACACCCAGCAGATCACGATAAACATGAACAGAGAGCCGAATGCCACAACTGATGAGAGCTAGGCAGCGTCCGAAGCAGACTGTGATTTTATTGTAGAGATCAGAGACTCAGCCTTATCATTGGACGATCCATGGACCCGAGAAATCCTCACTCTTGAGGAGGACTTGGAAAGCGCAGTCAGCTTATGCTCCGACGATTCTTGGGAGACAGATTCTGAGATGCAGGCACATCTACTTGAGCAGTCACTCCAGACCGAACATGATCAGCTTAGCGCAGAACCGTTCGGCACATCACTGGGATCTCGACAAGATGATGAAGATGGTAGCAGCTTCAAGGAGGTACATCCCACCACCAGCATAGTCTCTGAAGTGACCGACAAGTCGGACAGGTTAAAACCAGAACTCAAACCACTTCCTGCAGGCCTGAAGTATGCTTTTTTTGCGGGTGAAGAACAAATGTATCATGTCATCATCATCAGCAGGCTGACTTCGGATCAGGAATCTCATCTTCTCGAGGTTCTAGAAAAGAACCGCAAGGCACTTGGTTGGAGCGTATCAGATCTCCGAGGGATAAATTCAGCCTTGTGCTCACACCACATCTATCTAGAAGAAGACGCCAAGCTGTCCCGCGAATTTCAAAGAAGGCTGAACCCTAACCTTCGGGACGTTGTCATGAAAGAGATAACGAAATGGTGTGACGTAGGCTTTATTTATCCCATCTCTGACTCCAAATGGGTAAGCCCACTGCATGTAGTTCCGAAGAAATCAGGGCTTACCGTGGTTACAAATGACAAAGGAGAGGAAATTTCCACTCAGGTACCAACATCCTAGCGGGTGTGTGTTGACTACCGCCGCCTCAATGCAGCAACCAAGAAGGACCACTTTCCCTTGCCCTTCATTGATCAAGTTTTGGAAAGATTAGCAGGCAAGGAGTTCTTCTGCTTTCTGGATGGGTATTCCGGGTATAACCAAGTGGCGATCACCCCTGAGGATCAAGAGAAGACTACCTTCACTTGCCCGTCCGGCACCTACGACATCAAGAGGATGCCCTTTGGTTTTTGCAATGCACCTGCAACCTTCCAAAGATGCATGTTAGCAGTCTTCGCCGAGATGGTAGGCAGTTTTCTCGAGGTGTTCATGGACGACTTCTCTGTCTATGGTGATAGTTTCGATTCTTGTCTTGAGCACCTAGACAGAGTACTTCAGAAGTGCCGAGAAGTCAATTTAGTGCTTTCATGGGAAAAGAGCCACTTTATGGTCACTGAAGGCATTGTGCTGGGCACGTCGTTTCCAAACGTGGCATGGAAGTCGACCCGACGAAGGTGGATGTCATTTCATATCTTCAGCCACCTCAGTCAGTGAAGAATGTGAGGTCATTCTTGGGGCATGTGGGATTCTACAGGCGATTCATCAAGGATTTCAGCCGCATCACCCGACCTCTGACAGAACTTTTGTGCAAGGAGACAGAGTTCATTGTTGATCAGCCGGTTCTCCTTGCTTTCAACCAGCTGAAGGAGCTTATCACTCAGGCTCCAATCTTACAGCCGCCCGACTGGACTCTTCCCTTTGAGATAATGACCGATGTGTCAGACTTTGCAGTCGGGGCAGTTCTTGGGCAAAGGAAAGAGAGAACGCCCTATGCCATTCACTATGCCAGCAGAACATTAGATGAAGCACAGAGAAATTATACAGTGATAGAGAAAGAATTGCTGGCTGTGGTTTTCTCCCTATAGAAGTTCAGATCCTATTTGTTGGGATCAAAAGTCACAATTTTCACAGACCACTCTGCTATCCGATACCTACAGCAGAAGAAGGATGCCAAGCCAAGACTGATTCGTTGGATCCTTCTCCTCCAGGAATTCGATTTGGAAATCAAGGACAAGCCTAGAGTTCAAAATGTGGTAGCAGATCATCTCTCCAGAATAGAGCAGCATGAGTCTCCTCTGAACAGTGCACACATCACAGAAACCTTCCCTGACGAAGCCATCTTAGCAGTGGATTCTCTTCCGTGGTACGCTGATATAGTTAACTACCTCGCTTCTGGGGTAACACCAGCGGATTCGACGAAAAATCAGAAGAATAAATTCATGTCGACCATCCGGTTCTATCAATGGGAGGACCCTCTTCTATTCAGGGAAGGAGCGGATTGCATTTGGCGCAGGTGCATCCCTCAGGAGGAGCAATCTAGTTTCCTCGAGCATTGTCACTCGCTCGAATCTGGTGGACATCACTCTGGAGATCGTACGGCAGCAAAAGTTCTTCAGTGTGGCTTCTGGTGGCCCACATTATTCAAGGATGCAGCAGAATTCGTCAAACGATGTATTGACTGTCAGAGACTGAAAGGTACACTTACTGCCAAAGATTCAATGCCCCTGAAAATCATTCAGATAGCAGACGTGTTCGATGCATGGATCATTGACTTCATGGGACTGTTCCCTAACAGTCAAGGTTTTGAGCGCATCCTTCTTGCTGTCGACTACGTGAGTCGTTGGGTTGAAGCTATCCCCGCTCGAGCTGCCTACAGCCGAACAGTATGCCAGTTCCTGAAGAAGAACATCATTTCGCGGTTCGGGATACCGAAAATCCTCATATCAGACGGGGGTAGCCACTTCATTAACAAAGAGGTCAAGAAGTTAACGAAGGAGTACGGCATCGACCATCGTGTCGCATCTCCTTATCATCCTCAGACCAATGGCATGGCATAGTTATCAAACAAAGAAATCAAGACTATCCTGAAGAAACTTGTTAGGCCAAACAGAAAAGACTGGTCCCAACTCTTGGACTCGATCCTATGGGCTTACCGAACCGCCTACAAGTCTCCCTTGGGCATGTCGCCCTATCGTCTTGTATATGGAAAGCCGTGCCACCTGCCAGTTGAATTAATTCACAAATCTTTATGGGAAGTTAACAGTTGCAACTTGGACTCACGCAAAAGTGGTCAGAAGAGAAAAGATGATCTGAACAGGCTCTTGGAATTCCGAGACTATGCATACGATAACACCTTGATGTACAAAGAGAAGGTGAAACGCTGGCATGACCGGCACATCAGACGAAAGACCTTCGATGTTGGACAGAAAGTGTGGTTATTTGATACAAAGTTACGGATATTCCCAGGCAAATTAAAGAGTAAGTGGACAGGGCCATTTCGAGTTTGTGAAGTGCGTGATAATGGAAGTATTGCAATATCAGAATTGTCCCCTGACGCACAGCCCTTCGTCGTCAACGACCAACTCCTGAAGCCTTACTTAGAACCAGATGCATTCTTGGCCGTTGTTGACTCTATCCAGCTCGTGCAACATGATGACATCCCCACAACTGCTGCAGCATCAGAAGATTCAGACGATGTACTCCAACTATTGTTTATCTGATTTTCCTCTTTTCTTCTTTTCCTTTTCTATTTTCTCTTTGTATCAAAAAGGTGCCGCCCTTGTAGACAGTTTTCTATACTTAGGATGTACTTTGTCCTAAGTATAGGGGGGATGAGCACCCCGAGTTTTTCATTTCATTCCGATCCTCTCTATTGTCTCCTCTTCTTGTCTATACTTAGGAGTATCTTACCCTAAGTATAGGGGGAGACGATCTGAGTACGATCTGTGTATTCCCACCCTTAACCCTCCCTGCTTTTTGTACAGTCTGTTATACTTAGGATTACTTGATCTTAAGTATAGGGGGGGACTGTCAACTTCTCATTCATTCATTTCATTCACATAGATTCCTTAGATCTGTCTATACTCAGTACGAGTTATGTCTTTGCTTTTCCTTTCGACCTATGAGGACATAGCTCAAGCTATATATGGGGGGTCGTATATACCATGTATATACTATAAGCCATAACTCATACTGAAAAATAAAATATCACCTCAATATAAAAAACTATGTAAAAAGTAGTCCTATAATAATAAAAGATGATTGTGAGCTCCTCAGGCTCTTTGTACTTGTACTGATTATTAAGTCAGGAAAAGTGTTTTGTGAAAGAAAATTTTCTCTGAAAAACCTTGTGAAAATTGTTTGAAAATAGTGTGTACAAGTATTCAACCTTTGAGAAAATTAGTTTTGTGTAAATTTATTTTCTTTGAGTGAAATCAAAATGTGTGAAAACTAGTGTGCAAATGATTGTAAAAATTTGATTGTCAAAAATTGTTTTCAAAAACCTATCTATGCTGTGTAAAACCTTTGTAAAATCATTTTCAAATACGTGTACTTGTTTGCAAAATTATTTTGGACTAGAGTTCTCAAAAATCTTTTGAAAAGGATTTTCGAATAAGTCTGAGGAGTCTGCACAAAAATCTCTCATTCGTAAATAAGGAATAATCACAAATAAAACTTATAAAAACCATATTGTATAACAAATACAGTTTTTCTTCTTTTGTATATACTGATTAATAAATCAGGCTAGATTTGAAAAATAGTGTGACCTGTTTTGAAAAATTTGCTGTGAAATGTTTTCAACCTGTGTGAAACTGTTTTGTTTGCAAAAACTTTTCTTTGTGTGAAAGAAAAGATTTGAAAAATCTATGTGCAAATGTTTAAAAAATGTTTGTCAAAAATAGTGTGAAAAATGTATATATAGTGTGAAAAATCTTTGCAAAAATAGTTTTCAAATGTGTGTAAATGATTGCAAAAATTATCGTGTACTATAGTTTGCAAAAATTATTTTCAAACTAGATCTGAGAAATAAAAGCATTATTACAATCCTCGTAACTGGTAAATAAAACACATAAAATTCTTTCTGGACAACCTAAATAAACTACTTCATTAAAACCTGTAAAGTCTTTATAAAGCCAGACATTTTGTAAATAAAGCGGCCCGCCCGTGTAAATAATTGTATGTACCTTTTTGTATGTGTCAAGTTTTTATTTGCAAAAATTTCTTTGTGTAAAAAAAGATTATTTGATTCTTTTAAATTCTTTGTGAAAAATTGCATCATTCATTGTGCATAGCATAAGCATACCATTCATATTCTTTTTGAGTGAGCTTGATGATTGAATCAATCCAATAAAGTCTCAAATTGGAGCTTGGTCAGACCTTACCGCACCTAACTGCACTGGAACCTTACGGGAACTAGGTTTAAGGTACCTCAGGTCTATTCAGACTTAATTCTTTGAGAAATCAGGGCTGGGTTCAAGTCACCTCAACTGACTAACTAGAACTCTTCGAGACACACGCATGACTCTTGCCGACCGTGACCTAACTTGGACACTTGCACCTTTCACTTAGCTCAACTCAGTTGGAGTGGTGAGGGGGTTGGATTTGCCAGTCTGAGACGCACACGGGTGGAAACATTCGTCCTCGTCTAGGGAGGGAAGTGCACCCCAACCTGGTCCAATAGCAATGAGGTCTAAAGACAGGAGATTGTGGGTTGCGATAAAGCTTCAAAAGAGAGATAGTCTACTGGCTCAAGAGGAAAAACTCCTTATGTAAATGCTGCTGTGAATAGTATGTTGAAAAAAAAATGGTCAGGCCTGTACAAAAATAAAATGCCTGCATAGTATGTACAAAGCCAATAAGCAAGCTTGAGTTCCAAAGACAAATATGTGAGCCTGCAGCTGGATGACTTGACTACACTGGTCTTGCATCCCAGGATAGGTAGCTACACTGGCTACTGTCCATTCTTCTCTTCACCCCCTCCTCTTGAGCTGGTTGCCACTTGAACTTAGAAGGGAATACCCTGCTCCTCGAGGAAAGAGCTGTTGGACTGGGGAATCATTGGGTTGTCATTATGGAGAAGTCAGTTCCTTTATCATTTCAGCTGGGGAGGGGCCACTATCACTTACACTGTACAAGTCAGCTTCATAGTTATAAGGGTTTGTGTATGATGTAGACCAGTTCTGACCAGGCTATTGAGGTGGGTTGAACCGAGTTCTGTGACTATCGAAGGCTGTTGTATTTTAGAGTTGGTTCCCGACTAGGTTCCACACACATTTACACCCAAGGTCTGACAGGAGCTCCAAATTCGAATTTTATACAGACATGCATTGCACTGAAAGCACCCTTATTCACTCTATCCTTCTTAAATTGTCCTTTTTCTTTTCTTTATTCTTTTTGTACTTATTGCATAAGTGTTTGCTAGGGACTAGCAAAGGCAAGTATGGGGGGGTGATGAATCTCTATTTCATCACCTTTATTCTATCATTTTGGCCTCAAAAACCCCATCAAATGCATGTAAAGAGCATCAAATTGTACATAATAGCATTCATCATTCATTGTATTAATTATACATTAAATAAGGTGTTTAATGCCAAAATTATAGAATAAAGAGAAGAAAAGAAAAATGAGTAAAATATTGCAAATATTTTATAACCCTAACCCCGAGACCAAGGCCAGCAGGGAATTGGTCGACAAGGAATAAAGTAGGGGGAGATAAGGGCTAGTGTACAATAAATACCTCATTTATTCATGCCTTTATTTATGCATTTTTGACACCTATTTTGTACATAATTATTTATTCATCAAATAAAGAAACTTTGTTCATGAAAGTTGTAGATAATAATGTAAATAAAAATACAAAATTGAGTTTGTGTAAAAATAATACTCAGTGCACATTTTATACACAGAATAAAAAGCCAGAACCTCAACTTCACAGACCCATATCTTGCAAATAAAAACTCCAAATCACCCAAAATCACCTTTAATTGTATATAGCTTTCCAAGAACTATTTAATAAAATTGGTTTCATAATTTTTGGAGTCCATCTGCAAAAGTTAGGTTTTTGGCCCCCATTGTGTAGCGTGCCTGATTAAAATATTCCATATATTCCTTGTCTATTATTTTTATCAAATTATATTTTTAGAATTTTGTAAATAATGTATATAATACATGTATATACTAGAATTAGAATAAAACTAAAAAGAATTAATAAAATAAAATAAGCTTATGCAAGTTAATAGGCAAAAATACTTATGACCAAGTATGTACATAAATAAAAAGGGAAAACATTCTTTAATTATTTTCTTCTTTTATATTTTTTTAATAATTTAAATATTACACATAACTTATTAAAAATGTAAATCCAAAATAAAAATCAAGAAAATACATTAAATAAATTAAGTATGCAAAATACATGGGTAAAATACCAAGAAGAATACCTACACATACCTATACCTATTTATTTAAAAATGAAAATAAACTCATAAAAATTAAGTAAAAATACCTTTATACTCACAAAAAAAAATTATAAATTTATAAAATAAGCCAAGAAAATAATAAAATAAAATAAACAAATAAAAAATTAAAAGATACAAAATACATGTAAATACACACATATACACTTTATTAAAATAAAACTATAATAAAACACTTCAAAAAATTCAATAAAAATCGTAAATAAATTTTACATGAATTAATAAACAATTTTTATTTCATAAGAAAATTCTAATAAAATTATTTACTATGTCAAATAAATAAATTTAGAGCAAAATTTCATGTTTTGTCTTCTTGCGGCTGACGTGGACCAATGGGGCGCCAGCGCTTGTTGACCGCCCGATCAACTGTCCCATCCGGGACCTGGCGCCTCTGAACTGTCATTTCCCCGGATTTCGTCCCTTTTTTACGGCCATCTCATCCATCGATCGAGCTAGCTTCCTTAACAAGAAATGATCTCTGATGATCACTGATACCCGCCGATAACTTGGATCAATTTGATACTAATTGGATTAAGCAATAATCGCCGGTCAATAAGGCTCCAGGCCATTGTCTATAAATAAGAAGCTCCGTTCCCTTCCTCAAATTTGGCCAATTTTAATCCATCCAAAAGCCCTGATTTCGTTCCTGGGACATTCCTCGTGACAAGGGGAGTGCTCCAGCTCCTCGAATCGGCCGGAGGAAGGACAATTTTGACGCGGCGGAGCTCCGGCGTCAATCTTGCTCCCTGGTGGCCCCCAGGTATAAGAGCTACTTCTTTATCGCTTTTTAGTTAGGTTTTAATGTTAGCTTTTAATTCCAGTTGTTAGTTTAGTGTTTAGTTAATCAGTGTAGCTTAGATTCCAAAATTCGAAGTTCGCCCGAGCTCAGCTCCGGCGACTTCTTCACGGTGACCTCGACTGTATCCGACCGCCTTTCGCCTTCCATTTCATTCCCCATCGTTTTCTTCATCGATCGCACATCCTTGTTCAACCCAGGACCCCTGGTCTTGGCGAATCGGAGCTCCACCTCTGCCTTTCGCCGGAGCTCCTCCGCCACACCTTATCTTGTTGTATAGCTTCAAAACCCCGGGTTGAGGAGGAAGCCCTCGCTCCCCCGGTTCTTCCTATGCAGGTCCAACGAAGAATGGAGCCCATCTGGGCTCACATCGTACCAGGAAGAGGTTCCTGGAGGTCTTGTCCTTTATCGACCTCGTCCGAGTCCTTCAGACCTCTAGGAGCCATGGCGAGACCTTCAGAAGATGCGGAAGACCTCCAGCTATGTTTTGAGCACTTCAGATGCGAGGGAGATGCCCGGAGAAGCCTATGCTCCATGATCAAAGCTCGTCGGGGGCGAGCTTCTTCCATGTTCCTCCAGGCACCTCCAGCGCCGTCAGATCAGGAGGCTCGGCCCAGATCGCACGTGGACCGTCAGATGAAGCCCCGCACTCACCGTCCGATCAGCGAGGCTGATCTAATCTCGGCCATCATCTGCGAACCGTTATCGACCGACGAATGCGCGACGCGTGTCAAGTGGACGAAGGTCAACCATCGGATCAAGCGCATGTTGGGGGTAAATTTCAGACACACCCCCCGCCTTTTTGTATTTATCTTTTAATGCTATAAATAAAAATCCCCATTGTAAATAAATTGTAAAATTTACGGAAGGCCCCCTGTAGTTTATGTATTTGCATATTAGTCCCTCTGCGCCTCACGTGCAGCACCCACGTGAGGCGCGTGATTTTTGCATTTAAACCCCGCCAGGTTCTGTTAGTTGTAGAACAACCCCACAAATAAAAATGAATGTTTATTTTTGTAGTAATATTTGCACTGAGGCCCCTGAGAAACATTTTATTCGCAAATATGCCCCTGCCAGGCTGATTAATTGTTGTATGCTTTGTCCATTTATTCCCTGCCTCATCTTGACTTGAAAAATTTTGCAAAAATGGATATAAGCTCCTGTTAGCCTGTTCTTGGCCGCTATATTTTTAGTTTTTAATTTTGTTGCATTCTTGCATTTATTTAAAATAAAAAACATGCATTTTATTTATTGTCTAGCTTACAAAATACCAAAAAAATATTAAAAGACCTTGAAAATTTCCAAAAAAAATCCCTACGTGTATTTTGACCTATTTTAGTGTCATTCCAAAAATCCCTAAAAATCTCAAAAGAAAAACCTTAAAAAATCAAAAATACACAAAAACTTCAAAAACATTTATAAAATTAAAGAAAACTCAGAAAAATATAAACTCAGTTCATGTTTCTTCTATATTTTATTATCTCTGTTTGAAAAATAGTGTGGAAAAATTTTGTGGATGTTTGCTATTTTTTATTTCTATTTTACTTCACAGCAGTACCTATTTCACTGTTTTCTTTTATTTCAGCATTTAAAAATACCAAAAACAATTTGAAAAATACCCAAAAATCACCAAAACAATAAAAAATTATAAAAAATACCAAAAAGATTTGATTTCTATATTTTTGAGCGTTTTTATATATTTTTATAAATATTGTATCACTCCTCTCTCCCCTTTATATATATATATATTCCCCTATTGAAAAAGGAAAAAAATAATATATATATATATCTATATATATATAAATATATTTATTAATGACTAAAATTCTAAAATTAAAATAATATATATATATCTAATGTATGTACTATATGCTATATACTCACCCTTTATGGGTATATATATATTTATTTATATATTTATATTCTATAAAATATATATATATATATATACATTACCTAATTATATTACTAAAATAAAAAAATAATAAAAAATATATATGTATATATAAAAGAGATAAAAACCCACAAAATAGGCTTCACACATGGATGACTCTGTGGCACATGCATATCTTAGGCTACTGCACTTTTGTATTGCTCTCTGTGGTTCGACCTCTACATGCTTAGTCACTGTACATTTTGTGGTAGAGTAATAAATATTAATTCACATCCTTGGGACTCAATTGTTTTATTCTTTTATTGTGGATTAATGGCTAATCAACATGGGTATTCTGCGAGCGGTCGCCTCAGCGACACTTTATACATATTATTCATGGTGACCCTTGCGGAATAATCGCGTTATCAGTGGCCTCAGTATTACCTCCTCCAACTGGTGAAATGGCGGCCTTAGTACCGCCGGTGGGATCAGCATCCGTGGTGGCATCAGTACTACCGCCATCATCTCTAGCGGCCTCAGTACCGCTCTCCTCCTCGTCGGGCGCTCTGGAAATGGTCTCTGGGTATCGCTCAGACGAGGCGCCGCCTGCTAGCATCCTACCGCTCCTAAGTGTGACAAAATCAGTATCAAACAAATATGCAGACATATCTCCAAATGTATCACTAGGAGTGGCATACTCAGTACAAACTACCTGCTCAGACTTCCTCTTGAGGTTGTTCGGATTGGGCTCTATCTGGGAAGGGATGGCGGCCTTCCCTCTCACGATGTCCCAAATCTCCCGGTGGAACTCATACATCTCCCTTCGGAATGTAGCCTGCTGATCTGTAAGGAGGCGGGCTATGTCATCCAAGGCGGGGTTCTCATAGGATGGCCCATGAGAACCTGACGGGTAGCCTCTCTGGTAGTGAGGCTGCTGCTGCCGCTGCTGTAGGTGAGAGGGGTATGACTGTGGATGATGCTGCGACTGATGAGGCTGATCACGCCTCCAAGAATGTCCCTACTGATAGGGACGAGGACCATACGACTGTGACTGCTGCTGTTGTTGCTGAGTATACGCTGGGGGCTGCTGCTGCTGGTGATCCCTATGATGGTTGTACTGGCCACCCTGTCCTTACGGCTGCTGCTGGGAGCTGAAACCTCCGGCCGACCAACGGAATCGGGGATGGTCTCGTCGGATACCGGGCTGGGGTCGGTCGTACCAAATCCCGTTGACATCCATCAATAGCTCTGACTCATACGGGGCTGGCGAAAGTACTGCTAGAGGCTGATCCAGCTGGTATATCACCATCTGCATGTCCGGAGATGGCGGTGACTGGTAAGTGGAATGCGGCTGCTGGTACGGCTCCGCCTGTACAAGGTGAACCTGTCTAGGCTGTTGGTGGCTGGAGCGCTGGAACGAGTTGTTGCTGCTACTCGGATCGCCTCGTGCCTGAAGACGGGGCTGGGAAGCTGTCTGTGCCTCCTGGAGACACATGAGCTATGTCTTCAGGTCACTCAGAGTCTGTGCCATCTGCTCCATCTGCGTGATGCCCGGGCACTGCTTCTTCTCAATGATCTCCATCCGGTCCAACTTCTCACTGATGATCCCCATTTCGGCGGCTGTGGACTCGGCATGTGCTGCTGCCGCTGACAAACTGGAAGGACCGACATCAACCCGTGCTATCCTCTGGTACTACACGGTCTGTGGCTGGGGTCGTCCCTGTATGTAGAGTCGGGTTTGGGACATCACCATATAGTTCTCTGCCATCTCCTCGTAGATGGCCCAGACCTGATCGTAATCCTTGGCGAAATAGGACCCGCCACAAGAAGCATTCACCAGGCCCTGCAGCTCTGGTGTCAGCCTGCTGAAGAAGCTCTGAACTAGGTTCGGCTTCGAGATGTCATGGTGCGGGCATCTGTCAGTCAGCTCATGGAACCACTCCCATGCCTCATGGAACTGCTCATTGGGGAGCATGAAGAAGTTGTTGATCAGGGCTCTAGCTGCGTTCGTCCGCATGAGTGGATAGTACTTGTGCAAGTACTCGGTGTGGAGCTGCTCCCAGGTGTAGACGAACTTCCCCAAGTGCTTCAGCCAGGTGGTTGCTCTGTCAGCTAAGGAGAAGGCAATCATGCGGATGGTATCCTGGTCCACCTGTCTATCGTGGATTGTGCTGCATATCATCAAGAACTCCTGAAGGTGGAGATGGGGCTCCTCTGTAGCGAGCCCATGGAACCAAGGGAGAAGCTGCAAAGTGTTCGGGGGGAACTTGAAATCCCCCACGATAGCTGGAAGAACGACCTAATGATGCATCAAAGTCGATCCGAGGTTGTGTAACTCCCGCATCGATCTCGGTGGATCTGTTGTTGCTGCTGCGGTGGCTGCGGCTGCCGCATCGTCGGGTATCCTTGGCCCGTCTTCGGGCTCGCGCTGGTCGCGAGCGGCTCTCAACTGCTACATCTCACGCCTCATCTCTATCATGAATGCTCCCTGATCCCTCAACTGCTGCTGAACTGTCTCGAGGGAGGTGATCAGGGTGGAGTTGATCGCACCCTGGTCCATAATGAATGTTTGCTCATGCTGGGGACCTCTGGTGCGGTCATCACTGTTGCCGTCCATGGTCTCTGCAAAAGCAAAAGACCCAAACTCAGGTGCCGATAAATCATTTGACGGTCTCTCCTCTGGCACTGGTATCTCGGAACTGAAAGAAGGGGGTCGAGGGGGAACAGGGTGGAGTCGAACTCGGGTTTGGAGAGCGGATCTCGGCTCTCGCGAACCAACCTAGATGAGCGAGCAGAAGTGCTGGGAAGCTGATGAATACCCATTCATCACTCTTTATTCTTATATTTTAGCTACAAAAACCTTTGCAAATGCATGTAGATATGTGTAAATAGGAATAATTACCAAAAGCATGCATTGTGTAAAAACCTATAATTAGCATGTTTTTGTGCAAAAATAAAAGAATAAAGATTAAAAAGAAAAAGAGGGAAATATTTAGAATAAATATTGAGCAACCTAACCCAAGGGAGGGCTCAGCATGGGCCTGACCGCATAAAAGCCAAAGTAGAGGGAGATAGGGGCTCTTGTGTACATATTTATGTAAATAAATAAAAATATTTTTCCTCACCAAAAATTTGCTTGTAAATACTTGTATATATTTATTAATATAAAAACAAAAGAAAAATAAAAAATCAAAAAGATTAAAAACACCCTTTCACCATGTACATAAACCATACCTATATATATTTATTTAACCATGTAAATAAATAAAGTTATTTTCCAAACTTTTTGTAAATATTCTATGCTATATATTGTAAATAAATAAAATAAAAAGAATCAAAACAAAATTCAAAATAAAAATAGAAAAATCAAAAATATAAAAATATCTTGTATATATACCTACATATAGTGCATATTATATAAATAACCTATTTTTATTTCCAAAAATTAATTAAAAATCACAAAAAATAGAGAAAAATAAAATAAACATTTTTTATGTTTTAAGTTTTTGAAAATTCGGTCATTTTCTGGCTCAAAATAATTGAATAGAAACTCAAAGCTTGGCGGGCTCTGATTGGTCCACGGGGGATTGTTGACCCCCGGTCAACTCCCCCCCCAGGACCACCAGAGCCGGGTCCGTCCTGCCCGACCCGTCTTCTCCTATTTTTACCCGGCTGACCCGACCGCCATTAACCCAAACCCTGGGTCCGAATTATCCTCCTTGCATCCGGCATCCTCGCCGGAGCCGCTCCCTCAGGATCCGCGCGCTCCTGAGCTTGCCCGGACCCCCTCTTCTCGGACCCCTAGCCATATAAAGCTGGAGCTCAGCCACCTTCCCACGCTATCTTTGGCCATTTGCGTAGCCTTTCAGTGAGCTCCAGAGAGAGAGCGAGGTGACAGCTCGCGTCCCCGACCTGTTGCAGCGAGGAAAGCCGGCGAATCCACTGATCCGGTGGAGTCACCGCCGTAGCTCCGCCACCTGAGCGAGCTTCGAGCCTCGGGCAGAGACATCCCTCGAGGCGACGACCGGGAGCTTCCCCAGCTCCGCCACAGTCTATTCCTTTACCCAGGTAGTCCCTTAGCTTAGCTATTTCATCTAATTTCCGTTTACCCCTAATCTTCGCCGTCGTCATCTTTCTTTGATTCACCCCGGTTCCGACCACCGTTCGACCATCGGACCCGACCCACATCTCCGCCTTCCTCCGCCGCACGTTCTCCACCCACTCACACAACCCAGCTCACACAGGAGCTGGGAACCGGGCTCCACCGTCTTCCACCTTCGCCGGAGCCCGTCGCCCCGACGCACCAGCCACCTTCACATCGCCTAACTGGGTCGAGGCAGTTTGCCCTCGACCCACGAGTCTTCTGAGCCCCTTTGCAGGTCCTACCAAGCCCATCTGAGGTCTTGGTCCTTCTGGCCGGGAGACCCAGCTCCGCCGACCGTGCCTGAGCTCCTCCGGGCTCGGGTCGATCATCGGAGCGCTGCAGCAGACACAGGAGCGCACCAGCGTTCTTCTCCGATCATCAGAGCGCTCCGAGGAGGAGGCCAGCACCCGCACGAGCCCGGCGAAGTTCGCCGGGGACCAGTTCTTCCAGCACCCTCCAGCGTCGTCGGATCAGCTCCCTAGATCCAGGCGTCATCTTGACCGTTGGTTCCTGGAGCGCCCGTGGACGTCAGATCTGAGGCGACTGATCCGGACCGTTAGATCCACACGTGTCCTGGCCCAGACCGTTGGATCCACCAGAGCAGCACCAGCGTTGAGAGCCGCCCCCCATTTGGACCGTCCGATTTACAAGTGGCAGCCATCCAGCCACTCCGGTTAATAAAGGGTAATTTGCCCTTAGGCCCTTATCTTTGCGTTATTTCGTATTAGTCCTGTAAATATTTAAGTGCGTTGTTTAGTTTTAGGTTTATTTGCACGATGGACCCTGAGCTTTAGTGTAATTGCATATATACCCTGCCTGTTGTGAGCCACGTGCGTCGTCACGTGTTTTGTTGGTGTATTTGCAGTCTATGCCCTTGTAGTTCTGGTTGTTATGAAATGAATGGAAGTTTTTAGTTAATTGCATTTATACCCCTGTGTGTGATTGTTTTACACGTGCGTTTTATTTTGGGTTATTTGTAGCTGAGCCCCCTGGACTTTTGGTACGCGTTACCAATTGGTCCTCGGGACTTATTTTCCTTACAAAGAGGTCCCTGAGTGCCCCAGACACGCGCTTGGCGCGTGTTTTGCTGGGTATTTTGCACCAGGACCCCCAGAACTTTGGGTATTTGCATTTCAGTCCCTGTGCACAGTACCCTTTTGTTATTTTTGAATAAAATATCAAATCACCTCCAAATCCAATGAGAATTTGACACATGGCTCCTGCCATGGTGTAGGATTTTCAAGGATTTTTTAGGACATTTTTGGTTTTGTTTGATATTTTGAAAAATTCAAAAACCTTAATTTTTGTTACTGTCTAGTTTGGAAAATCACAAAAAATATAAAAACTCCCTTAAAAATTCCCTAAATATTAGCTACTGTTTAGTTGGTGTTCCTTGATTTTCTAGCTAATTTTGGCTATTTTTCATTGCTTAAAAACCTTAAAAACTTAAAAACACCAAAAAGCCCATAAAAATTCTAGTAAATAATTTAAAAACCCAAAAATAATAAATTTGGTACCCAAATTTTCCTTGTTTCTTCTATTTTACAGGAAAATTACCTCCAGGCCATTTTGAGCCCTTAGATATTTTATCAAGGGCTTTTTGGCTCGGCTGGACAGTACCTCTTGTTTTTACCACTGCTTGATTTTTAGAAAATAAAATAAATATCAGAAAATTATCAAAAATTCACCAAAAACCTAAAAAAATATAAAACACAAAAAAAATATTTTTATTTTGATTTTTGGTTGAATTTTGATGCATTAAATAATTTGTTGAAGTGTGCTTGTTTTTGTTTTTCTTATTTTCTTTACATATTAAAAATCAAAAAAAATATAAAATAATTAAAAACCACTAAAAACATTTTGTTTCTTTATTTTATTTGTTTTTACTACTTCGTAGGCCTTCGGCCAATCCGTGCTCCTTGAGTTCGACCCTGGGTGCTATACCAGGTTAAACATATAGCAGGACCGCTTCTCGTATTTTGATTGCTTGATTTGTCATTAGTGGTTCATTTTTCTTGTTGACCCGAGTCTGAGTGATTGAGGTCTCAATGACCTTCTAGACACCTTGCCTTGGTCAATCAGACGGTCATCAGAATGGCGCCGTTGCCGGAGAGCACGGCTTAGTAGTTGATTTTCTTTCGTTTTTATTTTCGCGGCTTTTCGCGGCTCTTTCAGAGCTCGCGGCTCTTCGCGGCTTTTGTTTATATTTTCTTTTTGTCTTATTTAGCTTTATTTTCTTTTTCTTTTATTTTTGTTTTTGTCTTCTTTTGTGTGTTTATTTTATTTTACATTTTTGCATATATACCCTTTTATTTCTATTTCTTTTTCTCTTATTATTATTCGATAATTGGTTCTGACCACTCTATTTTCTCTTGCGAGGGCCCGAGGACCGAGGCGGCTGATTTCGAGAAGCCGGTGCAACCGCGGGATTCGGAGGCGGCTCCCTTCTGTACGGAGCCGCAGGAGAGAGTGAGAGAGAGTTGAGTGGGTGAGGATTAGGGTAGACTTTTATTTTTACTCTATTATTATTGTAATAATACAGGAAACTGGACTTGGACTCTTCTGCCGTAGCGGGTCTGTTTCGCCGAGCACCGGTGTGCTCGGGGGACCCTTAGGACTTGCGCGGTTTTTCGCGGTTTTTCGCGGTTTTATTTTATTTTCTTTCTGCCTTTTCCGGTGTTTACGCGGTTTTTGCTCGAGCCCCTAGACTTAGGAATTTCTGGTGAATGTGCCGTAATTAGTAGGATCCACACACCTAACTGCTTATCTGTTTCCATAGATCGTTAATTGGACATACTTAAAAATCACTAATAAAAATAACCGACTCATTTGCCTTCGTAGCCTACGTGCCGCAGCCCGTCCTGTATAGCGCTTACTCCTACCCCCGATTTGTCGGACAGAGGAGGGACGGGCCAAGACCGGACTCTTTGGCTTGGAGGTCGGTGACCGGTTAGACGGTTCTTCGCTAGAATTGCTCATCTAGGACTCGGTTTTCCCCGTTACATCATTTAGGTAGTTTCCTTTCTGTCTTTACATTTATGCGCGGATCATATTGCATGTAGAGTGCTGGAGACAGGTACGAATTTCTTACTCAGCATGCATCATTGATTTATCGCGCATCGGCTTTTTCGTCTTCTCCCCCCTGTTTTGGACTTAATAATCAGGAGAACCGAAAAATTCGTTAGGCCGTTTGTTTTTATTTGAAAAATATTAAAAACAAAAATAATAAAATCGGGACTGCTAATCATACTTGACCTAAAAGACACTTCACTGAAAATCTGTCTTGGGAGAGTAACCCCCTCCTTGTCTGGTTTGGATGAGCGAGAGAGTGATCCGCACATTAGGATAGAGCCTCCGATCTTTTCTTGACTGATTACCGGCTTTCAGTACAGGACAGTCGGTTGAGAAAGATCTGGATACCTATTGACCTCACGTAATCGCTCTGATAGACTGGATGATCACCTAAAATAAAATTGACAAGATAATTGACCGATCCCTTCGGTCTTCAGCTCTGTGTGCGTAGGTGAATTGGGGGTTTGCTTGTTCATCTTGTTTGATTGCCAGATCCCTTCGATCCTTTCTCATCTATCCCCATCCCTCACCTCCCTTCATTTCTCTATTCTTCTTCTCCCTGATCCCTGGATGATGGATTCCCCTCACTACGAGCCGACTCTTACGGCTTCTTCTCTATCTTCTAACCATCACTCCAGTCCACCTTCTAGGGAGGGCGGATCTCCGACCAACCCCCCGCTCCCTCCCTCCCTTTCATCTCACTACTCTGGGCATGCTGAGCGAGACGTCCGAGGACACCCGATAGAACAGATGCGAGACCCGGACGATGCTGATACTGAGTTGAGAGCGCACTCCGTTGGTGATCAGAGAGAGCAGTGGAGACCAGCAGACAGATCCTATTCCGGAGGGATGGAGGAGTAGATAGCACATGGAGCTCAGTCAGCTTCTACACTAGGTCCATTCGTCTTGGATTTGGATTACATTCAGCGACTGCCGACATTTTCAGGAGAGGCGCACGAGGAGCCTTATCTTCACCTGTCCGCTTTCGAGGAGTTTTGTAGAGCACAGAGATATTCAGACATCACTGCAGAGGAGCTGATGAGCAGGACCTTCCCCTTCACGCTTCACGACAGAGCCATGAGGTGGCACCGACGATTGGGGAGGACATTCGAGACATGGGGAGAGCTATGCCGAGAGTTCTTGCAGAGATACTTCCCTCCACGAAGAGAAGATTTCATGCGGTCTTTGATCATGGACTTTTCAGTTGACCCCCAGGAGCCATTGCACGAAGCATGGCCGAGGTTTCTTGACCTCTTGAGGAGATTCCCTGAGCACGGACTTCCACTTACATACTTGATAGAGATCTCCATGCGGGGGATGACCGCAGAGCAGATAGCACTGGTGATTACCACATGTGGCGGTTCACACCGCAGTTCCGACATTCACCTACTGGAGACCATCTCGAGACTACTTTCACAGAGTTCTTCTACACGAGATGCCTTGGTCGGGACAACACATGCGGACGATGCAGTGCCAGTGTGGTGTGTCACTTTACATGATGAGACAGTTTCTACACACCAGCCCGAGGACATGGAGCTGACAGCACCACGGACAGAGGAGATGACTTCCTTAGCAGAGGTTCGGACCCAGAGTCTACTTGAGTTCCCGTTGGTTTTCCAGCTGGAGTTCGAGGTAGCCCCAGAGTTTCCAGTCGACGAGTCTTGGATATCAGATCTGCTGATACTCCAGAAGCCAGAGGAGCCCCAGCTTTTGCAGCCATTGACTCAGCTATTTCAGTTTCCAGTGCCGGAGGAGTCAGTTTCCTTCCTGCAGAGACACTTCTTGGATGCAGACAGTCACCAGGACTCAACCCAGCAGCCACAGCTCGACGAGGGACACCACTTTGAGAGTACAGACACCGAGAGTCCCGTCTTCGAGCCTTTTATCCTCCACTTTGATGAGACAGATACATTTGCTGAGGACCAGCTGATAGCCAGCATAGCCGCAGAGCGAGGATCAACCGCAGACACTTTGCCAGCTTCCGCGGTGTTGACTAGTACCTTCTCCTGCTTCCAGATTGCCGAGACTTACACTTCCGATGATGATGCAGCCTGGTGCACTGAGTGGATACTTGATAGCAGTGCAGATGCCCATCTAGACCCTGATCCTCTTCTTTTCATTTTCGATCATGCATCTATCCCCGAGGGTTATCTGCTGGAGGATGCCGCACTCGATGAGCACTCGGGTTCACCTTCTGAGAGTGTTTCTGATCTGGCGGAACACAAAACCGAGTCTTTAGATCATTCTGATTCTGATTCTTCTCACCTCGACGACCCTCGCGAGGATGAGCCCATTCTGAAGATATTCGATGATCTGCCTGATCTTCTTCCATTCTATTCATCGGATATCAGTCTGTTTAGAGAGTCTCCTGATCTTGATTGTCCATACCTGCTTGAGACACTGATTGACGTGGAGGATTCTATTACTGATCCATCCTTCTCCACGTTTGATTTCTTCGGCTCTATACTCTCACTCCAGTCTGAACCAGAGCCGATGATTTCTTTTGTGCTACCGGATCCCGATCATTTCTTCCCATATCTTTGGCCGGTAGCAGACACCCGCCTGATTGCATACCTGGGTGTCTTACTTTACACTGTTGAGTTCGTCGTTGTTCTCACACCGAGACTGCGGCGACAGTACGGCATTCGACTTACGATGCCGTCCTGAACCTTGATACTGCATTATCCTAGCCTTTGCGCCCAGCTAGGGGCGTAAAATCTAGCGCTCGTTGAGAGGCACCTCAACATTGTACTCTTTTGTTTATACGTGTTTTGTCTTATTTTGATCCTTCTTTCTTCCGTTCTTGTTTTCACCCCAGGTCTCGCTTAGGATTGTCTTTGCTATACTTAGGATATTGCTCATCCTAAGTATAGGGGGGTGAAAACACCGGGTTGTTCTTTGTTCTGTTGCATCACTTCTGTTGTGTTGCCTATACTTAAGGTTCTTCACCTTAAGTATAGGGGGAGTGATGTCTCATCCTTCTTGTATATATTCGTGATTTTCTTCGTGTTTTGCTACCCCTGTTTTGCTGCCTATACTTAGGGATCTTTCACCCTAAGTACAGGGGGGGTAGACCCTGTACATTCTGCACTCAGATTTTCCCTTAGTATACAGCCTGCTATACTTAGGATTACTTGATCCTAAGTATAGGGGGAAGACCTGAGAACCTCTTGACTTCTATCTTTTCTCTTTGTATAGCCTTTCTTTTCACTTCCCTATACATAGCACGAGTTATGTCTTCATCGCTCTTGACTCTGAGGACATCGTTCGAGCTAAGTATAGGGGTGTGTATATATTTCATATATACTTTAGCCATAACTCGTACTTTGTGTGAGTGTGTTAATAAATAAAATGGCTAAAAACCACAAAAATTAAAAAATTTTCATGTTCATAATCTTCTTTTATTTGCACATACATAGCTAGTGTACAAATTATTTTTGTAAAAATGATTTCAAAAATCTTTTGTGTAAAGCTTGTGTAAATATTTTTGTATCAAAATTATGTATATAGTACAAAATTTTTCCAAAATGTTTTGAAAATCAAAAAGTTTGCAAAAATCTTGTGTAAATGTGTGTAAATATCTTTTTGCAAAACTTGCACTTCATGCATCATTCATTCATGATTTCAAAACATTTTTCAAAAATTTTGCATGATTGTAAAACTTTGTGTAAATAAGCATCTTTTTGTACATATGTATATAGTTTTTCTGGATGATAGTTGACATTTAAACTAGCCTGGAATCAAATTGAGAAATGGAGCTTGATTAAGATCTTAATCCACCTAATTTCTAAGAGGAACCTTATAGGACTTAGGTTTAAGGCTTTTTAGGTCCACGGTGACTTAATTCTTTGTGTCCACTAGGCTATGATCACATGTCATCTCAATGAGCCTAAGTAGAGCACTTAACAACAACACATGACTCATATACATTATGGCTTTACTTGGACACCAGCACTATGCACCGAGCTCTCTACGGATGAGGTGGTGAGGAGGCAGTCTTCCTTGACTTGGGGTAGCATATGAGGGTAGTACTTCTAGGTGGAACCTCTCTTCTTCTTATAGTGAAGGAAGTGCGTCTCAACTTGGTCTGGTTGCCATGAGGTCCAACGACGGGAGTTGTGGGTTGCAATAAAGCTTCAAAAGAGGGTTAGTCTACTGGCTCAAGAGGAAAAACTCCTTGTATATATGCTGCACATGTATATGTTGTACAGATGCACTTGAAAAAAAATGTGCAAAAAGAAAAGAACTCCAAAAAAGTGGTGGGTCTGAGAGAAAATGATAATCCCACCGGAGTATGTATATAGAGTGCAATAAGCAAAGCTTGGTTTCATGTTCCACCTGTTGTAGCTTGCAGCAGGGAGACTTGGCTACACTGGTCAAGCTCCCAAGGGTACTTGGCTACACTGGCCTTGACCCATTCTCTTCTTCCCCCTCTTCTTGAGCCGGTTGAACTTGAACTTAGAAGGGAATACCCCGCTCCTCGAGGAAAGAGTGGCCAGATTGAGGTCATAGAGTTACCTTGTTGGGGAGGGTTGTCAAGTTGCCATTTCTGAGGTGGAGAGCTTAGACTTCACATTCACATGACAAGAAAAGATTCATGGTCTTCAGGGTTTGTGATTGATGACTTGTTCTGATCTGGAGCATCGAGGAGTCTTGGTTATAGATTAGTGGAACTTTGAGGCTGTTAGGTTTTAAGCTTAAGTCTAAATAAGATTCCGACACATTAATAATCCAAAGATCTGATCGAGCTCCATACCCCAATTTAATGAAGGCAGGTTTAATAATCAACCTTGATCCATGTACATCCTCTTTTTCTTTTTCTTCCTTTCCTTTTCACTTCTTTTTCAAATAAGTGTTTGCTAAGGAACTAGCAAAGTTAAGTATAGGGGGGTGATGAATACCCATTCATCACTCTTTATTCTTATATTTTAGCTACAAAAACCTTTGCAAATGCATGTAGATATGTGTAAATAGGAATAATTACCAAAAGCATGCATTGTGTAAAAACCTATAATTAGCATGTTTTTGTGCAAAAATAAAAGAATAAAGATTAAAAAGAAAAAGAGGGAAATATTTAGAATAAATATTGAGCAACCTAACCCAAGGGAGGGCTCAGCATGGGCCTGACCGCATAAAAGCCAAAGTAGAGGGAGATAGGGGCTCTTGTGTACATATTTATGTAAATAAATAAAATATTTTTCCTCACCACAAATTTGCTTGTAAATACTTGTATATATTTATTAATATAAAAACAAAAGAAAAATTAAAAAACAAAAAGATTAAAAACACCCTTTCACCATGTACATAAACCATACCTATATATATTTATTTAACCTTGTAAATAAATAAAGTTATTTTCCAAACTTTTTGTAAATATTCTATGCTATATATTGTAAATAAATAAAATAAAAAGAATCAAAACAAAAATCAAAATAAAAATAGAAAAATCAAAAATATAAAAATATCTTGTACATATACCTACATATAGTGCATATTATATAAATAACCTATTTTTATTTCCAAAAATTAATTAAAAATCACAAAAAATAGAGAAAAATAAAATAAACATTTTTTATGTTTTAAGTTTTTGAAAATTCGGTCATTTTCTGGCTCAAAATAATTGAATAAAAACTCAAAGCTTGGCGGGCTCTGATTGGTCCACGGGGGATTGTTGACCCCCGGTCAACTCCCCCCCCCCAGGACCACCAGAGTCGGGTCCGTCCTGCCCGACCCGTCTTCTCCTATTTTTACCCGGCTGACCCGACCACCATTAACCCAAACCCCAGGTCCGAATTATCCTCCTTGCATTCGGCATCCTCGCCGGAGCCGCTCCCTCGGGATCCGCGCGCTCCTGAGCTTGCCCGGACCCCCTCTTCTCGGACCCCTAGCCATATAAAGCTGGAGCTTAGCCACCTTCCCACGCTATCTTTGGCCATTTGCGTAGCCTTCCAGTGAGCTCCAGAGAGAGAGCGAGGTGACAGCTCGCGTCCCCGACCTGTTGCAGCGAGGAAAGCCGGCGAATCCACTGATCCGGCGGAGTCACCGCCGTAGCTCCGCCACCTGAGCGAGCTTCGAGCCTCGGGCAGAGACGTCCCTCGAGGCGACGACCGGGAGCTTCCCCAGCTCCGCCACAGTCTATTCCTTCACCTAGGTAGTCCCTTAGCTTAGCTATTTCATCTAATTTCCGTTTACCCCCAATCTTCGCCGTCATCATCTTTCTTCGATTCACCCCGGTTCCGACCACCGTTCAACCATCGGACACGACCCACATCTCTGCCTTCCTCCGCCGCACGTTCTCCACCCACTCACACAACCCAGCTCGCACAGGAGCTGGGAACCGGGCTCCACCGTCTTCCACCTTCGCCGGAGCCCGTCGCCCCGACGCACCAGCCACCTTCACATCGCCTAACTGGGTCGAGGCAGTTTGCCCTCGACCCGCGAGTCTTCTGAGCCCCTTTGCAGGTCCTACCAAGCCCATCTGAGGGCTTGGTCCTTCTGGCCGGGAGACCCAGCTCCGCCGACCGTGCCTGAGCTCCTCCGGGCTCGGGTCGATCATCGGAGCGCTGCAGCAGATGCAGGAGCGCACCAGCGTTCTTCTCCGATCATCAGAGCGCTCCGAGGAGGAGGCCAGCACCCGCACGAGCCCGGCGAAGTTCGCCGGGGACGAGTTCTTCCAGCACCCTCTAGCGTCGTTGGATCAGCTCCCTAGCTCCAGGCGTCATCCTGACCGTTGGTTCCTGGAGCGCCCATGGACGTCAGATCTGAGGCGACTGATCCGGACCGTTAGATCCACACGTGTCCTGGCCCAGACCGTTGGATCCACCAGAGCAGCACCAGCGTTGAGAGCCGCCCCCCATTTGGACCGTCCGATTTACACGTGGCAGCCATCCAGCCGCTCCGGTTAATAAAGGGTAATTTGCCCTTAGGCCCTTATCTTTGCGTTATTTCATATTAGTCTTGTAAATATTTAAGTGCGTTGTTTAGTTTTAGGTTTATTTGCACGATGGACCCTGAGCTTTAGTGTAATTGCATATATACCCCTGCCTGTTGTGAGCCACGTGCGTCGTCACGTGTTTTGTTGGTGTATTTGCAGTCTATGCCCTTGTAGTTCTGGTTGTTATGAAATGAATGGAAGTTTTTAGTTAATTGCATTTATACCCCTGTGCGTGATTGTTTTACACATGTGCGTTTTATTTTGGGTTATTTGCAGCTGAGCCCCCTGGACTTTTGGTACGTGTTACCAATTGGTCCTCGGGACTTATTTTCCTTACAAAGAGGTCCCTGAGTGCCCCAGACACGCGCTTGCCGCGTGTTTTGCTGGGTATTTTGCACCAGGACCCCCAGAACTTTGGGTATTTGCATTTCAGTCCCTATGCACAGTACCCTTTTGTTATTTTTGAATAAAATATCAAATCACCTCCAAATCCAATGAGAATTTGACACATGGCTCCTGCCATGGTGTAGGATTTTCAAGGATTTTTGAGGACATTTTTGGTTTTGTTTGATATTTTTAAAAATTCAAAAACCTTAATTTTTGTCACTGTCTAGTTTGGAAAATCACAAAAAAATATAAAAACTCCCTTAAAAATTCCCTAAAAATTAGCTACTGTTTAGTTGGTGTTCCTTGATTTTCTAGCCAATTTTGGCTATTTTTCATTGCTTAAAAACCTTAAAAACTTAAAAACACCAAAAAGCCCATAAAAATTCTAGTAAATAATTTAAAAACCTAAAAATAATAAATTTGGTACCCAAATTTTCCTTGTTTCTTCTATTTTACAAGCAAATTACCTCCAGGCCATTTTGAGGCCCTTAGATATTTTATCTAGGGCTTTTTGGCTCGGCTGGACAGTACCTCTTGTTTTTGCCACTGTTTGATTTTTAGAAAATAAAATAAATATCAGAAAATTATCAAAAATTCACCAAAAACCTAAAAAAATATAAAACACAAAAAAAATATTTTAATTTTGATTTTTGGTTGAATTTTGATGCATTAAATAATTTGTTGAAGTGTGCTTGTTTTTGTTTTTCTTATTTTCTTTACATATTAAAAATCAAAAAAAATATAAAATTATTAAAAACCACTAAAAACTTTTTGTTTCTTTATTTTATTTGTTTTTACTACTTCGTAGGCCTTCGGCCAATCCGTGCTCCTTGAGTTCGACCCTGGGTGCTATACCAGGTTAAACATATAGCAGGACCGCTTCTCGTATTTTGATTGCTTGATTTGTCATTAGTGGTTCATTTTTCTTGTTGACCCGAGTCTGAGTGATTGAGGTCTCAACGACCTTCTAGACACCTTTGCCTTGGTCAATCAGACGGTCAACCAAAGCGGTGCAGCCAGATGCTGCCTAAGAGACCTTCTACCCATCATCTTGATCTGGCGAGTTGGGCGGATGAGATCTGGTAACAACAATGATCACAAGCAAACCCCCGATTCACCTACGCAACGCGAGCTGAAGACCGTAAAGGCTCGGTCAATTATCTTGTCAATTTTATTAGGTGATCAGTCGGGATAACAGAGCGATTAACGTGACCTGTTAGGTAATCCTATATTTTCTCAACCGACTATCCCGTACAGAAAGAGCCGGTAATCAGTCGAGAAAAATATCGGATATGGCTCTATCTTAGTGTGCGGGTCACTCTCTCGCGCAAGCAAACCAGACAAGGAGGGGGTTGCTCTCCCCAAGACAAATTTTTCGGTGAAGTATCTTTTAGGGTCAATAGAGTTAACCAGTCCCAATTTTATAGTTCAAATTTTTGGGTATTTTTCAATAAAGAGCAAACGCCTACCGAATTATTCGGTTCTCTTGGTTATTAAGTCCAAAAATCAGGGGGGAGAAGACGAAAATGCCGATGCGCGAGAAAATCGATGATGCATGCAGAGTAAGAGATGCGTACCTGACTCCAGCAGTCTACATGCAAAATGATGCGCGCAGAATTTAAAGATTGAAATAAAACTACCTAAATGGTGCAAGCGGAAAACCGAGCCCTAAACAACAGTTCTACTTGAAAGAACATCTAGTCGACCACCAGCCTCCAATCCAAGAGTTCGGTCTCGATCCACCCCTCCTCCTCTCGACAAGTCGAGTTCAGGAGCAGCGCTTGACAGGGTGGGTTGCGGCACGTAGGCTCGAAGGTAGTGGATCAACTATTTTATTCATCTTTTTATTATTGGTCTAATTACCGATATATAGGTACATATGTATTAGGGTGTTTGGATCCTATTTATTACATCACAGTCAAGCAGAAAATCCTAAGGCTAGGGACTCGAAAAACCGTGAGAAACCGAATAGGCAGAAAAGAAATCAAAACCGCGAAAAAGCCGCGTAAAAACCGAGGGGTCCCCCGAGAACATCGGTGCTCGGCGAAACAGACCCCTAAAGTCTAACTCTGAAAGAGCGTCCTGTTGTCCTGTATTATTACAATATAGTTCAAATAGTGGTGGAAATAAAATCTACGCTACTCTAATCTAAGCTCCCACACTCGGCTGTCTCCTCGCGCTCTCCTGCGGCTCCGTACAGAAGGGAGCCACCTCCGATAGCCGCGGTTGCACCGGCTCCTCGAAAGTCGGCGCCTCGGTCCTCGGGCCCTCGCAAGAAAACAGAAGAGTGTCAAACCAGATAAAAATAAAGCAACTAAGACAAATAAAATAAAACAGGGTATATATGCAAAAATGGCAATAAAAATAAACAAGCAAAAACAAACAAAAACAAAAGAAAATAAAATAAAAGAAAATGAAAATAAAAAAATAAAAGTAAAAGCAAAACAAAAGCTGCGAAGAGCCGCGAACTACAAAAAAGCTGCGGAAAGCCGCGAAAACAATATAAAAAGAAAAAGAAATCGACTACTAAGCTGTGCTCCCCGGCAACGGCGCCATTCTGATGACCCGAAAAATGACCGAGAAGATTAAGGTGAATAAAATCTAGCAAAGGTCATTGCGACCTCAGTCGCTCGAGAAATCAATCGGCCGATCAAGAAAAATTATGGAACAGACCACCAAACGAAGACAAAAATCAATAAAACCAATAGTGGCCCTGGCTATGAGATTAGCCTGGTGTAGCACCCAGGGTCGGACTCAGGGAGCGCGGATTGGCCTTGCGGCCTACGAAGTAGTCTAAAAACAAATAAAATAAAAACAAGGAATTTTTGGTGGATTTTTAATATTTTTATACTTTTTTGGAATTTTTAATTATAAAGAAAATAATAAAACAATTAAAACACACAACTTTCAACAATTATTTAATTACTATAAAAAGCTCTAAAAATTCAAACAAAAATGTTTTCATGATTTTTATATTTTTTATTGTTTTTGGTGAATTTTTGATAATTTTCTGATTTTTATAGAATTTCTTAAAAATAAAATAAGGCACAAATCAATGCAAACTGTCCAAGATGTAACATAGTTCAATGTTCACTACAACAAAATTGGGCTAAAATGACATTTTTCTTTTCAAAATCTATCACTAAATTAGTCGTTGTTAAATAAAAAACATCATTCATTGTGAAGTGATTCTTATCCTTGAAATAGCAACAAATATCATATCCGTAGCTATATAATTAGCGGTAGTTATTATCTAAATAATTAGAGATGCTTAGTTAAAATTTTGAAAAATGAAAATGAATAAGTGTCACTATATTGATCGCCGTTGATAATATAGCAACGGATATGAGATTTAGTGCTAATTTCAAGTACACGAAATCATTTCACAATGAATAATAATATTGGCGGTATATATTTAGCATAGTGATGGGTTTTGAAAAAAAACATTATTATGACATGTTTTTTTTATAGTAGTTGTGGCAAGAATCAAATTCCTATGACATTTACAGATATTTTTTTATCTTCCCATATAAATATCACATGAGTGAATACATATGCGTTGTCATTAGGGATGCAAATAGACAGATACAGATAAAATAGAGGTGTTATCATATTCTTATCTCTTTTTAAATGCGAATACAGATGTGCATACATATATTGACAGATATGAGATGTATACTTATATCTTTAAAAAATAAATACAAATATAAAATTTATACTGATCACATACAAATATTATTAGAAATACTCTATTGTAAGTTTGAACATACATGTATTGGATGGAATCAACATGATATAAATATACTGGATGAACTTGTATCATAATAATTATACTAAATATGGTAAAATAAGATATAAAATAATATTATATACGGTTAAAAATAAATCTCCTATATTTACATATAAATATGTATATACAGATACTGATATTAGTGGATATTAAATTAATATTTATACTCGTATCTATTTTAAAACAGATACGGATACAGATGACAAAATCTGTATAAAATAGATACGGTGATGGATCGGATATATCATTATCGGTTTGCATCCGAAGTTGTCATCCATGTACACTTACACGAACACGAATATCGAGGGATACAAAAATGCATTATGATATCGTTAAGAAACGATATGGTTAGCGGACTGGATACATATTCATTCATTTGCACAAATTATCAATTTGGACAGAGGCCCAGAACACAAGTTGAAATACGAAACCCATGCCCTTACAAACTTCTATATTTGAGTGGACTCGGCCAGCAGCCCACGGGGCCCAAAATGTCAAGTAGGAAATGTAAACTATTACACGTACGCATCTATCTGGTTCTAGAGTATTTATAGTAATACCTTATATCCACCAATATGTATTCACTAATATTTGCAATTAATTAGTCTATCTGTAAATTCCGTAGGAACTGGTCAAGACGCCCTTACATGAAGCTCTGGCTCAACTGAACTCCCAGCGAGCTTGGTTGCTTATCCGGCGACCTCCGCCGGTTATGTTTGACAAGCTTCATCCATCTCCGTACTCCGACGAACTTCCTTGACCACCGTACTCGGTTACCACCACGATTAACTCTGTTAATCAAACCACTTGTAAGGAATGAACCTATGTCAGAATCCAATTCGATAAGAAAGTTGGAAAATTCAGTTTGAGTTCGATTCAATAACATATCTTCGAGTTCAAATTTACTTAGAAAAGAAATGTTCGACTTCAATTCGATAAGATCTCATTAACGATTTGATCTAAATTGAACTTGTTAGAAAGAGCAAGTTCTAAACTAATTCGAACTTGTTTGATAATAAAGTTCGATAGTCTGATAAAGTCCATGATAAATAATCCAACTTAGGATGTTACAAGCCGTATTAAAAGGGGTTCCCTAATAGTAGAAAGAGCTACTCGAGGAGACCTAAGCATGAATCGTACAACCGCTGCTATCACTAGGAATAAGTGATGGGCCATGTCGCAACGGGAACGTTACGAATATAAGTAGAGGAGGTTGTAATACCATGAAATTATATAGTCCCACATTTAAAACTTATGAAGTTTGAGAGTGAGTGGAGGATTACTTTTCGATGACTTAGGCTTAAGCATTTTGGGCGGTTGTCAATTAGTCAACTTGTGCAAGAATCCAACAAGTTATTAGAACCATTTTTACTTGATAATGGTACGAGAACCTAAGTCGAAGACGTAAACCTAAGTTCGAGACGTTAGAGTTAGTTATTCTTCAAATTCTACAATAAGAGGTAATTTTTTTCAAACATGTGACGATTATTCTGAGATAGACAGATAGATGATGTGAGTGAAAGGTAAATAATAATCATTCCCGAAAAGAGATGGTTAATCGTAATTAATAGTTATTGTGGGTGTGTGAGTATGTAGGCGTTGTGTTAGTCTACATGCATTTTTACAATTGTGTCCCTCTAAGATAGCCACTTCTTGAGTTTTATGCTTGCATCCCTACAATCTTCCACCTTTAGTAGTAGTACATATTCATTACTTCGTCTACGCAAAAATGTAAACCATGATTTGTTCAAATCAAGATTTATTTAAGAAAGACTCTATTATAGTTGCGCCTATACATTTTTGCATTAGTTAACCAACAAATAAGGGGTAAAAATAGATTGACGGTCTAACATGATCCTCTGTCACCCCTTCTTCGTCTCTAGCCCATGCATCAAGAAAATCTCTTTCTTTGAATCCACTCCCCTCCTTATCTTTGAGATTCCAAGAGCTGGAATCTCTGATTTTGACGAGTTGCTTAGTCATGGGAAGGGTAGCATTTCCACAGTTCATGGGGTTACATTGATGTTCAAGCATGTTGTTGATATCAAAGGAGCACTTGGCCTCAATTCAACCTTCAATGTTTAAGTAGCTATAGCCAAGAATGTTGTAGCCCACATAGAGCTACACAATGAAGATGAAGGTGATGCTGAGGAAGGATGATGGCATGAGTATTGCACATGTGAGCCTATGGTGAACCATTACACAATAAAAGTTATGCAATCATTCATTTATAAGAAACACAATATAATTAAGTTTGCACGAATAGGTCTCTTTGTACAATCATGGTTAGGCCATCTTGATATCACATAGCTATTGATCTAAAAGTTAGATCATACGAGCTGATGCAAGGTTGTAGATCTAAAGAGTTGGATTGAGGATACAACCAACATCGTCAACTAACTATCAAGAAGGATCTACAACTTAAGAAAGAAATGGCAGTCTTTCTCAAAAGGCTGATGTCCAACCAACCTCTTGATGCGAGTCATTTTCATAGGAATATAGATTCATAAGTGTTGGATAAGTTAAAGTCAAAGAGTTGACTTGATGAGATCAAGGTAACTTAAGACTTGTATCATATGTTGTCATGAAATAGGAAGCATCTTATGATCGGAGATAAATATATCTATCTATTATAGTATGTATATTTGACAGATCATAGGTTGATGGGCTATCAATATTTATATATCGACGAGCTGGTGTGCATGTAAGATCGCATGAGGTGTATAATCTCTCAAAGAAATAATTTAGGTTCACTGAATTGGAGGAGATGAGATTAGTCATGTGATATTAGGGTCAATTAAATTCCATTGATGGTCGTCCTGTTTAGGAAATAAGATAAGAATTTGACAGTATAATTTATGATCCGGAAAGCATATAATCGAATGAGAAACTTATTGATAAACATCAAAGAAGCAATCAAATGAAGATTTGAACTTCGAGTTTCACTAAAGTTTTCCAATATGTAGGATGTACGAGCATTGAGAATACTCGAGTGTAATGCGATCTTAATAGATTCTATTCCATGAATCTTCCATTCCGAAGGAGTAATGAAACATTATGTATTTTAGTGACTCCAATAAGAGATTGTAGGGATAAGATAAGATTTGTTCATGATTCATCAAATTATATCATAGTCCAAAGAGTTGGATATTGATCTAAAATGGTTCAGAGTCAATGAGAAGATTAAATTCAATATCTAATTTTATCAGATAACTCGAAGAGGTTTAATTATGATATAAATATCAAGTCAATATACTTGGTCTATAGATCTCCTTGAACTTATCTCCAAATGCCATAAATGTTGCACATGAGTCCTAATTGGATTAGGATTCATATATTAAAAGACCGATCAATAATAATGTCGAATAATATTGATTAGTACTATGTGAGTGTGATTCACATAATTAGACATGCAACACTAATCAATAATAGCATGAATATGATTTACATAAGTGGACGTATAATGATTATTGTGAATATTGATTCATCGATTAAACGATAATAGTATGAATATGATTCGTATTTAATTTAAAGACTAGAATGTAAATTTGATATATACAATATATATGCTAATGGGGATTGGATTCACATTGAACACAAATAAATGTAAATTGAATTTACAACTAATTTTAGGTTAATGATTATGATTCATTCCTTTGGAGGATGTATTGATTGTCACAATTTAATTATGGAAAAATAAAACAATTGATTCTAGTACAAAGAGGAAAGGAAATAGAAGAAAGAAACGATCTTCACTACATGTGGTGGATGGCTAGATATGGAGAGTATGATTCTCCATGTGACCTTCCACTATTTCTCTCTCCATCAATGGGAGATTGCAATCTTGGCATGGAGATTGATCTTTCTTTTATTCTCTTTCTAATTCTATTTGAAACATGACTCAATACTAGCAATCCCTCTAAGAAAAGGTAGCTAAATCCTATCCATCAGCTAGTCTATATATGGAGTGTCTTGGATCCTCATGAAGGGCACTCAAGTTTTCATAATTTTTAGTCTCTCAAAGGAGAAGAAGAGGAATCATTTCTTTTTTATCTCCAAAGAAGGCATCCATCTCTCTCTTCCTCTCTACTACTCCTGGTGGTCTGATGACTTTCGCATGGAGAATCATCTTCTTGGTGGAGAAGGAGAAATTCTCTCAAGTTCACATGAGGCACACTAGTCATCTTCGTGCCTATAAGTACATGCTTTGTTGGATTAAAGTCAAGTTGGTAGGTCTCTTACTTCGGAGGCTATGATCTTGATCATGATTTATGGGTACGATTTTCTAATCTCACGTGATTACAAAAATAATTCGGAAATAGTTTCTTAAACCATGTGGTTTTATAGTTAATTTTTCCATAATTGTATCATATAATTATAATGCAATTCATGCGATGAACCTACATTTCATACAATTTGATTCATGTATTCCTCTTACATGATGCATGAGGCTAAAAATTTCCTTCAAAATTGTATCAAAGCCTAGGTCAGAGGATACGGATTGGATTCGAGTCCAAGGAGACATGCTATAATTTTTCCTTTTATATGGGAGTATTTTTTTGCATTTTGAATTTTTTTTCCTAAATATGATGTTGTTATCTCTTGCCACTATTTTGAACATATTTTTGAGGATTAAATCTTGTCTAGAAAGTTTGTACACATTACCAAAGTACTCACCAATGGATGGCATAACTTGTCGGTGATTCATATATAAAAAGTACCAGCAAGCTTAATTTTTATGCAAATAATTAGAATATTTATTTGTTTTATATTTATAAATCATTGACATTCAAATAAATCGATTTAATTACTTGATTATAATATAACAAAATATTAGTTTATTAAATAAATTTGGTGTATTGGTTTGGATTGGTGTGTTTGTTACTTAAGTGACACCTTAAAAGTTAAGGAAGAGCTCCACACTCAGTATTATACAAAACCCAACCAAATGTATCTTAAAAAGGACTATTATGTGAGTGAATTAAATTGTACTATGATAATATTTTTTTGTTGAGAGCATGCATATACAAATTGATTGTTGTAAACTTATAAGGGGGTGTAGATATAATTGCATTAATATGAATTACTATTAATTTAATTGGATAAAATTGATATTAATCAATAATTTGCTATTCATAATATCAATTGAATTTTCCTTACACGACTAATCACACGAATATGATTCAAAATGCTTAATCATTTAGTTAATTCGGCTATCAACAATCATAGGATGACATCTATGGTTTCCTGTCATTGCAGAGGTCGGTACCTTCTCTATATATTGTATGGATGAAATGCCTATGCGAAGTCATATCTCCAATGTACAAATGAAACTAGATTGGATTGCTTCATTTCTTGAAATAAATAGCCCTTATACGCAAGGATCAGAAAGTCTATATGCGATATTCGTTTAGTCAGGCGGTCTGAAGGGAGTAAGTGGATATGCAGAAGTATATACGGATTATGAGGTTTGTGTTATTTTAATTAAAAAATAATTAAATATAATTCAATATAATAAAAATCTGTTGACAAAATATTAAATTACACAATTCATTCCATTAAAAAGGAAAGTTTGATAAGATAGATGTTGGCTATCCAGTCCATTAAATTGAATCATATGAATACAATAAATTACAAAAGAAAGAAATGCTCTATTGAAAAATCAATGATGATTATTCAATTAATGCATAAGACATGCAAATACATTATTGACATTGGTACCATATATCATCACCAAAATTTCTAAGTCAATGGATAAAGCCAAATACCAAATGATTTATATTTATGATTCCAAAATCTAAGGTTCAAAAAATATTATTGATGAGAATTAAAAAAATCTTGATGTATAAAGCTTTAAAAAAATATTGTTTCTTAAGATGCATAATCGAAGATGATGGAAGAGGTTGAGTATTAATCATATTTAATATACGCCCACATGCGCTTTAACCACATATATAAGCATATGCCATATGTGGTTCAGAAGGGCAACCACATATGCATATGGGCCGCATGGACCACATTTCCGAACATTGCATATACATAATGATCTTAATATTGTTTTTCATATAATTGACGTGGTGTTGGATTGTGCATAATGTATCATGCATGCTCATTGGTAGTTGGTTTAGTTAATAACATGTAAATATTAATTTAGGGGTGGTGCATATGGGTGTTAAAGACTGAATACTGGGAAAGCAAGTTGTACTTGCAAAGAAATCATACAAGTTCGCTGAACCAAAAGACATGAGCTCACTCATGAGATATTGGGGTCAACTAACTTCTATCCATGGTCGTCTTGGTTGGGAAATAAGATAAGAATTTGAGAGTTATATGCTTTTTGGAAAGCCTATGATCGATACCGTCATCCATTGATTGAATGAGAAACTTACTGATAAACCTTGAGGAAGACAACCAAATAAGGATTCGAACTCTGGGTTTAATCAAGATCTTCCATTATGTAAAATGTATGAGTATTGGGAATATTCGAAGATGATGAGATCTTAATATATTGTATATCATGACATTTCTACTCAAAGGGAGCGGTGGAACCAGATGGCTTTTAGTGACTCCACTGAGAGATTATATGAATACGAGTAGTTATTGATTCATAGAGAATCCCATCTTAGTCCAAAGAGTTGGACATTGATATCAAAAGGTTCGGAGTCAATGGGAAGATTGGGTTCTATATCTTATTTTATCATATAACATGAAGTAGTTTCATCATGATATTAGATGTTATCTTAAATTTCAAGTCATTATACATGGCTATACGATCTCCATGACCTTATCTCAAAGTATCCATAGATGTTGCACATGAATCTAAGTGTATCGAATTCATACATTACACTGAGATATTGACCACACATTATTGTCGACTACTATAGATTAATATTATGTGAATATGAGTCATCACATAGTGTTGAGCATTGGGTTAGGCAGGCCGGATCCGACCCCAAACTCGACCCGCATAGCCCGGTCCAAGCCCAAATCCGAAATTAATTGGACGGGTCGTGGGCCCGAAAATGAGCCCGTATGGTTATCGGGCCTGATTCGGGCTTGAGAAGGCCCGAACTCAAAAGCTCGATAGCCTGCTTTCTACCTGTTCGAATCTTCCATTGGATATGATCCTCTTTTGGATCTGATCCACGCTTGTCCTCTTCATATTCACATCCACATGGACGCAAACTATTTCCTCCATTCTTGCTATATCTGGACCGAAACAGCTACAACACCATAAAATATAATTGGTTTCTCTTAACTTTCTAGTCATTTGCTGAATGTTCTGACAGTATAAGCATCGGATATGAATTTAGTTCACAATCTTTCCTGAGCCTGTGAAATAACATTGTTGGGATTGCTGTGATTCGAAATGATACTGAGGAGGATGATCTGATATGTGGGGAAGTACTAGCTTTTAAGGATTACTTAACAACCACCAATGATGTCTACTCCCATATGAGATAGTAAGTTTACATTGAAACCGAAGGCAAGCGAGCAACAAGCTGCGCCGCTAATTTTTGCATTGGAAAAATAATCAGAGGATGCGCCTGTCACTTTAGATAAAAGGAACATAGATTGGGCATGTTGGTTTAATCCAGTGCTGTCCGTGAACAGATTTTTCAAAAGTTGACTCAATAGATTCGTGTGTACTTGTTTGGCACAGTTCCCTCATGATCTGATTTAGCATTAACTAAAAGGAGCTTGCCTTCATTGTTGTTCAAGCTTACCATTCTATCTCCAGCCATGTCCTAAGGATTGGAAGGAAAAGCTGCAGTAGTTTTGATAGTTGAACTGGTACAGCTGTAGTTTTTTTAGCAGAGAAATGTCAATTTGAAAGTCTTTGTAAATTGTACTGCTACAAGCCTAGTACTAAATATGAACAACACAACAAGGATTCCACTCTTTGGGTCGTGTTTGGGCTTAAGCCTATTTTTTTTAAAAGGCCCTAGGCCCGATCCGCTAGCTCATATACTAAAATGGGCTTGGTCAGGACCAGTCAAACCTGACCCAGCCCGATGCCCAACCTTACATAATTAAACATGTGATTGATGTGAATATTAATTCACAATAATCAATAACAATATGAATAGGATTCACAAAAGTGGAGATATGATTAATGTGGAGATTGATTCACATTAAACAATCATATTGTGAATATGATTCCCATTTACTATAAGAGCTAGAATGTGAAATTTCATTCACACATGTTAATGTAAACGAGATTCACATTGAGCATACATAAATGTAAATTGAAATTAATTTAAATTTGGGTTAATGAATATGATTCATTCTTTTGAAGGATGTTTTGCTAATTATCACAATTTAGTTGTGGATAAGATGCAACAATTGATTCTAATTCAAATAGGGAAGGAAAGAGAAGAGAGAAATAATTTCGACCACATGTGATGGATGGCCACATATAGAGAGTATGACTCTCCATGGGGTTGTCCACTATTTCTCTCTCCCTCAATAGGAAACTTCAATGTTTGCATGGAGATTGATCATACTCTTATTATCTTTCTAATTCTATTTGATACAAGATTCAATCCTAGCTATCCATCCAAGAAAAGGAGGATAAATCCTAGCCATCCACTTACATATATAACGAGTGCCTCGCCCCTCCCCCTGAAGAGCACTGGAGTCCTCATAATTACAAGTTTCTCTCAAAGGAGAAGAAGAAGAAATATTTCTTCTTCACTGCTAAAGAGGGTGTCCACCTCTCTCGGTTGTGATTATGATTATTCATTTGATATGTCAGTACGTATAAATAAGTATTAGATTAAGTATATAAGATCACTGTTCCTTTATGTAACTTTGATATAAAGATTATTGTTACCAACACAACCAACTCCATTCATTAGAACAACTTCTATGGACTTTTTGCACCTATCCTTTTTTATATATTTTATATTTATACATAAAATAAACCTTTGTTTTTTTTCCAAAACATGCATTTGGCTCAGGATTGCTCATTTAGCATGTTTTCATTCCAAAGCTCATCCAATCAAGTCCGTAGCATCTACCATTTTTGCCATATCCTCCCTTGATTTGAGGTCCATATTTTGTTCTTTGTGTTGTGATCCCATTCAATAAATATTAATAAAAAATCAGATAAAATAAATAGAAAATGATTTTGGTTTTTAAAACATGTAAAACAATATGTATTTTTTTAAGAGTAAGATGAAGTAGAATCATTTGATATAAATGAAATATTAAATAATTCCATTGTTATTAATTGGGTATAACACATAAGACTAGTGTTATTAATCCTCGAAACTTAAGATGGTTCTCGATCCGAAACAAATATGATCCAGACACATATATGATATATTACATATGTCATATTTGCAACATCTTCTTGACGGAGAAGGATTGGCCACTTGTCAAGTTAGCATGAGGCATGCGAGTCATCGCCATGCATGTGGGTGCAAGTTCCAATAGTTCATGCTGAAGTTAGGAGGTCTTCTACTTTGGAATATATGGTCGTGATCACACTTCAAGGGTGTGGTTCCTAATGTCCTGTTTTCAGAAATACTTTTCGCAACCACGTGCTTCTGCAATGAGTTTTTTTTGCAACTTTATTATATACATGCAATGAACCCATATTTCGTTAAATTTTATTCGAGGATTTCGCTTCTATGATGTGCGAGGCTAAAAACATCCTTCAATGAGGACACTAAGGAGGAGGCCCACAATGCCGTAGATGACAAGGATCATTGCATTTGTTATCCTCCAAGATGCCCTCGTGAGCTCTTCTTTACATCACATAGATCTCAAGGATACTGCTTACGTCTTGGATATGAGTCTGTTCAGAGATAATGAAAAAGAGGGCTTGGTTGTATTGACCTATCTAAAGGGATGATACATTAGTATTGAGAATGAGAATACTGTGGCTTATGCTCTTACAAATTAGCTATAGGAAGCCCGATGTATACCCATGATGAGTACAAGATCAAATAATTGTCATACAATGGGGGAACTAAATCGTTATCAATCTTATTATGTAGATAAACACTTGACTACAGTAATAAAATATCTCAAAGGGCTTAAGGCTATAGCAATAGTGATCTTCAAATCTTATCTTCTAATATCTCAAAAGGTACAGGGAAACCTCCTTCAATGAGGGCTACTTTTTCGATCCCCCTTACTATTTTCATCCCTATACTAATATCTGCTTCCATTGCTATTTTTCGCTTCCTCCTGCTACAAAACCAAGGAATATTCTTAGATGATTACCGAATGGGGTTTCAGCTGCTATAAAAAGATGAAAATCAATCCTAAATAAATAATGGCGATGGGTATATCTTGCTTTTGGACCATAAGATGAAAGTTAGAGGGTCAAAAGTTATTAACTACAACTCTATTTGCGCTATATTTATATAATATGTATCTTCGTATGTATGCATGTATTTACATATGTATATATCTATATATGTATGTCTGTATTTACATGTATATACATATACACAGACATACATGTATGTATACACACAGATGTCTGGTTGATTTATTGGACCAATCTCGTACTATTTATTTTTAGATGGTTGGACTCGCCAACTATGAAGGTATTCGTTTGGATTTAGGGTTTTCCTATGGATACTCGAATTCACACAGTATTGAAACCTTAAATATGTGTGTCTGAGAGTGCGCAAACGTGCTACACCTTTGCTAAGCTAGTCAATAACCACTTTCTCTTTCTCTCTTGGGAGGGGAGATTATTATAAATTAACCAATAATATGTCAACGTGTTGCACATCTTCAACATCCTCACATATTGTGTATCTTCGGTGTCCATAAGCAATTCTTGTGCCTGATTAATCATATCGTATGGGTCGGCTATCGGGGACTTGTGAATTTGGACCTTCTTAGACCCAAACCCAACCTGATAACCAATATGTGCTCATTTTGAGGTCCGCAGCCCACCCACTAAATTTCGGCTTTGGATTTGGATCGGATTATGCGGGTCAGATTTTGGATCAGGTCGGGCCAACTCAGCCCAATGCCACAACATTAGCCCCAACCCAATTACCAAATACCAAAAAGGCCCTTAGTAACCTAGGCCCTAATCCATTTAAGTACATGGTTAATGGGGCGGGTTAAGTCTACTGTCTTGGTTTCGGCATAAATAGACTTCTTTAGTACAATAACTTTCCTATCTCAGCCATTTTTTTTCTATTAACCAAGAATTTATTACTTTCGTCGTCATTTATTACTTCTATGTGATGTAAAGCTAGCAGGGTGTAATTGCCTCCAGTGTTTAATTGGGTCCATAGAACATGCAATTAATGCCTACAAGTTGGCTCAGTGTCTTTGATCAATAAATTATATATTTAGTGCTTTGTACGTTTTTAATATGAACAAAATTAGCAGTCTTTTAATTTTCTTGTTGGGAATCAGTATTGTGACAACTATCAAGTGTTGGTTTACCAAAAATAAAATAAAAAGTTCGTACATACATGGAAGAGCTTTTGGCAAAAAGAAAGGATTGACTGGACTAAACATTGGTTACCTCATCTATTTTTTGAAATATTTTAGCAGATTGGCTACAACCACTAAAACAAAATCGATCTATAGTTGATGAATGTGATTACATGCTCATCAAGTTCCTAATAGACTTTGTGTATGTTGGAAAATTCGTTCACACATGCGTTCACACACACACACACATACGCACCCACACCTGCACACACACGCAACCACACACTCCCGCACACACATGTGTGCCCGCACATGCGTACACGTGTGCACACGCACGCGCACATGCACTCCCATGCACAAACACAATACATACACGCACATGCACACGTACAACAAACACACCTATATGTTTGTGTGAAAAAGGAAAGCAAATCATGCTATTAATTTCATTGACAATCACATATATAAATTGAAGCAAGGTTATAAGCAATAATTTGGAAATGCCTCAACATACAGCAAGAGCAAATGTCTATCTCAACAAGATTCATAACATTCTAAAAAAGTAGAAGCAAGTACTAGAGTAAATGACTTGTCATTATCTTGTGCATTACTATAACTCCATTAAACACATATTCTCCAAAGAGATAAACCATTATTCAAAAACCTAGAACAATTGCACACTTCCTACACCTAGACATCTCCATGCCAATTATTCAAACACATGAGTTGCATAAGATTACATGACTTATTTCAGAAGATATTTCACATGATTTACATTGAATAGATATTATCAAAGAAAGATCATTGAGTCAACTTATTTATGTTATCACTTAATTGTTTGTTTCCCAACTTGCATGCTTAGGATAGTGGGGTGTTTAGAATACAACCTTCTACCTAAATAATGTTACATTAGCAAGACTACTCCCAAGCCATAATATAGTTAATTTATCATATCATGTTATTTTGGAAAGAAAGCTAACGTCTTTGTCACGATATTATCTTAACATGCTCAACAAAATGCTCCTTGTCCTGCCTTATATATCTGATTATTTGGTTCAAATCTGTCACTACATTCTTTATATCTCACTCCCATCTCAATTCACCTCACCAAGCATTCCTAATTGACATATATTAAGATAAGTGGCTTAGTGGCGAAGCATATCATTTTAATGCACCCCTTTTCTAACTTGGGATGTTGGTATATTTCTTGGAATTGAGTTTGAAGGGTATTTTGAAAATTTATTTGGATATATACACCCATAATCCTGAGTAATTTCGTAATTACAATCATAACCTCATCTAATCGTGAATTACACGAGAAACCTCGAATAGTCACTCCATCTAACACCCATAACCCTCCGTTAAGTTTTTCGTTAACCGAACCATATCTTTGCGTTAGTCTAACCCATGGTCTAAATCAGATGACTATTAAAAAAATTAAAAATAAAAAACCCCTCCCCCTTCCTTCTCCAACACCCGATGCCCTCCACATCCGCCTCCCGCCCTCCTCCTCCAGGTTGTCGCTCTCCCACTTTAGATCGCCTCCCCCTCCCCTTCTTCCTCCTCCAGCTCACGCCAACCTCATTGATCACCTTCTCCTTCTCTTCTTCCTCCTCCGTCTCGCTCCATCCCCTTCTTCTTCCTCCAGTTCGCGCCATCCCCGCCGACCGCCTCCCCCTCCCCTTCTTCCTTCTCTAGCTCGCCCCCTCCCTTCTTCCTTCTCCATGTTGACCCCTCCCCTTCTTTTTCCTCCTCCAGCTCGACCCCTCCTCTTCTTCATCCTCCATCTGACCCCACCCACACCAACCACCTCCCTCTCCCATTCTTCCTCCTCCATCTCGGCCCACCCCCGCCGACCACCTCCCCCTCCCCTTCTTCCTCCTCTAGCCCCAACCTCCCTCCCCCCTCCAACGCAAGCCTCCAAGATTATCGACCAAGCAAGCCTCCAAGCTTAAGGCCAACCTTGGACTCCATCAAATCTCCATCAGTTGTGAGCTCCAGAACAGCATCCCACCGGAGCCCTCGAAGCGGAGCCCCTCTGTCGTATACATACACTAAAGAAGAAAATGGGGATGAGGAGTTGGTTGTGGGGGAGGAGGCAGGAGTTGGAGATAGTCAGCGGGGGGAGAAAGGAGAGGAGAAGGTGGCCGACGGGGGGAAGAAGGGGAGGTGGTAGGAGGGGAGAAAGGGGAGGAGATGGGTGTTGGGGGATGAGGTGGGGAGATAAAATGTAAATAACAAGAACGTGAAGGCTAAAATGTATATATTTAACGATTTCCATCAAAGTTAATGGGAAATCTGACGGAAGTTAACCAGGGGTGTGCTACGTAAGAGTTAAGCACTATTGAGGGTTTTGGGTGTAATTCACGATTATGTAGGGTTATGATCGTAATTATAGAATTACTCATGATTATGTGTGTATATATCCCAAATTTATTTTCCTTTCCAAAATCCATAGACATCATATATCCAACCTAATGGAACCTTCATTCAACCAATTCCCAGATGTTATGATATACATCCTCTTACATCAGTACAAATCATGCATTGGTTGGGGTCTTAAGGTCATGGTATACTGGTATAAAGACTAGTGCACCAATACATTTCCATTCTAGAAAGATCCCTGTCCTCTAATATATGATGGGACATGACCCGTCAGTTTCGTCTCCTCTCAGATATCGGTTGTTGGGGATACGAACCCCCTTGGATGGATGCAGATATAGATACACAATCGATCACCATCACGGAAGCAAGTGAAGAAAAGAGTAATTAGATATAACTGTCGATCACCTCTCACGGCCAATAGAGAAGAAAGATCATTATAAGAAGAATGAGTACAACTCTCTTCATTCCCTCGATCTTTCTCTCTTTCTTCTATCTCTCTTTCCCCCTCTCTAGGGGGTTACATTATTCTTGTGGTTGTGTTGAGACAATGACTCCATCCCCCTTCTATATATATCCTAGTTACAACCCCATAATCCTATTCCCAATAGGACTATAGATAGAATGCAATTCAATTATTATTATTAGGATTAGGAGTCTAATCCTATTAGGATTCCCAATCCTAATTGACCCTAATTCTAATAATGACCCCCTTGAGTTGAATTCCATCACGATCTCTTTATCGTCTTTGGTATGCATTTGGTTGTGCTCATCATCTACAGGTCTCGTTAACTGGAACTCACCGCCTCTGGGTGACATATTTGTTGTTGGATGCCTTCGACGTGCCACCTTACACTATCTCACTGCCAATCACCGCTAGTAGAATTCTTCGACGTCTCTGGTCAATTTCTCTAAGAGACCGTCATATCACAGCTTCTGAGGATTTCACATCTGCTGCATCACGTCGTCTCATTGACATCGAAATTCGCTTTAATTTGACGCATAGTGTCTCCTCAACAACGTTGAACCTAGCTCTGAAACCAGTTGATGGGACATGACCCGTTGGTATCATGTTCTCTCAGATACTGGTTGTTGGGGATACAGACCCCCTTAGATGGATGTGTATACAGATACACAATCAATCACCACCACGAAGCACAGGAAGAAAAGAACAATCACATACAACGATGGTCGGTCACCTCTCGCGACCGCTTGAGAAGAAAGATCACTATAAGAAGAACGAGTACAACTCTCTCCATTCCCTCGATCTTTCTCTCTTTCTTCTCTCTCTCTCCCTCCTTCCCTCCCCCCTCTAGGGGTTATATTGTTCTTGTGATGGTGTTGAGGCAATGCCTCCACCCCCTCTATATATAGCTTAGTTACAACCCCATAGTCTTATTCTCAATAGGACTATAAATAGAATACAACTCAATTGTTATTAGGATTAGGAGTCCAATCCCATTAGGATTCTCAATCCTAATTGACCATAATCCTAACAATATATTTGTCGCAGAATAGGATTGTTTTCCTTGATTACATTAGGTACCCTAATCCTCCTTTTATAATAGGGATTAGGATTGGGTTTACATAGGAGATTACATAACTGCCCTTTACTCATATGGTAATCTATACATATGGTAACACTCATATATGGAATGCTCCAACATGGTAATTTCCCCATATGGTGATTCTCAACACTCCCCTTCAAGCTGGAGCATATAGATCATACATGCTCAGCTTGTTACAACATCTCTCAAACTGGATTCGTGCGAGCGGTTTTGTAAATATATCAGTAGCTTGATCTGTAGATAATACCCCTTGCGTGCGTAGTAGTCCCTTTTGTATGAGATCTCTAGTATAATGACAATCAATTTCCACATGTTTTGTTCGTTCATGGAACATGGGATGATTTGCAATATACATTGCTGCCTGATTATCACATCTAAGTTCCATGATGTCTTTAGTTCTGACATGCAGGTCGGTTAGAACGGATTTGACCCACATGAGTTCAGTGGCTGCTTGTGCCATGGCTCTATATTTGCTTTCAGCACTTGATCGTGATACCACTGCCTGCTTCTTGCTTTTTCACGTGATTAGGTTTCTTCCCAGATATGTGCAAAAACCTGTAGTAGATTTTCTATCTCGTAGGCAGCCTCCGTAGTCTGCATCTGAATAGGCTACGAGGTTGAGGTCGTTATCTTTGCGGAATAATAATCCTTTCCTAGGAGATTGCTTGATGTATCGGAGAACCATCATGCATGCATCAAAATGAGCTAGAGTAGGTGAGTCCATAAACTGACTCAGTTTTCCTACTGCCAAGGCAATGTCTGGACGAGTAATGGTAAGGTAAAGTAGTTTACCTACTAAACGTCTGTATCTACCAACATCTTCTGTAGCTCCCTCCTCATATATTCGTCCCTTAGGATCCATAGGGATATGTGCTGGTTTACAACCAAGCATTCCTGTTTCCATTAGCAGATCGGTGGCATATTTTCTTTGGCACATAACCAACCCCTGCTTTGACCTGGCTATCTCAATCCCCAAGAAGTATCGCAATGGTCCCATATCCTTAATTACAAATTGTTCTGCAAGGTGCTTTTTAACTTTGGCAATTTCTTCATAATCATCTCCCGTAAGAATGATGTCGTCGACATACACTAGCATTGCAACCGTGCCCTTCGAACTCTTCTTGGTGAATAAGGAGTGATCGGATGACGATCTTGTGAGCCCAATTACTTGTAGTGCTTCCGACAATTTCTGAAACCAAGCTCGAGGACTTTGTTTTAGACCATATATTGCCTTGTGCAGGAGACATACCTTCTGACACTCCCCTTCTTTCGTGAAACCAGGAGGTTGTTCCATGTAGACGACTTCATGAAGATCGTCGTATAGGAACGCATTTTTGACGTCTATTTGGTGTAATGGCCAATCAAATTCAACTGCAACAGCGATGAGAATCCGTACTATCGATAGGCGAGAAACATGAGAGAATGTGTCGAAGAAGTCGACACCATACGTTTGTGTAAATCCTTTTGCAACTAAGCGGGCCTTGTGTCGTGCTATGGAGCCATCTGGGTTGTATTTAATCGTGAACACCCATTTTGATCCGACTATTCGAGAATCTGCTGGCGGATCCACAAGTGTCCACGTACCTCTGGACTCAAGAGCGGTCATCTCTTCCCTCATTGCCTGACACCACTACGGATTTGTAAGAGCATCAATGTGATTATTAGGTATGACCATGTTTGAGACAACATGTGCAAAATCCTTGTAGGTAGGGGCAAGCCTTGAGAATGTCATGACCGCAGAGATTGGATGCCTTGTGCGATACACCGATGGACATTGTCTTGCTGAGCGGCGATGAGCTATTGGCAGATGCTATGATTGATCATCACTTCCTGTATTTTCATCAGACACCACACCTTGAGATGGGGAACATACCTGAGGAGGAGGGACGGGCGCAGACGAAGGCAGAGGCCCTTGTGGAGTTGGTATAGGTAACGGAGAAGGTGAAATATTTGGTGGGGTGACATGAGTCGTAGAAACGGAGAAGTAAGGAGTTGACTCGACGAAGGTTACATCGACGCTTACATAGTGTTTCCGAGTCCGTGGATCGAAACACCTATATCCTTTTTGTTTTTTAGAATATCCTATGAAGACACATTTGATAGCTCGGGCAGCAAGCTTATCCCTTCCTGGCGTGGTTAGGTGAACAAAAGTAGTACAACCAAAGACTCGCGGTTGCACAGGATAGATGGGTTTGTTAGGAAAGAGAATTTCGATGGGAATTTGTTCATGTAGGGTTGTAGATGGCATTCTATTAATAAGGAATGTGGCCGTGAGGACTGCATCACCCCAATAAAGGGATGGAACATGATAGTCAAGAAGCAGTGTGCGAGTAGTATCGAGGATGTGCCGATGTTTACGTTCGGCCACATCGTTTTGTTGGGACGTGTGAGGACATGTTGTTTGGTGTGTAATCCCTCGACTGGAGAGGAATTGTTGTACATCATGTGACAGGAATTCTTGACCATTGTCAGTTCTAATGGTTTTAATTGTACGACCAAATTGAGTGTTTATCTCAATGATGTATCGAGTGAGCACACTATAAACATCTGATTTGTTTTTCAAGAGAAAGGTCCACGCAACTCGAGAGTAATCATCAATCAAAACAAGATAATAATGATTCCCTAAGTTGTCAGGATACCGACTAGGGCCCCAAACATCCATATGAATGAGATCAAAGACTTCAGTAGAATGTTGATTACCAGAAAAAGGATAGCTAAGACGATGATGTTTTCCAATCTGACAGGCCTCACAATTGAGATTAGTGGAGGGGGGGCAGCTGTGGGAAAAGGCGACGCAGCTTGTGGATGGAGGGATGACCCAGTCGTTGGTGCCAAATGGTAGTGGATGACCGACTTACGGTAACTCCTGAATAGGCGAACATGCTAGACGGGTAATCAAGGTGGTAGACCTCGCCTTCTTCATGGCCCGTACCAATCGTCCTCCCAGTCAGTATGTCCTGAAAAATACAAGTGTCCGCATTAAATATCGCTTTGTAGTTAAGGTCCTTGCATAATTGGCTGACCGAAAGAAGACTTATCGGAAAATTAGGAACTAATAAGACATTATTTAACTCAATCGTAGAGGTGAGGTGCACATCCCCGATCCCTTTCACTGGTGACGATCTACCATCTGCTACCTGAACGGTTTTTCTTGACTGAGGTGGGCGGAGTTTCCGGATAAGGTGTGAATCTCCACATAAGTGGGTGGAGGCTCCCGTATCAATAAGCCAATCAGAGCGGTAATGATAACTAGCTGAAGCAAGAACAGTACCTGTTTGAGCGATGGCAACAACTTCTCCAGTGGACTCATTGGGGTTCATCTGAGACATCCGTTGTATTAGATCCTCAAAGTCTTTTCGAGAAATCACGATGGAGCCTCCATCAGTGTCTGTTGTTGCTGCTCTGGCTGAAGTCCTGGACGACCATGCTTGTTGTAGCATACTGCTTCGGTGTGCCCTAATTTGTGACAAAAAGAGCATTGTATAGGCAATCGGCCTCTCCCTAAGTCTTGACGACCACGATCGCGGCCCCGGAAGTGTCCTCTGAAACCTCGTCCGGAAGCTACGAGAGCAGTTGTTTGGCTTATACTCTCCGCAGAAGGAGTAGAGGATAAAGGTATTCTGCACAACGTGCTGTATGCTTCCTCCATCGTTGGAAGAGTGGCTGCGGTAATCATCTGATCCCGAGGAGCTGCAAAGTATGAGTCCAATCCTCCTAGAAATATCATAGTTGTCATATTCTGTCGATGTTGTCGCTGTGTGGGACAAGTACATAAAGGGGCACATGCATCATAGCTTGCCACCAAGGATTTGAGGGCGGAAAAATATTCTGATAACGATCGTCCGTTCTGCCGTAGATGCATCAGTTCATAAAAAGATTGATACATTTTAGTGGAGTTTTTATCCTGGCCATACGTGGTGAGTAATGACTTCCACATATCGTGCGCACTGTTGTAGTAAACTAGTTCTTGTGCTATTCTATCAATAACACTAACCATTATCCATGAACTCACCATGCCGTTGTCTTTGACCCATGATGCATATTTGCCAACCTTATTGGTTGGTTCGGCTTCTAATAAGATGTGTTCCTTATCATAACCGCGCACAATCATTAGGAAAATGCGAGACCACATTGAGTAATTTGTAGCGTCTAATTTCGGAATTGATCCGAATGAGGGTAACTTCGTTTGGTTCCCTCCATCTATGTCGGAGGCAGCATCACTGGACGCTATGCGTGTAGTTGGAGCTTATTCGATACAGGGGACAGGCGATCTCCTAATTTGTGGTTGATGGAATGATATATGTTTCGATATCAGGAAATACTCCGCGATCTAAGGTTATGATGCATTGATGTTAACACAGAAGCAGTGCATAAATCTAATTTTGCGAGATTGATTACTGACGGCCTGGTGCGAAAAAGAGAGGAGAGACGTGCTGAAGGCGATGACGTATGACCCGCGTGTTGTTGTAGATGAAGGTGGGCATATAGACGTGCCTACTTCGCCCTAGGAATGATGCATCTGGAGGTGTCCAGAGTCGCCATCCTCTGGAAGCAGTGTTGGCGTGCAATTTCTGGGTTACAGTACCCTTCAACGGCACATGGAGGGGATCTGGTGTAAGGAGATCAGGGAAGGGGCTGGGTTAGGTTTGAGGGCTGAGGTGAGGTCTGAGGCAAGGGTGATGGGCACTGGGGATGGACGATGTGGTGAAGGCGATGGGGCGATGGGCGAGGAGGGGTGTGGCGAGGTGAGGGCACTAAGGTGAGGGGGCGGTGTGGTGAGGGCGATGAGCTGCACTGGGGATGGGCGATGTGGTGAGGGCGATGGGGCGAAGGGCGAAGTGGGGTGTGGCGAGGTGAGGGCACTCAGGCAATGGGGCGATGGGCTGAGGTGCGGTGGTGGGTGAGGGGATCGATGGGTGGTGTGGCGATGGGGCGATGAGCTGAGGAGATGGCGCAGGCGGAAGATGGGGAGGTGCGGGCGATGGGGAGGTGCGAGCGATGGGGAGGTGCGGGCGATGTATGAGGTGCGGGCGATGTGGCGGTTGGGGCAGTGTGGCGATGGGGAGATGGCGCAGGCGGAAGATGGGCGATGGCGCAAGCGGAAGATGGAAGATGGGGAAGATGATCGATGGGTGGTGGGTGAGGGCGAGGGGGGGCGGCGGAGAGAAGGGGGAAGGAGAGGGATCGGGCCTATGGCTCTGATACCATGTCGCAGAATAGGATTGTTTTCCTTGATTACATTAGGTACCCTAATCCTCCTTTTATAATAGGGATTAGGATTAGGGTTTACATAGGAGATTACATAACTGCCCTTTACTCATATGGTAATCTATACATATGGTAACACTCATATATGGAATGCTCCAACATGGTAATTTCCCCATATGGTGATTCTCAACAATATTGGTGCAATATGAGCACGTATAACTATTCAGCATTTGTGATGCATGGACCATGCATCCTACTTGTATTTGTTGGAGTTCCCAATTTAGTCTCAAAGGCATTCATATGTCTTAAAATTCCTTGATGATCGTGATATCTTAAATACATATCATGAAGAAGAGACTCACGATATATAAATTTGTAATAAGGCATCATTAGATCCCAACATCTATGAGGCTCAATGAGGTACATGAGAATCATCCTCATGATTACGCAACATATTGCTAAAGTGTCTCCCATCCTTATGCATGCACATTCCCACGTTCCATTCCTTTTCATTCTATTCAACAATCCGTTTCCACAATCTAAAGATCTTTATCAATCACAATATAAACACATAACAAGGCTTTCACCAAATACCTAACTATAGAAACAAAAACAAATACGAATGCTGGTGTTTCCCCAATCAACAAGGGGATTTCTAAGGGCTAGCAAACTACGAGATAGTGCATTTAACGTCTCGGGCTAAAGTCGTCAGTTCATTATCGAGGAAAACTGCCACTCACAACTTGTTGGGTTTAGGGTCTAATTGAACACGTTGACAACCACTCAAATTGCTTAAACCCAAATTGTCAAGTAATAATCCCCACTACTTATAATACACACCCACATTTTGTAAATTTTAGATGCAAGATTATGTTTAGAGGTTGGGGTGTTACAATGCACACCTTCCTTCCAACAAGATTAAGCATTGCAAAAATACATATACCAAAAATGATGGAAAGGAGGATATACTTTGCTACCTAAGATTGTAGGTACTTTTACATGTAGTGACATGTGTTCTTGTACCCTTTTTTATGTTCTGAATAAAAGCAGTACCTTCAAGAACCCATTCCAAAAAGATGAGTTAATAGGAAAGTCTCACCTCTAAATTCAAAAGTATGAGAATATTCTTCTTTCCCAAGCTCTAATTGTGAAAATGATACCTATCGCATGCTGCAATAACCTCTAGCAAGCCCCCCACCACAAAATGGTGGAGATGGAGATGATGAGAGGAAGGAGGAATATCTCTATGAGAGAGAGAGAGAGAAGAATGGCTCTACAACACTATTCTATGTTGGTGTGAGTTGTGGTGTCTTCCAACAATGGACATAGGGTCTTTTATATAGTGGCAGGATTGGACCTTAGAAAATATTATCTTTGGAAACAAATATGATCAAGAATCAAGGATGATTCACTAAGGTGACCGATCAATGAAATTAAGATGATCGATCAGGACAAGATTGATTGATTTGTCAACTTTTGTTGATCGATTAGTCGACTTTTGTTGATCGATAAAAAGTAGTCATTTTAGAGTCATTAAAGTGAATTCAAAATACGATCGATCAACGCTCTTAAATGGTCGATCAGGAGGTGATTGATCATGTACTATCTGTCGGTCCATCATTCCTGCAATAAAAGCATTCAATTAATGATCGATCAAAAATCAAGGTTGGTCGATTAAGTTTGGTCAATCAATATGCTGAAGATGATCGAGTTGGTTAAGTTCTGAACTTGTCTAATCATTTCCTGATTTGGCAAGTTCTCTGAGATGATTCACTGATCTTAAAACTTAATATAAGACATATAATAATTCAATACAAATTGCATCAAGTTACATCTATAATAAAACTTCTTGTAGCAGGGTTTAGATCTTCCGATATTTTCTTGGTAGCTTGTAATAACATGTATACCTATAAGTCAAATGCATAATAAAATGAGAGCGACTTACAATGTGTATTATCATTAAAACCAAAGTACAAGAGATAATAAGCACAAATTATACAAACTGATAAACAAAGAACTAACATTCTTCTCCCTTAAAATGATGACAATAAAATTACTTACGTTTTTAGAAAGCAGATGCAACAACAAGATTACACATTTAATTGTGAAAAAAAGGTTTTATTCTTTCATTTTTTGTTTTCCTTAATTAAAATAATAATTCTGAAGTTATTTAAAAAAAATTTTCTTTTACTTACTTAAGCTTCTTCTCTTCCCTTTTTTGATGTCAGTTAAAAAAATGAAAAGATAATTGAGTAACATAGAAAATAAATGCATAAACTTTCATTAATAGAATAACTCATACAGATTATTTGTGCACAAACGATGTTCCAATACATAAGGGAAAGAATAAAACATGAAAGAGAATACTACAAGAGATCTCAATGACATAGATCATAATCACTATCATCAGAATAACAAAAAGGAGGTTGTGTACAAGGATGCCTGCTTTCTTCCATGATATGACAAACATGTCTTGATATTGTATCTATTATATCTAGAGGATTCAGAGGATTCATTGCATCATCTTTTTCATCCTCCTCCTCCTCCTATTCTTCTTCTTCTACGTGTTGAATCACAATATGCTTGCCTTAGGAAGGTGGAACAAAAAATAGAGAAGGTCGATATGGAGTGGAGATCCTCGTGGGACAAGGAGGAGGTTGTTGTGATCTAATCTGGGAAAAGGACAAAGCCTTCTTCATCTTGTCAACATTAAGCGAGAGGTTGTAGATTTCCTCGGCTTGAGTGTTAGCAAATTTTGTGTACTCATCTATTCGATGAGCCGTGTTGATGTTACGACTCATCACCATGTTGGCATTCTCCTGTTTCTTATGTGCGAACAAGGAGAATGTGTTGACCGTCTCTTGTTGGTTGAAGGAGTCACTTGGGGGTGAGAGTGTAGTCTTGATAAGTTCAAGTTTGATCTAAATAGGATGGCTAGGTGTGGAGGTGATTAAGAAAGAAAATGTGGAATCATGGATAGCCCAATTTTCATAATGATATTCTGAACGGTGTTTTAAATTTGTTGAATTGTAGTATCCAATAAAGATAGTTCATTAAAGAAAATTATATAAAAATACTTAATATTGATTAGGTAAATGTTCCTTGTTTGAATACAAGCAATAGCTTATGAGCCAGGTAATGCTTATGCACACTTAATCCCATGCCCAATTATGATGTTTGTTCAGATTTTTTGTATTTTCAATGTGCTTTTTTATATTTATTTAGTTTTTGAATTTATGAATTATATATTTTTAATTTAGAGAATAAAAATTAAAAGAAAAAGGAAACGAAAATGATTTAATATGTTAATATATAAAGATAAGGAGAAAATAGATTTTAAATGAAAATATAAGAGACAAAAATATAAATAAAATATTTTTGAGAAAATTTTATTTTGTAAATATTATTGAGTTGTTTCAAGCAAATAAAGATATAAATTAAAATCAAAGAGACATAAAAAATGGAAGAAAAAAGGAAAATATACTTAACTTCAAAAATAGGTTTTAGCATAAAAATGTGGAATATAATTCATTGATTATTCTTCCCTTAGAATAAGATCAAGACGAAATCCAGAAATACTTTTTATTTTTCCTGACTTGATTTTATATGATTTTTGAGTGATTTAATAGGTAGACACATTACCTGAAGAGATTATTGGATATTATGTGGAATATCTTTATGCGAGTTTTGGATATGATGAGAGACATACTCTTTTTTTCATATTTATTTGAGATAAAATGAATTGACTAAAAATACATATTATAGAAGGCTAAGATGAAAATTTTGTTTTTTAGATTGTTAAACAATGAATAAGGATCCAAAAATTATTGATGTAGAGAAATTAAAGGGCTACAACACACCATTTTTAGTTTTAGAATACTTAACAATTTGTAACCCAAAATAAATCCAAAAAGGATAAAAAACTTATGACAATTCTAGATGTCACAATTCAAATTATTTTTCAATGAAATTTAGGGTATAATTAGATCTATACTAAAGTTATGATATATCTAAAGATGAACTAAGAATATTAATCCCATGGTTGATTATGAATTAAAAAGATTAGATTGATACGTTGAATCCAAAAATTCATAAGTAATTAACCATGCATAAAAACTATGAAACTGTAATATATGATAGATCATGAAGTATTGAGTTAAATCATGATTTTTTGAGACATATGAAAGAGTTAGAAATATCTAAATCTAAGGGTATAATTGCATAACTTTTATCTAAATTACAAATTTAAAAAAGATGAAGACGTACTTCTCTAAGAATATCTAAAATCCCGGGGGACCGGGTGCAAAAGCCCACTAGATAATGCATTGCACATGCTGCTAATGATGTGATGAGGTTGACCGCAGGGACTTTCTTGGAATATTCAGAACTTATGAGGGCTACTGTGTAAAAAAGCCCCACACTTAATATACGTCACATGAGCTCACGAATTAGATTGAAATAATTAGATATCCTTTTGGCAACCTCGATCCAATGAAGAAGATGGAGACACGTGGAGGCTCAGCGAGCGTCGAATGATGATCTGGTGGCTCAATAGGAGCCCTCAATCTCTAAGCGACGTGGATTAAAGGGGAAGGAATCAAACATCAACTGCTCATCTCCCTTATCCTTCTCCCATATTGTTTTTGCACAAGGAGGGTGCCCCAGACGGTGGTTATCGACAGGGATCCAAGCTATTATCATCAATGTCTAGGTGGCTCTGATGAAGGGGTCTTGACTCGTAAGACGGAAATGCAATGCAATGAATTAAATATGCCAACAACATGATTTTTAAAGTTTTTCAAATTAAGTGATGTAAATGCAATATTTTTTAAACTTAAAATATGGTATACAGAAAATGATGAAATGAAGCTATTGTAGTTTTTTTACAAGTTTTGGAGTTAATGTGAATAAATTAAAATGCAACAATACATGTCCCTGGTTTTAAGTATTTCAATTTTATACTAAGCAAACCACTGAATTAAGTTCCAATAAAATCAAAAGTTGTATAGAAAAAGAAGGGAAATCTAGGGTATTTTTGGTTCTTGTAATAATTGCGATTCAACCTTAGAAAAATCAAACAAGGTATATATAAGTAAAATTAAATTGCATAATTTTAATGAATTTCAATAAAAAAATATGCTAAAAGTTGCCTTGTTCAAAACCCTATACAAAATATAAATAAGATCTGATCCATATTTTGTGTATTTTATTTATATTTAATTTGATTGAATAATATAATCATCATATAGAAAATATCTTCTAAAAATTAGATATTATTACATAACATAGTAATACTTATAGATAAATACAAAAGAAATATGGACCGTAAGTAATTTCTATAAATCCACCTTTTCCTTTTTTCTATTAGATTAATTATAGTTATAGTCGAATTCATAAAAAAAACTTTCGATACGAACGAGAGAAAGAAAAAAAGAATGGAAATTTTATTATTAGAAAGATAGATAAGTGTGTATACTTAATTCTATATTCATTGCACTTATTTTCTACCTAACATTATTTATAATAGATATAATTATCATAAGATATTTTTCCTTATAAGTGCTAAGATTAATTGGGTCATCTATTCTATGATGAATCTTAACTTTCCCTCTACTTTCAAATAACAGGTCTTAAGTACCCAAATATCACATTCTTATATTTTTAAATTTTTTGCACAACACTGAAACTATTGAGTGTGTCAAAATACTTCATCATTCAACTCTTATGGAGTTTCCTGATTTGGACCTTATAAGATTTGGAGGAAGTCGATCATGTGACCCTATATTTTGAGATGTTGATTAGATAAAATGCATGCTTCATTAATCAAATAAAGTTATTATATAACTTACATGTGCCTCTACATCTCTCAAAAATGAAGGTCATGTTACCCTCTTTTTAGTCGTTTGTCGGGTAATCTCGAGCAATCTCACCCAATCTCATACCTACCCAATCTCAGGCTTGAAAAATACAATATATCAGCATATAGTAGAAGATATATATTTTATGATATGGACACGAGCCTCCTCATCTATTTGTCGGAAATTATCGATTAAAGTTGAGTGATTAATTCATTCATTTAGGTCAACAATAAAGATGACACGCAGAAATAATGTGATGCATAATATAATGATGTAAACAGAATGACATAGAATGACGCACAAAATGTGATGAATGTATTTTTTTACTTGTTTTTATGCAGTTAAAATGAGATTCTATGTGTAATGATATGCAGAAGATAAATTCTGTAAAAAGATGACTTCTCAATTAATCAAACACTTGAGCACTAAATGATAGCTTAATTTTAGGGACAAATAATGTGTGAAAATGAGATAACAGCATTAAGAATCAAAGAGTAAGCTACACAATAGAATTAGAAACTATCCATATATTGTAAGGTGTCAAATCAAAAAATAAACCATTGGCTAGAGAATAAAATATGCAACAAAATGAAATTGAAATCAATCAAAAAAGAGTTGTATGCATCAAGATATGATAAATAGAGTGCAATGGCATAAATTTAGTAAAAATACGAGGAATAAAAAGATAATATATTCAATTAGGTCCTTTGTAGGGGCATTTCCGCAAATTTTGAATGGCGGTGGGGCTTCTATGCAAATTACTCAGGTACACATGCAAGGAGCACGTGCTTGGGAGGACCTGATTGCAAATCCGAAATCTCTACGGGGCTGAACTGCAAATAGCCTAGCTCGCACGTGCATGGCACACGCACAGGCTATGCTCGGGGTGGGGGTCGGACCGGCTACAGGTATGGAGGCCACGTGGCGTGGCCCACTGCTTTGCTATGATCCCACCGAGACTCTTGGTGTCGTGCCGATGCTGGAGCATGAGCTAGACCATCCGATCCAAGCGATCAGTCAGCATCTGGAGACTTGACCCTCGCCGTCTTCTTCTCAGGCGTGGCAGAGAAGGTGGGACTTCGACGAACCCCACAGAGCTCCACTGTGGCCCTCTTTGAGCGTTGAAGATCGGGTAGGCTTCAGAGGAGTCTGGCAAAGATCTGGCTGGAGCGAGGAAGTGGTTTTGGCGGTCAGATCGACGGGGTGATGCTCCATGATTGGCGAGGAATCTCTAGATCGGAGTAGAAAGGGTAGCTCTGATCATCTAAGGTTGCAACCTGTAGGGGTTAGCGAAGGATATATCTAAAGAGAATGGATGGAATGATGGGTAAGCATGGTGGAATAATGGAAGCCCAGGGTGAGATCTCTTTTGCCTTCAACGTAGGAGATGGCTAGGAGGTAACATAGATTGTAGAGGGAGGAGAAGTTGATTGGAAGGCAACACGAAGATGGGTGAAGTGTCGTGAAGGTGATGGTGTAGCAAATCGATGCTGGGAAGTAGTGTGTGCGTGGAGAAATTATGGAGAAATCAAGAAGGAGAAGGGGAAAAGGGGGTTACCTAATCGGAGTAGGGCGGAGAACAGAGGCTTGGGCTGAGGGCTAATTTCACCCTCCGGTTGTCGCTTATCATGCCCAGCATGTGGCATTGAGCTCAATCGGTCGCAAGGCAGCCGAGACTTGGCTGATAAAGCAAGTGTTAGTACTGGAGCATGGAGGTTGTCGTCGTCTTATCATCCCATCCTTTCGTTGTCACCGGAAGGACGAGAGAGGCTGGGACTATGCCCTTGATTGGTGGACGAGTGGCTACAAGGACGACTGATAAACCAAGTGCCAGCATTGGAGCATGGAGGTTATCATCGTCGTATCATCTCATCCTTCTGTTGTCACCAGAGAGATGAGAGAGGTTGGGCTTATGCCCTTGATTGGTGGACGAGTGGCTACGGGGTGGAGCAAGGGTAATTGAAGGTGGTGGAGCAGCAATTTCAGATGGTAGAGGAGGCGTTTGTAACAGTCACCGCGAAGTGCTAGAAGGTCGAATATGGAGTAATGAAGGGTACACGAGGAAGATGGGAGTAGTGCTATGTAGGAAGTTCGATAGGGAGCGGAGATGGTGGTTGAGGTGGATGCTAGAAAAGGAAGGTGGAGCGAGCTCGGTGAGGTGAAACGGTTGGCGAGGGACGAGCGGGAGGTGGAAGAAGCGGCCTCAGTCATTGGATCAGCAGATCCAAAGGTGAAGGATGAGGCACGTATGGGTGGTTTAGATCAGATCCTTCGATCCGCTCAAGGGTTGAGATCAGAGCAGGCTGCACGATCGAGATGAAGCAGAGGGCTTCATCCAATGGCTAGGGGACACGAGGCGATGTGGAGGAAGCATGTCCATTGGATAAAGTGTGATCGAGCGGCAGAGGTTCATGCGGAAGGGGGAGGTCCAGATTCCATCATGGGAAGAAGATCATATGGCAAATGGAGAGGCAGAGATGGACGATGGAGATGGAGGCCGGAGTGAGGATCCAAGGGCAGAGGACACGGTCCTGTGGCATGAGGAGAAAGGGTCACATGGCAGCTCCAGAGAACGCCACGTGACCCAATCAAATTATTCAGAAAATAGGAAATAAGGAGAAATTCAAAAACAAATAGAAGTAAGCAAAATTAGCAAAAAGTAAGAACATGAAAGTTGTAGATCTCGAGAAGATCTACATGTTTCATGTTGGACACAAAGTTAAAAGAGATCAATGCACAAAGAATTATTTTTGGGAGCATTTTTAATAGATAAAAACACTACTTTTTAATGGGTTTGAGATTTTTGTATTTTTAATTTCTTTCAAAGCTCAAAATAAATATATACAATATTTATCTATTTTTTGGGATTTTTAATAAAAGAGAAAATATAGAAAATGTTAGTGTTAGAAATACAATAATTAAGGTTAGTAATTAGGGTTAACTATACATTGGTTAGAGTTAATTATAAATAACATACTAATTGCTAATATTAATGAAATAAATGTGGATTTTATTGATTTATTTAATTTAGTAGGGTAATAAATAATAAATAATATGATGTATCTTAGATTCATCATCTCCCTATACTTAAATTATGCTCATCCTTGATTCCTAACAGTGCATGTGAATTTTCAAGGCTCAATTCATCGAAGACCCTTAATTTGAATGATCCTAAAAATCTGGGCTCAACCATGCTTTATTCAAAAGGAATCCAACTTCTCTAAATATTACACTCTCTATTTCTACATATAATATAAGGATAGGCCATTTAGTGTACTGCAATCACAAGAGTGAAGTCGAGATATCACCCACGGTCCAAGTCTAGGAGATTCTCCTCTAGACTTAATCCTCAACACTAGAGAATAAGTCTTTTCTTGTGTTCAATCCACCATCTCATTATTATATCAGAATTGAAAGTGTAGATAAAAGGCCAGATGATGGCATGTATAGGATTGCGTATTTTTTTCTCTCCCTCACATTGGAACAAGGATCCTCTCGAGTGCCTTATTACTCAACACATGTATATTTTTGGTCTGTTGATCAATGTGTCCATCAAAAGAGCTCAGAGTCATCTGCACTTGTTTTCCTAGGAGTACATCGGGGTGTTTCTCTTTTGAGTATCTAAGATACCTTCGACACCCAGACATGTATCACTATACGATGCATAGCCCTTTTTGGGTGCTATCCCGATGATGAATCTCTATTTCATCACCTTTATTCTATCATTTTGGCCTTAAAAACCCTAGTAAATGCACGTAAATACCCTTAATTCAGGCATTTTAGCATTCATACATTGTTGTGTAAATAGCGTGTAAAAGACGGGTCTTAATGCCAACATTATAGAATAAAGAAAAGAAAAGAAAAAGATTAAAATATTGAAAATATTTTATGACCCTAAACCTCGATACCTAGGCATCTTGATGAATAGGTCGAGAAGAATAAAGTAGGGTGAGATAAGGGTCCAAAATACAATAAAACTCCCTTTTTATTTATTCTTTCTTTATTCATTTTTGGGACCTATTTTTATACTTCAAATAAAGAAACATTGAACAAGAAAGTTGTAGATAATAAAATATAGAAAAATACAAAAAATATTCATACAAAAATAATATACAGATAAAAAGATAGACTCAGAATAAATTTCTAAAATCCCAACTTCCCAGACCCATATCTCTCAAATAAAAACTCAAAATATATAAAAAAATCACTTTAATTGTATATAACTTTTAATAAGCTATTTAATGAAAGTGGTCTCATATTTTTTGGAGTTAAGATGTGAAAGTTAGATTTTGGACCCCTATTGTATAGTTATAACGATTAAAATATTCATTTAATTTACTATTCATTATTTTTAAAATTTTATATTTTTATAATTTTATAAATATTATTTATAATATATATACAAAATAAAACAGGAATAAAACAGTAAATAAAACACCAAACTAAAATAAATGGTAAAATACATAGGTCAAATACCAATAACTATACCTACATAGTTAATACACCTATTTATTTAAGTTTATATATTATATGAAAATACAATAAAAATATGTGTATATATATATCTAAAAATAAGTTATAAACTTATAAAATAACAGATTAAACTAATAAAATCAAAAATACAAAATAAAAATAAAATAGATAAATACATAGATAAATATACCTTTATATAACCCTTAAAAAGTAACTTGTAATTTTAAACCTCTAAAAATAAATAAAAACCATAATAAATATTTTGAAAAATAAAAAAAATATTTTTTATTTTATAACTTAAAATTAATAAATTCATTTATTATTTTTAACCAAATTTTCAATTATTTTTGGCTGGGTTTTTTTCCGGTTGGTCCATGTGGACCAACCAGCTTCCTCTGCCAGTTGACCTTAGTCAACTCTCTGATAGAGGTCCTCTATCTGTCAGACATGTGGTTTGACCTCCGTTCTCGCCTTTTTCTAGGTCGATTCGAGCACTGGCTGGGATGGATCTCTTCTGCATTTTGTCCCTTGTTCAATGGTGAATAACACCAGGATGAAAGCTTGGGCGTTGACTAGCTGCTACACCTGGCACGCCTCGCCCTTGGACGTCGTGCCACCTTCTGCATAAAATAACCCCCATCCAAACGTCGCGCTTTAATCCCTCTTCCTCCTTCCACACCCGCATTTGAGCTTCGTCAAGGAATCTTGGTGACAACAGGAGCATCCTCCGCTCTCGCGCGTGGTGTTTGGCGTCGAATCTGAGGCCGGTCCACTGCTCACCGTCACCATCGTCGGAGCTCCCACTACGGGTAGTGTCCCATCGGTCAGCTTCTATCTCTTTTGCTCATTTTGTTCCTTTAGCTCACAGATTTGTAGGAGTAGTCTTCATTTGATGATTCTTGACTCGTTTAACTCCTGCTTGTGAAAACCCTCGTGCGGTGGAGCTCTAGCTCCGCCCCTTTGTTCCGATGAACCCAGTGCTCCTAAGCTCCTCCGCCCCCTCACCTTCCATCCCCCTCGTTTTCCCGACGCCCCACTCGCTATCATCCCCCAGTTCTTGCACAGAACTGGAGATCTGTACCTCCCCTTCACTGCTCGCCGGAGGTGCATCGCTCGCCTCACACACGCCTTGCCTCACCCACCTGAAGCTCCCCAAAGCTTCGCCTTTTTTTACGACTAACACCTGCAGTGAAATATAAGACAGGGGTCAATCTAGACCTCCTCGTGCCTCAAGACGACCCGTAGGTGGAGCTCCATCGTCCCCCTCCACGGGAGCTCGTTGGCCCCTCCAGAGTTACCCAGCCGGTGCGTAAGACCTCCAGGAGTGTTTTGAGCCATTTCTACGCTCCTAGGGACTACGAACGACGAAGGAAGACCGGATCGAACCTTGTCAAGGTGGAGTTCATCCGATGTACTTCCCTTTCATCTCCATGTCGTCGGATCAAGGTACTCCTCCAAGCAGAGCAGCTGCCGTTGGATCAAACGCGCCAGAGCTGTCCATTAGATCGTGATCATCTAATCCCGGTCGTTCATGCCCAACCATCATCGCTTCCTCCTATCGCGCCACGTGGCAAGTGAAGGTGCCTCAGCCGTCGAATAGCGCCCTTGCTTTGGGTATTTTGTAACTTCGCCCGAGCAAATTTTGTATTTAAATATTAGAACACAATCTTTCATTTGCCCTTTATATTTTTTTGTAAAATTACAAAAAGGCTCCTCGACTTCTGGAAATTACATTTAGGTCCAAGCCACGTCACCTCACGTGATGCTGCACGTGAGGAATATTTTAAAGAGGACCCCCTGAGTTTTTGTTGATTAGTGTTTAGTCTAGAAACTTTTTAATTAAGTTTAAAATTTTTGGGAAAATTGCTGTGAGGCCCTCGAACTTTAGTTTATTTACATTTATACCCCTGCTAGTATTGCATTTTCTCTTATTGTCTATATTTATTTTAAATAGCATTTAAAATTGAAAAATTCTAAAAAAATATCTTTAGATTCCTGATTATACACACATTCACGTTCTATTTTTATTTTGCAATTTGGATACCTTTTGTTATTTATTATAAATAAAAATATATCTTTTTGTCCCTATTTGCAATAGAAAATACATAAAAAATATAAAAATGTTTGAAAAATTCTCCAAAAAATATATTCGTGTATTTATGTATTTCTAACCTTCAGACAAAAAATCACAAAAAATATAAAAGAAAACTCTAACAAAAATAGAAAACCCCTTAAAACCATCATAAAAATATATAAAAATTATTTGAAATCCAAAAAAATCCATTTTGTTGCTAAATTTTATCTATAATATTATTTTTATTTTAAAATTAATTTGAAAAAATTTTAAATTCTGTTTGCTATTTTTATCTCCATTTTAATTTTAGGTATTTATTTTATCCATGTTTTTGGGCATTTTTTACTTTAAAAATTTATAAAAACTAGAAAAAAATTCCTAAAAAATAACAAAAATAGGAAAAAATCATTGAAACCCTAAAAATATTTTATTTTTTTGATTATTTTTGTGACTTTTTATATCAACCCTAGCATATATTGTATATATACCCTATATAGCTTTATATATAACTTACAAAAGAAAATATAAAAAAATAAAAAAATATAAAAATAAAATATAAAAACAGAAAAATAAAAATCAAAATACAAAATATAAAATCAAAAATACAAGAACAAAAAATCAAAAATAAAAAGCACACAAAAATTGCAGCTTGGCTAAGTGTTTGGAAGATAAATCATGCCTTAATTTCTTATCATTGCATGCTCTACTCCCTTGCTTCTTGTGTTTGACCCCTACTTGCTTGCCATTATATATTCTTATTAGGGTATAATAAATTTTAGCTCTTGCTATTAATTGCCCCAATTATTTGTGTGGGTTAATTATTGAATAACGAGAGAATTCGAGTGGTCGCCTCATCGATAGTGAGCCTGATTTGTCAGGCCATTATTTAGCGACTCCCATCTTACTGTTTTTCATCCGACTCCTTGGTTCTAGTAGACTTGGTCCAAGTGAACATTTGAAATGGTTGGGAGCGCTTGTCTCTAATTGAAGCTCTTAATATTTGACTTTGTATTGAGAGAGAGCTTTTTTGTTCAAAATTCCTTTCTTTTTCTTTTCTTTTTGGCTAGCTCCATTGCTTTTACCAAGAGTTGGTGCACACTGATTAACACATTATTAGCTTCATCACATCCTGGCACATAGTTAATATCAAATGATAGCATGTGAACTTGTTCGCATACTGGCTAGGATTTTGTTGACACTCAGGTTTCTTGAAGCCTTCATTGACTTTATCCTATCATCGAGTATCATTAGATTGGGTCTAAACTCAAATGTCTAGTCCCAATTCCTTGAGTGATAACTCAACTCATCTTATCAATCATGGAGTTGTGAAAGTGATGTGATGATCATATTCTTTAGAAGGTAGAGATGAAGAGTGCAATATAGTGCTCAAATCTTTCAAACTAGGGAAGTGTGGGTTATTAAGTTTTAAACCCTAATGACTAAGGCTAGTTAAATAAGACTCTCAAGATCTCAAAAATCAAGTATCCTCAAATCCTCAAGACTCGTGTGATAGTGGACGTGTTAGGAATACACCAACTCCAGAGTTAGTGAATTTTTGTGATTTTTGAATTTTGTAATTTTTACGGATTTTTTATACCTTTTTTAATATTTAAGAGAAATAATGATTGGTCCAGGCCCTTGTGAATAGTTAATCCATTTACAATAACTATGGGTGTAAATACGGACCGTTAGACAGCTACACGTATTACTTCAAGACAGTGTCATTTGTATTGTCTTTTAACCACCCACTCTTCTAAGGGAGACTGAAGTTCCCTCACTAAGAAATAGCTACTCATTTTTAAGCTTAGTAGTCAGAAATACTACCAAAAAAGATTTTAATTTTTTTTCAGATTTTATGTTTTTTTTGAAAAAACAATTTACGAAACAACATAGTTAGTCCCTTTTTTTGAAAAGGTTTTTGAAAAGATTATTCAAATCATGGCACATAATATATAGATTATCAAAACAATTTTTTTCAAATGATTTTTCAAACAAGTAAAATCCCTATTTCCAAACATTGTCAAATAATTTTCAAAACAGTGTCACACAGTTAGAAAATTTTTCAAGGTATTTTACAAATATTTTTACAAAAATCAGTTCAAAAATACTTATACCCTAGTCCCAAAAAGATTTAAAAATTTCAAAATACTAATAGGGCTAAAGTATATATACAATATATACGTTATACCCTATACTAAATTTTTGTTATGTCATCATAGCATAAAGTGATATGAAGCCATAACTCAAGTTAAATACAAGGTGATATAGTAGAACTGACTCGGATGCTACTCGTATAGGTTAAAAATAACCTAAGTATAAGAAGAACATGAAGAGGTAAGAATGAATGACTTGGGTCCCCCTATACTTAGGCTGAGAATAGCCTAAGTAGTGGATATGCAGTAAGGATGGAGACACCCATGGTGAATAATCAGTGACTGTTCAAGGTTCCCCCTATACTTTAGTTGAAGAGTAGCTTATGTGGAATTAAGGATGGGGAACTGGTGATTAGCAGGGTTGAGGGGGATGGATTTACAGAGATGATTAGATGTGCGGAGATGAGGAGGGTAGGTGGATCATCTAGGGTTATAGGAGGACTGGAAGAATAGCCACTCAAGGCTCAATCATTCAAGCAATATCCTTGATTCAACAACACACACATGAAGACCAACAAGGGTTGGTCATTTATCTTATCCATTTTATTGGTGATCATCCAAAATTGAAGTCGATTACACAAGTTTAATGACTAGGTTTTTGGCACTATCTTAGGGATATGTCCTTACCTCCCTCCCATCAATCAGAATCAGAATATCCTGTGTATAATACAAGTGTTGCTCTCCCATAATCCAAGAGTGATTTTTATTCCATTTTATTTTTATCGACGTGCAGTACAGTCCCAATTTTATGCTTAGGTTATCATTGTATTAATGTGAGCACAAATCAAGCAAACATCGTCTAATCGACCATTCTCAACTTTCTTTAATATCCTAAGGTAGCGTTTGGTTCGCGAGTTACCTGTGGGTTAGGGGAGTTTACCCCCCTTAACCCACATCTCCCTCTCTCCCCGTGGGCCCCACTTTATTCCTTTTTTAAAAAATTAAATAAATCAATTTTACATCATCAATCCTATCAAAAAATAATATACTATACCATCATATCGTATAAAAAATATAAACTACTCCACTTCTACTCCCTTTTTCAAACTTCAATACAATCACATCACAATAACTACTCACTTTTTCAAACTCCAATACAATCATATCATCCCAAACCCACTTCTAACCCACTCCCAGTTTAACCCTCTATCCAAACACTAAAACACAAATACAGGTTACCCTCTACTAGTTTAACCCACCTTAACCCGCCAACCAAACACACCCTAAGTGCTAAATCAAAAGGAAGATCGAGAAAAATTGATGCATTTGTGAAAACCATGATGCATGCTTGAGACAGAACTTACAGTGCCTCCAGGAATCTTCATGCGCGTGCAAGACTGTATTAAAATTTTTTACACTAAATGCACGCAAGTCGAAGAAACCACACCCTAAACATGCTTCTATTAGTGGAAAAAATTTATTAATTTGGCTAAGTGAATCTATGTACGTGCATCTCGTGAATAATGTGTGTCCTAACCTACAAAGCAAGCACAAGTGATATTTGAAAGGGGAGCTGGGAGAGCCGTGTGCATATCCCTAGGTTCGAACACTCAAGTGAAGCCTCACCCGGACTGGGATGGATGGACTTCACACACCAAATGCAAGATTTCATTTCATGCTACATACATGAGCCGCCAAACGAGGACCGCTAGAAATGTGATGATAATACAATTATTTACAAGACAAATGAACAAAATGCCAATTAAGCTCCTTGAATTCTTCTGAGCTTCTCCTACGGCTCCTTGCAGCAGGAGCTCCCAACTCCACGCCTCCATGATGATAAAGCATCCTCCATCTCCACGGGCCCTGCCACAAAAGAAACATGTCAGAAAAAATATCAAATCAATAAGAATAATGCAAAAACAGACACAATGTTAAGACCTTAAGTTTTGAAAATAATCAACTCAAAACAATACAATAAAATTCACTAAACAAATAAGGATGAGACATTTTTCCGGCAACGACACCATTTGATGAACCTCATTTTCACCACATTAATAGTTATATTTTATTGTAGTAGATGTGATCAAAACGATCCATGCAAAACCATACTTTTGAATATGTGGAGAATTTATACTTGGCAAGTTTATGAAGATCAAACACAGAGACACAAGCCTCCTCATTTATTTGTCAGAAATTATCGATTAAAGATAAGTGATTAAATTCATTCATTTAGGTCAACAATGCAGATGAAAGATAGAAATAATGTGATGCATAATATAATGATGTAAACAGAATGACATAGAATGAGGCACAAAATGAGATGCATGTATATTTTATTTGTTTTTATGTAGTTAAAAAGAGATGCAATGTGTAATGATATGCATGCAGATAAATTCTGTAAAAAGATGACCCCTACATTAATCAGATAGTTGAGCACTAAAAGTAAGGTTAATTTCAAGGATAGATAATGTGTTAAAATGAGTTAATGGCGTTAAGAATCAAAGAGTAAGTCGCAATAGAATTAGAAATTATCCAAATATTGCAAGATGTCAAATCAGAAAATAAATGATGCCAATAGCTAGAGAATAAAATATGCAACAAAATGAAATTTAAATTAACCAAAAACGAGCTTGTATGCTTAAGATATGATAAATAGAGTACAAGGGAATAAATTTAGAAAAAATTATGAGGAATAAAAATATAATATATGCAATTAGGTCCTTCTCAGGGGCATTTCTGCAAATTCTGAAAGGCGGTAGGGCTTATCTGCAAATTACCTAGCGTGCACGTAAGGAGCACGCACCTGAGAGGACCTGATTGCAAATTAGGAATCTCTATGTGGATGAATTGCAAATAGCCCAGCCCACACGCGCATGGCACACACGTGGGCTAGGCTTGGGGCGAGGGTCAGATCAGCTGCAGGTATGGAGTCCACGGGACGTGGTTCCTTGCTTCGTTGCTACGGGTCCACCGAGCCTCTTAGTGTGGTGCTGATGCTGGAGCGTGAGTGATGAATCTCGGATTCATCATGTTAAAATCCAATCATTAATCTCCAAGCTTAAACAATTCAATAAAAATCACTAATAATTCATTAATTTTAACTTGTATCATATTGTATATATTCTGTGCCAAATTAACCTATAAATACCACTAAAAGCTAACTCTAATATTTTCTATTTAATAACTGACATTTCTTCTTTATTTTCTATTTTATTAAAAACCAGTAAAAATTAGAGTATGTATTGCCTATATTTATCTTGATCAGGTGATGTAGGTAACTTACCTTCATTGAGTCATTTTCTCATTATTTTTAATTTTTTTTGAAATGAAATCTTGAAGGATTTTCATCACAATATACCACCTTCGAGTCATTCCAATTTTAAATTAATTCGAGACTTTTATCACATCCATCAAGATAGTCAAATTTTAACGGTCTCAAAATTCCTGAAATTGACCCCTACACACATGCATGCATGCATGCACGCACGCGTACGCACATGCACACACAAACACAAATATATATATATATATATATATATATATATATATATATATGGGTGGCTAGTCGGTAGATGGGATCCTACTCGGATCCAAAATTCGTATCTCAGCTAATATCCATTTACAAAATGTAGTCGGATTGCAATCGGGTTGGTGTTTTAAGGTATTGATGATCTAAAAACCGAATCGGATTAAGTATGAAATTAATGTATCATTGTGACCCAAATCAGTCGAGCGAATCAACGAGAAAATCCAACCACTAAGAGATGAAACAATCAAATGTAAGCGGTTTCTTGATTTTTATTTACCTGGTATAGCGACCATGGTCGAACACAAGGAGCACAATTAAGAGCTAAGTAGTTAGATTTCAGGAATAATAATCTTCTAGTGGTTTTTAGTTTTTAAAAATTTTAATTTTCCAATAAAGAAGAAATAAGCACAAGGGATAAAAATACTAACACACACTCTTTTTGTATTTTTCTAAAGGGTCAAAAATACTCAAAAAATTATAATAAAAATATTTTTGGTTTTTATGTGTTTTATATTATTTTTGGTAATTTTATATAATTTTTAAATGTTTTATAATTTTCTAAAAAATCAAACAGTGACAAACACAACAAATAGTGCACTGTCAGGAGTAATTTACAAGTTAAAAATAATTAAAGTGCCCAAAATCTTGGGGGTGATTTTTATGATAAAATATAGGTAAATATCTAAAAAAGACTGAAATCATTATTTTTGGATTTTTCTACAATTTTATATAAATTTTATAAGTTTTTGAGTTTTATGCAATTTTTATGGTTTTTATAAGTTATTTTTAAGCAAAATGAATATTGAAGCTAAATGACATTAAAATACAACTACCTTAATTTTTATGGATTTTTGGGTGATTTTTCAAATTTTTATAATTTTTCTAAGAAAAATAGGACACTTTTTTAAGAGTTCTTGAATTTGTAATAATATAAAATAAAAGCAATTTGGCAAACTAAAATTACCACGCAAACATCATGCAAGCAGGAGTTAAAATGTATTTTCTAGAATTTTTAGGACCAATTTACTTTTTATTGAATTAAACAAAATACATGTAATTAAAAACAATGCAAAGGGACCAAACACTAGATCATTTAAGTCTATGGACCTAGCAGATTTCAAGCAAGAACATACATGGGCCTCTATGCAATTAATCCACCAAATAGATGCGCAACACGTGAGCCCATGCAAACAAGGGTATAAGTGCAAATACTTAAAATAAAACATTCATTTCATAATAGATGAGAAGTTCATGGTAAGATCTGCAAATATCCCAAAACACTCGTACGTGTGCACGTAACTCAGACTCGGCTGAACTAAAGTGTAGATAAATAAAGTACGAGTATCTAACTGCAAATGTTCTTCACTACTTATTACATTTATTGGACTGAACACAAATAGCAAAAAAGACACGGTAAAAAGTGAATTTTGCCCTTGCAGATGCGGGTAACACGTGGCTCTGATGAAATCTGAGGGCGAATGGCATAGCGGCAATGTACGGTCTTGATGGTTGTTGGGACATGGATCTGACGGTTTAGATCGCAGGTGAGCGTGCGTATCAGATCCACGTCAATGGTTTATCTGACGCTCTGAAAAAGGACATGAATGTCTGACGCAGATCCAATCTGGGGGAGTGTCTCCTGATCTGACGGGCGTGAAGATTGCTGGAAGAACATGTAGTGGAGGAGCTTCGATCAGAGATGGGTGGCGAGTTGTTGATCGGATCAAACCTCCCAGAGGTCCAGGACCTTCGCAACGGTGCTTTGTTTCGAATGGCCAGCTTCGATGGATGAAGTGACGGTCGGATAGTCGGCACGGTGGAGCTCCACCTGGAGCTGCTCAGTTGGGTCCGTTGAAGGGCCAAATGGTGCTCCCCTAGGCATATGCACCTCTAAGGAAACTCCAGGCTCAGAGATGAAGCTTCGGCCGATGTTATTTTGCAAGAGAAACAGGGAAGCGATGGTGGATGATGTTCGACCTCCGGAGGAAATGAAAGAAGGAGGTACCACCCTAATCTAGCTCCGATGAGCTAGTCTAAGGATGGTCAAGATGCACTAGGAGATGATAGGTGAATCGGTGTATCGATCTGTACGGGTAGAGGTGCGTGACGGAGCTCCGACACAGTGGTCGGAGCAGGCGGAGTTGCGACGGAGTGGAATGGCTAAATCGAAGTGAAGCAAGGAAATGGAAGGGAATAGGGGATACCTGTAGGTTTTGAAGAACTCAGGAACTTCAGGTGATGAGGACGGAGGGGTTATGGCCTCGACTAGGCTGCAGTAGGTGAAAGAGGCTGGTCGCGGCGGCATCCACCGGCCACAAGATGAGCTATGCTCAAGGTACCACCAAACGAGACTCCAAAGGGTGCTCCAGACTCCTGTCACTCAGCTGGAGGTAGCTAGGGGGCAAGAAGGTGGCGAGGAACGAGCTGCGCAGCTCAAGAGGCGGAAGAGAGGTTTTATAGAGGATGTCTAGGGTCTAGAAAGATCGAGGCTCATGCAAAACCCTAGGAAGATCCGGCTTCATCTAGGGATCCGTGAGGATCACAGAACCTAGGAGGTGATTTGAGCATAATAATCAATGCAAATGGATGTCTGACCTGATCGGAAAAAAGGGAAGAAGAAGCTCCAACGAAGCAGGTTGTCGGGTCGGGTCAGTTGGGAGGAGGGAATGACCGAGGTCAACAACTGACGTGGACCTATAGAAAAATCCGAGGCTAAAAATTGAAAGAATAATAAATATAAAATAACAAATGATTTTAAAATACAAAATGAATAAAATGAAAAGTGCTTACTATTTTTCAAAAAAAAATGATTTTTAATTATTTTTATGAAAAATATAGATAGGGTATATACGGTATAATGTAATATGTACAAGTATAGTATGCCTATGTACTATATACAAGTATTTTATTTTATTATTTTTAAAAAATATGTTTTATTTTATATTTTATTTATTTACAAAATAATTTGAGGAATATAAAATGATTTGATTTTTACAAATCTATTAAAGATATTTAAATAAATAGGTAATGTATACAATGTACACACATGTGGCTTTTGTACAATGAATTGTGGATTTTATTTTAATTTTATTTTATGTTTTCTGATTTTTATTTTATTTTTATTTTACTATTAGGGCTATATACAAATGCTTGTAAAATATTTATTTGTATATGTAATATCTACAATATACCCTATTTCCCCATACTTATATTCTTTGTCGATCATGCCAAGGTTTGTCCTTCTCTTGGGGTTTGGATCACTGTGTATTTATTCTAAATACACTCTTCTTTTTATTTTCTCTTTATCCTTTTATTTTTGGAAAATATGTGTTAATTATGCAATATTAACAAGGACCTGTGCAATGTTAATTTGTTATATTTACATATAATTATAGGTGTTTCTGCTAAAAGATAAAGATAAAATAAAAGAATAAAGAATGAGAATCCTAGATTCATCAAGCACATTTCAACAAATCTCCACCTTGACTCGAACTCCACTAAAAATCGGTTCCTAATCAAGGTCGGCAAAGATCCATTTAAAAAATGTAATCAGATTGACAAAAATCATATCAACTCACATTTTCCTCTTTTTCAGAGCTACTTGGCAAAGTGAAAGCCATGTTTGCCTTCTTACACAATTCAATGAGATCTTTGTCTAATGGTCCTATATCTGTGCAAGACTGGCAGACGTGAATGTATATGTGCAAGAAAACCTTAGACAAAAAAAACCAAGAGCAGCAGCGATGTCCTCATCGAATCAAGCTGACAAGTAGGCCATCCTCTGGATCCTTTCCTTCACCCTCACGTTGGCCAAATTTGCAAAGTCTTGAGGCATCGCCTGTTTCTCTCGTCTTGATCTGGTATCAATGGAAACCGACTTACCTTCCTACGAAGGTAATCAAAACGCAGAATTTGCAAATCATCCAAAAGAAATCATCCTGACAGATCCGATGTTTAGATCGATAGAGTTAGGGTTTGCATGACTTATTATCACGCTATAGAATACGCAGGGTCACATCACACAGGACGTTGATCTAAGACGCCTTAGGTGGCATCATAAGTGAAGCTTTTACAGTCAGATTAAATGGAGACGGGATGCACGGGAGCCCACCGCAGAAAGATGGGAGGAATTTCAATCACGGGGCTGGTCGTCGAATTTAACACAGAAATAAATCAGGCTCCCGTGAATGAGCACCTCTCCTCGCATCCTCACTGGCAGAAAGCTCCACTCACCCTCTCTGTTCTTCTGTGCAGCAAATGCCAAAGACGTGCAATGGGCCAAAGGCTTCACACCATCCACGACATGTCACGGCCACCATGTGTCCCACCCCCCCTGCATCCAAAGGGCTACAGTCCCCACCGAGAGAGAGAACGAGTAAAAGAAAATCTCAAAAGATGTGAGAGCTTCTGGTTTTATGTGTATAATTGTTTAAGTCATAAATGGTGGATTGGAGCACAACGGGCTGGGAATCTTGGGATATATCTACACGATCGAGGAGCAGACGAGCTTGAGATTCTAATCAATGGTTCGAATCTAAGCACTCGTGAGGTTGCATCAGTCGACCTCGCCTGTAGAAAAATGGAGTATCTGATTATTAGAAAGAAACCGATAGAGCTTAGATGTAATCAGACCTAACGGAGGGAATGAGAAATCAGAGGATTTTCCCCTTATCTCTTGGGTTTTTCTTGATTCTCGGAAGTATTCCACTTTCCTTTATCCCTTCCCCTTTAAACAATTATTATAGTTTTTCTCCTGTTTATACTTTATATTTCACAATAATTGCCACTTACTCATTATTTCTGAAATTCAAAAAAAGAAAAATAAGAATAACACGCAATTATCACATCTTTTTCCCACCAAAAGAAAATCTTCCAAATAAACGAGAATCATGGATAAATCTCCTTATTCATTATCTCACTTCTTTATTCCACCTTCATTATTCGCAAAAGAACAATCCTAGAAGTAGAACACTACTTACATGGACTACATGGCAAACAGTGCTAAGTATAAGATTGCTCCCAAAACCCTAGAATGTGATTTTGTACGCTACTACAATTCCATATCTAACCATATATATATATATATATATATATATATATATATATATATATATATATATATATATATATAGGGTGCACTTGAATTGAGGTGACACCTTTCCTTGACTATGGAAAGGTGCCATCTTAAGCCGTCGGATGATGCGTGTGCGAATGAGATTGAAACCACTAGGTGGTTTTCGTGCCAACTAACATTCCTATTATGGTGCTGGATTAAATTATTGCTAATTTGGTAAATTACACGTCATTGATCATTCTATATTTAAGTATATATCGAGTGACGTACAGAATTTTCCAGAAATATCGGATGAAATAAATGTCCATATTTTGAAATAACCGTTAACAATTTACAAATGCTTAAGATATTTTACAATTCTGTGTTATAAATTACAAACGCGTAACCACTAATATTCGCAAAAATGTCCAAATCTGACGAAGATTTGTATTTTTTGAGTAGATGTGTTTCCTAAAATATAAGGTGCTTTTATTATGTGCTTTTGTAATTATATTTTTTGTAAATTTCGTAATCTTTTTTCTAAACCGCATTATTTATTTTGAAACTTTTTGTAGTCTTATTTGAGAACATTCTGTTAGAGCAATGTTTGTAAACTGTGATACTTTTTTTGTAAAATCTGTTTCTGTTTTGTAAAATTCATGTGATGTTCGTAAAATAGATTGCTTATTATTAATGTATAAATTATTTTATATGTCCATCCAATATGTTTCCCAACGTCGTGGGTCCATCAAAATTCGTCAGCCATTGTAAACTTTGTGCATATTTTGTAAAATCCACGCTCACATTGTAAAATTTTTATGCTGATCTGCAAAATATAAAGTGAATCAGTAATATTCAATTAGACGCATGGAAATAACTGTAAGAAAATATCAGACAATTGTGTAATAACTGAGTTAAATGTAAAACATACTTTACAATTGTAAAATATGTTAATGAAATGATGTAGCTATGTACCACGATTCTTCATTTTGAGCGAGTGTTGGTCATGCGTTTGAGTGAACGTAAAACTTTATAAACAGAATGTAAAATAAAGTATATGAAAGTGAAATATGTACTATTTATTTAACACGGATAGCACATAAATATAAAACTTTGTGAAAAAATGTAACATGGATATTCAGATTGGTCCAAAAAATGTATATATCAGGAACAAGTATAACATAAATGAAAGAATTAAAGTAGCACAAACGAAACTAAAAATAACATATTTTTTAAATGCAATACATAAAGTAACCGAGAAATCGTCCTCATCATTTAAAACTTGACATTAAAAGGTATCAAAATATATAAAGATTGTAATGGAAAAAATAAAGATTTCCAGTAGCGAGACGATTCTTCCTCTCTTCTTTTTCCTCTTCTACACCCACTCTCTCTCTCTCCTCGATTCATCTTCTTCCGATCACAGAATCACCAAACAAATCACACTTTCACGGATAAATCACACGTTGCGAACGCAACGGTGATTTTTCTTGAATTTTTTGACGAACTTTCATCAATCGATTAATCACTTATTCGCGCACCCTAAACAAATGCATGCAAAACAGGGGATTTTGTGAAATCCCCTGTTCTGCCCTCCCCCACATCTCCCTCTGCCTCGACGACTTGGTCGTGTGTCGGCCTACCTCTCGCCATCGCCACGCCACCTCCTTGCCTTCAGTCGCACACCACCAAGTCGCAGCCACCAGCAGCTTGGCCGCACCGACCTCCACCTCGTCTCCTTGCGGCTGCACCATAGCCTGCGCGTGGGGCTCTCGATCGTGAGCGCCACTATTTTTAGTATGGTGGTTTTAGTAATTAATTGAATACGCTATTATATAGCATGAAATCCGGGATTCAAATTGAAAGAGAGAGACATGTTACTAAATTTGGCATATAGACTCCGATTAGATAAGTGGTTTTGGGAGAGAATTAGTGGTTTTGATGAGGGACGTTGATCATTATCGGACGGCTAAACAGAGGTGTCGCACCATCTTTGTAGAAAGGTGCCACCTCAATTCAAGTTTTCCCTATATATATATATAGTCATTGCTGGGAACCATCATTTAAGGAATCCTTCGCAATCATATATATGGAGCCATGATTCTGTTTGAATTAGAGTCAATTAGGATTAGGAATCCGAATGGGAGTGGACTCCTAATCCTAATAGTGGTTGGGTTGTATTCTATTTATAGTCCTGTTGGGAATAAGACTATAGGGTTATAACTGGATTATATATAGAGGGGGTGGAGGCATTGCTTATACAACGCAACAAGAACAATGTAACCCCCAGAGATAAAGGGGAAGATGGAGAGAAGAGAGGAAGAGAGCGAGGGAGCAAAGAAAGTTGTACTCGTTCTTCTTCTAGTGATTTTCTTCTCCGGTGGTCGCGAGAATTAACCGACCACTGTTATACCTAGTTGTTCTTTTCTTCACGTATTTCTGTGGTGTTGATCGATTGCACATCTGCATCTGTATCTACATCTGCTTCTGTATCCATGGGTCCGGTATCCGAGAGGAGACGATACTAACAACTAGTATCAGAGTCAGTTTCAGCATTGTTCAAGGGACACGATGCATTCTACATTGTTCAAGGAACACGATGCGACAGATCAGAGCGAAGGTCGACGTCGATGAGACGACGTGACACAACAGATGCACAATCTTCAAAAGCCATGATATGGTTGTCTCTTTCATAAATCGATCAGAGGCATCGAAGAATTCTGCTAGCAGAGGCTGGTAGGAGATCGTGCAGGGTGGCACATCGAGGGCACCCAACGATGTGTGCGTCACCCAAAGGCAATGAGTTCCTGCTAATGAGACTTGCAGATGACGAGGATGGGTAAGTGCAGAACCAAGACGATGAAGAGATCATGATGGAATTCAACTCAAGGAGGAGATTGTTAGGATTAGAGTCAAATTAGGATTAAGAATCCTAATGGGAGTGGATTCCTAATCCTAATAGTTGTTGAGTTGTATTCTATTTATAGTCCTATTGGGAATGGGACCATGGGCTTGTAATTAAGCTATATATAGAGGGGGGTGGAGGCATTGCCTCTACACCACAACAAGAACAATGTAACCCCCAGAGATAAAGGGGGAGAGGGAGAGAAGAGAGGAAGAGAGCGAGGGAACGGAGAGAGTTGTACTCGTTCTTCTTTTAGTGATCTTTCTTCTCCGTTGGTCGCGAGAGTCGACCGACCACCATTATACCTAGTTGTTCTTTTCATCACGTGCTTTTGTGGTGTTGGTCGATTGTGCATCTGCTTCCGTATCGAGGGGTTCGGTATCCGAGAGGAGACGCTATCGACGGTTCGTATTCCCAACAACTAGGATCAGAGGCATGTTCAGCATTATTGAAGGGACACAATGCGACGGATCAGAGCGAAGGTCGACGTCGATGAGACGACGAGATGCAACAGATGCAAAATCCTCAGAAGCCGTGATATGGTGGTCTATTTGATAAATCGACCAAAAGTGTTGAAGAATTCTACTAGCGGAGGACGACAGGAAATCGTGCAAGGTGGCACGTCGAGGGCACCCAGCGATGGATGCGTCACCCAAAGGCGGTAAGTTCCCGCTAACGAGACTTGCAGAAAATGAGGATGGCCCAGTACAGAACCAAGATGATGAAGAAATCGTGATGGAATTCAACTCAAAGGGGAGATTGTTAGGATTATAGTCAAATTAGGATTAGAAATCCTAATGGGAGTGGATTCCTGATGAATCTCGTATTCATCATGCTAAAATTGGTCATTTAGGATCTGTCCCCCATCATCCACCTGTAATTAATCATTAATAAAGCATTATTAGCATTCATACACGTGTAAATAATATCTGCATTTCATCATGCATAAATTGCATTAAAAATCCCTTGTGTAAATTAGCCCAAAAAGCCGCTAACTTCTCATATTTTTAGTTAATTCATCCTAACTCTGATTGACCCGAAACCACCTCCATTGTGTAGATATTACTAAACTTATTAAATAAAAAATAAAAAAAATTACTAACCCCAATAAGTGTCAAATAATCTCAAAGTCAAATTTCACATCTCACGGACTAAAATAAGCATATCTCCCACATACAATGTCCGATTTTGGTCTACTCACTTTTAACGTACTCCATTTTCAAATACCTTCAAAACAAGACCAATTTCATAAAATTCGGAGCTCATATGTGAAAGTTGGGTTTTGGGCCTCTTTTGCGCATTTTGACTTTTTGCTAATTTTGACCTGAGTTTTTATGTGCATAATTAACTCTTTTAATTTTATTTCTTTTTCATTTGTGTCCTTTGATGAAAGTTTTAATAAGAAATGCAAACATTCAAACCCAGATTAAAACTGAGATCAAAGAAATTGACCAAGTCCGGGTGTCCGTTGTCGGTCTGCACAAAAGTCGTGTGATTCTGACTTCTATTTTATTTTCCTATTTTCTTATCCTTTAAAATTCCAAAAAAATTAGATTAATGTGTAAATAATTTTCTTCTATTTTATCGTATTTTTTATAGAATTTTTATCCTCTCTAAAACCACCAAAAAAATACAAAATCCCAAAAATGCGGTTTTTCGTACACATGGAAAGCCGCCAAAAATACCACTTCTCACAGGTGACTTCTTTTGCTCCTGGGCCCTTCATGAAAGTTGTAGATCTCGTCGAGACGAACAACTTTCGTGAAGGAAATTTTTCGATCCGAGGCCTCCTGCTAATTCTTTTCTAATTTTATTTCGAAATTTTTTTGGGGGCGCCACGTGGCAGCCCCTGGGCGTGCCACGTGGCACCCCCACTTGCTCTCTCTCACTGCCCCCAGGTCACGTGCCTAGCACGTGACCTCCTCCACCTTCCTCCTGTAACGCCCATCGCCGCCCCCCTCTTCTTCCCGCAGCCGTTGCATCTCCCACCATTAACGCCGCCGCCATGCGCGGCCTTCGTAACGGCCCACCACCAATGCTCCTCCTCGCTGCCTCTCGGCCACTCCCCTCGCGCATAACGCCCACTCACACCAATCCTATAAAGCCGCCCCCTGCCGAAGTTCTTGGCATCCGCCCTACTTCCAGCTTGGCCGGTGACAGCGGCAGCCACCTTGAGGCGTGATCCAAGGCTGTGCCTTGTGCAGCTTCTTCGTCGAAGCTTCCCTCTGCTCCGGTCGAGTGACCGTCGACGCAACTCCCAGGTAAACCCTCCTCAGTTATCCCTTTGCGTCCATCGCCGGCCTCGCACAGGCCGGGGTCCCTCTCCCATCGCCACGCACCCCCCCCCTTTCTTTCTCTGCTCTGACCTTGCAGGTACAGCTCCGCCGCGCGAAGGCGCGCCGGCCACCTCGCACCCCCTCTGCCTCTACGCGAGGGCCCGCTCGCACCAGCTCCGTACCTCGCCGTCGCCACAGCCACGCGGTCATCCACCGCGCGCCTCCGCACGCATTCGACGTGGGCTGCTCGACCCCGCCTCCTACGCCTTGACCGGTCGTGTGTCGACCGGCCAAGGGGCTGCTGACCGCCCGTCATCTGCGCCGCAGCCGCATAGCGCGGCGCCTCCGCCTCCACGACGACCTCCTCCGCCCTTCGGTCGCCTGCGCCTCCCAGGTGTTTCGGCCGAGCTGCTCGCCCACTAACGCACAACTACCGTCGGATTTGGGCTAAGAGCCCTTGATCCGACGGTCCAAGGCCTGCCACGCGCCCCCCCAAGCCTCGCCCCCGAGCCACCGCCACCTAGGCTCGAGAGCCCCGAGCCTGAGGCTCTCCAACCGAGCCTTAGGTTCGGTCCCCGAGCCGCCAGCCTCCGCCACCGACCCTCCAGGCGCACGTGCTCCGCACGTGCGCGCTGGGAAATTTGCGCGGACACCCCTGGCGCTTTCAGAAATTGCAGAAATACCCCCGCCAGGGGTAAATTATGTCCAGGCCCCTCTGACTTTTATAAATTGCAGATAAGTCCTCTCAGGGACTATTTTGAAAGATAACTTTATTTTAATTACATTTTAGTCCCTGAACTTTCATTTTAGCATATCTTCTCCATCTGGACTCCGATTTTAGCGTATAATATGTCGTTTCGAAGCCCTTTCCATGCTCTACAACTTAGCATACCTTGTGAACAGATTTGAGGTTGTATACTGTCTATTATTCTTCAATGATCCAAATTTGATATGTAGGCTCAATTTTGACGTACATGCGCCATATATTGCTTGAGAAGCTATTGATAGATCTTTTGTAGGAGTTCGGATAAGAATTTTACTTAGATTAAATCATTGAAATTACTGTTGTCACAAGAGATTAATTTACATTTATTCCTCTGAGATTTTTGCTGATTATTTGAGGAACTGAATCGAAGATATTCGGAGGCCGGATACTCTGCTTCAATATTCTGAATACTAGTTGATTATTAACCTGAAGCAATGAGTTATGATCAATCCATTTTGATTTGTGGTTAATTTTGCGGAGAAAAAGATCATATTATTTGAGGAGTTAATTTTTTTAAAAATCACAAATCCTGGGCATAGTTTTCTCAATTTATTTTCCTTGCATCATGTTCGCATCTTCATCACTGCATTGTATATTTTCTCAACACAGAAATTAACTGAGCATTAATTAATTATTTAATTTGATTAAAAACCAAGCAACTAAAAATCACCGTTCCCTGAGTTCGACCTTGGTAAACTTGCCAAGTAAAAATAGTCCACAACATTCAAAGATTGTGGTTTTTGATCGACCGATTTTCACCTCCTATACTACAATTCATCGATAATAAAGAGGTGGATTTTGCGCTCATCAAATGGCGCCGTTGTCGGGGAACGGCGAATTTTTAGGGTTTTGAATCATTTTTTTAATTAATTTTTGTAAAATTAATTTTTGTGTCATTTTTTTTCTCTTCTGCATTTTATTCTACATTTCTCTCTTACTCCATTTACTAACCGCAATTTCTCTCTTTGCAGACTACTGGGAGCGAAAATTTGAGATTCGATCAAGGATCTGCAAGGATAAAAATTTGTGAGAGAGAGAGCTTAGAGTAGATTTTATTTTCTGCAATATTCTCAGGGTCCCTCTCTTTGAACCCTTGTAATAATTAAGACTGAACATTCCTGTGGTGTGTCGGGTCCGATTCAACCCCTTCTGTGTGGTTGGGACCCGACTTGAGTGGCGTAGGACTTAGGCACATAAACACTTGCTTGTTTATTATTGATTGTGCTCGTAATCTCTAGGCCACACTTTTTCACTAATTAAACGCACTATAGATCGTTCGACATTAGCCAAATTTTAAATCAATTCTTCCCGCTAATAGAACTATCTGTTTAGGGCGTTTTTCATCTGTGCATATCATTTAGTGTAAATTTAAAATTCCTTGTCTTGCATCCTGCATGAAGAACGCGAGGATTCACTGTAAGTCCTTCTCTTAAGCATGCATCATTGATTTACGCTTGCATCGGCTTTTTCGATTCTCCTTCCTTAAGTTTTACAACTTAGGATTTAACGGAATTGGGACTGCTCGTTAGGCGTGAATTTCTGTGCTCACCTAAACTACAGTGATAACCTTAATCTAAAATTGGGACTGCTAATCAAGGTGACTGCAAATAAACTGACCTAAAATTAACTATTGTTTGGTGGAGAGAAACCCACTCATTGTTTGTTTAAGGACAAGATCGCACACCTTAGGGTAGAGCCAAAAACCAAAATACTTCACTTAGACTACTGATTTTAAAAACAATTAGCTACTTTTCAGTGAGGGTCTCGGGTAGCCGTTTACGGTCCGACTTCCCTTAGCAGAGTAGGTGGTTTAGAGGACACCGCGGAAGGCATCGTCCTCAAGTAACACGAGTAGCCGTTTATACGGTCCGTACTTACACCTATACTGGCTGAAAGTGGGTGCAACTAGTTGTATGAACTCGGGACAGTCTTTATGAAATATTTCGGCACCTAACAACTCCGCTTCATTTGCAAGATTGTCTTGTCATTAAATTAAAACTGAAAAGATAAGCGGCCGAACCCTGACGTGCCTTCATCTGTGTTGAGTGGTGAACTTGAAAATTGGCTGGTGTTTGCTTTGTGTCTGCTTCCTAGTAGAGATTCTCTCCATGCTCCTTGTCTTGTTCTTTTCACTCCTTTGCTAAGGAATCTCTTATCCTTATCAAAAACCTCATTCAATTTCGGCACTTAACACTTAACTCTTCCTTTCTGAAGGTGAATAACAATGCCTCCAAAGGTGAAGAACCCTGGTGACGATGAGAACAACAATGACCCCATCCATGCCCTCTTGGCTAGAATAACCGCTGCCGAACAAACCAATGAACTACTTAGGACGCAGTTGGCAATAATACAACAAGGCAAGGCTGCTATGGAAGACACGTATCTCCCAGAATTAGATGAAGATTATAATTGGTTGAGACCTGTCCCCCCTGAGGATGCGTTCGAACACAAACCGCATTTCCTGGCACTATTGCCAAAGTTCGGAGGAAATAACCATGAAGAACCATATATCTTCCTCCGCGACTTCGAGTTAGTCTGTGCTAACCTCTGCCACCCTAAGGTTAGCCAGGACTACATAAGGTTGAGAGCTGTCCCCTTCGCCTTGACTGATAAGGCGTCTTACTGGCTAAAAAATCTAGGGGAAGTAGTCACGACATGGTCCACGTTCAAGATTCTGTTCTTAAAGAAATTCTACCCAGTTAGTAGAATTAATCAAATGAGGATAAAGATCACGAGTTTCACCCAACACCCGAGTGAACCATTTCATGAAACCTGGGAAAGATTCACAGACTTAGTACAGAAATGCCCAGGACACGGGATAAGTAAAATGATGCTGGTCCAAAGTCTTGTGAGCGGGCTGAACCCTGAGACTCAAGGGTTGGTTAGTGCATCTTGCGGAGGAAGCTACATGGGGCGCCACGAGGACACCGTATACAAGGTGTTCGAAAGACTTGCTGAGTCTAGCCGTGCACAAACCACTAGCCGGGCTTACATAGCCGGCTCCAAAAAGATGGTGAATAATCTGACAACCGACCACAATGCTGACATGGGAATAATAGCTGATAAGCTAACTATGGTTGAGCAGATTTATAAAAAGGTGGATGAGATCCATAAATCATCTGATATGGAGAAATTGGCCAAATTGCCTAAACAAATGGAGGAATTGGCTGACAGGGTATCAAAGATTGCACCCCCCGCACCCATACACCAAATTCACTACATTCAAGGTCAAGGGGTAGGGCAACATAGCCATTGGGGTGGAGACCAAGTCTTGTCCTCTCAAACTAATGAAACCTCCGCTCAGACTGATTTTGAGGAACCTCCACAGGTCATGGAGATAAACGGAGTCTGGTACAATTTGGAACCAGTCAATCGCTCAGGACAAAACTCTACTCCAAATCCTCGTCCACCGCAAGCCCAGCCCACCTACCAGCCTCAACTACAGCAGAGGCAGCAATATCGCACGGGTTATCAGAACCCGCAACCTCAGCCACAGCAGAACCAATGCCAAAGCCAACAAGGGCAATATCAGCGACCTCAGGCCAGGCAGGGCCAAGGGTCCTCCTCCTCTTCTGCTATCTCTCCAGAACTCCAGCGAGTGCTGGATGAGCTTCATGACATGAGAGTCGACATAAATCGACTCTCTCGTTGGAGAGATGAGGTGACAGCACCCCAGACCGTGATTCCAGCTCAAGTCCAGGCTAACCCAAATAGCCTTGGACACAATCAGGTATTAATCTCTGACTATTCCATACCTGAGCTTAAACCTTCCTCAAATAATGACTCTTATCATATCTCTCTTAGGAGCGGAAGGACCGTAACCATGCCTGATCGAGCAAAAGAACACGAAGACATAGCCCCAGTGTCCACCAATTCACACAACCCTGGGGGAATTGACAAAGGAAGACAGGAGGAGAAAGAACAAATCCCACCCACACCACCCGGATATAATGGAGAGTCTGAGTCTGAGTCAGACAAAGAAGTGCCACCATGTTTCCCTGTTTTTAGTCCGAGACAGAGTCCTGTACGAACTTTTTCATTCAATAAAAGTGATGATGTTGATCACAACAAATCTGTTCCTTTCCCTCGTGCTCTTACGGCAGGGAAGAAGAAAAACATAAAAAACCAAAAAAATGATGATGAGATGGCCCGAATCTGCAAGGAAAATATTAAGGTCACTCTGTCCTTGGACGAGATGATAGAAAGAGATTCGGCTTTTCGGAAATACCTTAAGGTGAGATGCACACCAGCTAGGGCCAGCAAACAAAATCCTAGCCGAACAAAGAAACACATACTCTCAGTAGCCACATCTCGTCTTATAAAAAATGAGCTGCCAAGAAAGAAAAGAGACATGGGTGCTCACTTCGTCACTAGCTACATCAACGAAATCAAGTTTGCAAGAACATTGTTAGACAATGGATCATCCATCAATCTCATGCCCACAACCCTATATGAGCATCTCAATCTAGGTCCTCTTAAGCAATCAACAGCCGTACTTCAATTCGCAGACACCTCAACTAAGAGACCTAGGGGCGAGATTCGAAACATTGTCATCAACATAGAGGGACAAAACTACCCAGTAGATTTTACAATTCTTGACATGGATGTCCCTAGAAATTGGAAAGATTCCCAGATGATACTAGGGAGACCCTTCCTTAGGACCGCAAGAGCTATATTTGATTATACATCAGGGAGAATCCAGTTCGGGAAAGTTGAACTTAAAATGCAGCAAACTAGGTTCCAAAGACCTGACACTGAGTCGAGCACCGAGTCTGAAAAATCAGAAACTGAGACTGAATTTACAGAACCAACAGTTGGGTCCTGGAGACAAAACTCAACCGCAATGATAGAATCCACCTCATCTGGTGAGGATATTGTTGATGACTTAGTCTGCCAACTCATCCATGCATCTACCTATACTCTTGGAGACTCAGAGGCCACTCTCGACCTGTCAGTCCATTCTCTTTATGGACAATCCTTGAGTAAGGTACACCGATCGGACGCGGTGATTGCCACACCTCATTCCATCATTAGCGATCCGATCCCTGATACAACCATGATGGTGGTCAACATTGATACACTACAAGCGTCCACATCACAAAAACAAACATCACAGACAGAACCGGATTCAAGAAACATCATTGACTTACCTGAACTCAAACCATTGCCCCCTACACTTAAGTATGCCTTCCTTTCAGGACAAAAAGGACAATTTCCGGTCATTATCAGCTCACAACTGACCAAAGAGCAGGAGATCCGCCTGCTTAATGTTTTGGAGAAAAACCGCAAGGCTTTAGGCTGGAGATTGTCTGATCTTCCAGGGATTAACCCAGCCCTGTGCTCACACCATATTTACTTGGAAGACAATGCTAAACCCTCCCGTGAATGCCAACGTAGATTGAATCCAAACTTACGGGAAGTGGTTAAGACTGAGATCGAAAAATGGTGTAAAGCTGGGTTCATATATCCCATCTCCGACTCCAAATGGGTTTCACCTTTGCATGTAGTCCCGAAAAAGTCAGGACTACAGATTATCACCAATGAGGAGGGAGAAGAGATTACGACACGGGTACCTACGTCATGGCGTGTCTGTGTGGATTACAGGCGCCTGAATGCCGCAACAAAGAAGGATCACTTTCCGCTGCCTTTTATTGATCAAATCCTGGAGAGATTGGCAGGGAGAGAATACTTCTGTTTCTTAGACGGGTACTCGGGCTACAATCAGGTAGCCATCGCACCCGAGGACCAGGAAAAGACTACTTTCACATGCCCCTTCGGCACATACGCATTCAAGCGAATGCCCTTTGGTCTTTGCAATGCCCCCGGCACCTTTCAACGATGCATGATTGCAATTTTTGCCGACATGGTTGGGGATTTCCTGGAAGTCTTCATGGATGACTTCTCGGTCCACGGTGATTCATTCGATGATTGTCTAGCGCACCTGGATCGAGTCCTCCAAAAGTGTAGGGAAGTGAATCTGGTGCTCTCTTGGGAAAAAAGCTATTTCATGGTAAAAGAGGGCATTGTACTGGGGCATGTCATCTCCAAGAAGGGAATGGAGGTTGACCCTGCTAAAGTAGACGTGATTAAAAAGCTTGAGCCACCCACAAATGTGAAACAAGTACGGTCTTTTCTAGGGCATGTCGGATTTTACAGGAGATTTATCAAAGATTTTTCAAAAATTGCCCGACCGCTAACTGACCTTCTGGGGAAAGACACCGAATTCGTGGTAGATAATAAGTGTCTAGAAGCATTCGAATTACTCAAGAGAAGGATCATTGAGACTCCCGTCCTACAAGCTCCCGACTGGTCTCTTCCCTTCGAGATCATGACAGACGCCTCTGATGTCGCTGTAGGGGCTGTATTAGGACAACGAAAAGATGGAATCCCGTATGCTATTCACTATGCAAGCAAAGTTTTAGACCCTGCTCAGAAAAATTACACTGTGACCGAAAAAGAGATGCTTGCTGTGGTTTTTGCCTTGGAAAAATTTCGATCAATACTTCTAGGATCTAAGGTGACAGTTTACACAGACCATTCTGCCATTCGCTTTTTAATGGCCAAAAAGGATGCAAAAGCACGACTTCTGAGATGGATTCTACTACTTCAAGAATTTGATTTGGAGATTAAGGACAAACCTGGTGTTAAGAATGTTGTGGCTGATCATTTATCACGAATTGAACATAACAAAACTCAAGAATCTGAATCGATCCGCGAAACCTTCCCAGACGAGTCAATTTCTGCTATTGACTCGCTCCCTTGGTATGCAGACACGGTGAATTATCTCGTCACAAATGAAGTTCCTCAAGTTTGGCCCAGAAACAAAATCGATCGACTCATATCTGAAGCGAGACACTATCATTGGGAAGATCCTTTCCTTTTCTTTGAAGGACCGGATTGCATATGGAGAAGATGTATTCCTCAAGAGGAATATCAAAGTATCCTCAATCTATGCCACACTTTGGAGGCGGGAGGACATCACTCTGGGAAGAGGACCGCTGAGAAGATATTGCAATGTGGATTTTACTGGCCGACCTTGTTTAAGGATGCTTATAATTTTGTGAGGTCGTGCCCCGTCTGTCAGAGAATGGGAGGAACCATTGGTTCCAAAGATGCCATGCCTATGCAACCAGTGATTATCTGTGACGTATTCGATGCATGGGGCATTGACTTTATGGGCCCATTCCCTAATAGTCAAGGATTTGAATATATTCTTCTCGCGGTAGATTATTTATCTAGATGGGTGGAGGCTATCCCTACTCGAGCTGCAGATAGCAAAACTGTTTGCAGGTTTTTGAAAGATCATATTATTTCGAGGTTTGGAATCCCAAAAGTTTTAATATCTGATGGGGGAAGCCACTTTGTCAACCGGGAGGTGAAGAAGTTGACTAAGGAATACGGCATCAAGCACCGTGTCGCTACTCCTTACCACCCACAATCCAATGGCATGGCCGAGGTGTCAAACAGGGAGGTTAAAGGAATTTTACAGAAGCTCGTTCGCCCCGACAGGAAGAACTGGTCCCAACTCCTGGACCAAGTTCTGTGGGCCTACCGGACGGCTTATAAGACCCCATTGGGCACCTCCCCGTTTAGAATGGTATATGGAAAACCATGCCATTTGCCCGCAGAGCTCGTACACAAATCAGAATGGGCAATCAAAAAGATTAATTGGAATTGTCACCAAGGAAAGAAGAACCGAGACATCAATTTAAATGAACTGTCTGAAATCCGAAATCATGCTTACGAAAACAGCATCATCTACAAAGAAAAAGTAAAAAGATGGCATGACAGGAACATTCGAACAAAGATCTTTTGATAACGGGTCCGATCACTAGGGTATGAGGTACAAAAATCAGGTCGTTGTGACCCAAGCAATCAGACCACGTATATCAAGAAGAATCAACCACTCAAACAGATAAAATAATCAAGCACGAAAGAAGAGCGGTCTAGCTATAGGATTAACCTGGTATAGCTCCCAGGGTCGAACACAAGGAGCACGGATTGGCCTAGGGCCTACGAAGTAGTGAAAATGAAATAAAAATAAAAGAAAATGTTTTTTTAGAGGTTTTTATGAATTTTTATATTTTTTTGGATTTTTAAAAGATAAAGAAAATAAAAGAAAGTAAAATCTAGGCAACTTCAACAATTTATTAAACACACCAAAAATAATGCAAAAATTAAGGAAAAATTGTTTTTATGTTTTTTTAAGTTTTTAAGTGTTTTTGGTGAATTTTTGAGATTTTTCTAATGGGTAAATTATTTTCTAAAAATCAAACAGTGCGAAAAATGAAAGGTACTGTCCAGCAAGGCTTGAAACTCAAAAATAAAATATCTAAGAGTCTCACTAAGCCCTGGAGGTAATTTTCCTGTAATCTAGAAAGAATAAGGAAAATTTAGGCACCTTAATTATTGTTTTTGGATTTTTAAATTAATTATTATAATTTTTATGAGTTTTTGAGGGTTTTGCAATTTTTAGGGTTTTTAAGTGATGAAAAATAGCCAAAATTGGCTAGAAAATCAAACAACAAGCAAACAACAGTATCTAATTTTTTTATAATTTTTGGGGGTGTTTTTATAATTTTTTGGTATTTTTATATCTAGACAGTAGCTAAAACATAGGTTTTTGAATTTTTAAAAATACTAAATGAAATCAGAAATGTCCTCAAAAATCATTAAAATTTCTACATCATGGCAGGAGCCATGTATCAAAATCTCATTGGATTTGGAGGTGATTTGATATTTTATTCAAAAATAACAAGGGGGCACTGTGCATAGGGACGTAAGTGCAAATACCCGAGAATCTGGGGGCCCAGGTGCAAAATACCCAGCAAGTCACGCGCGTGGCGCGTGCCTGGGGCACTCAGGGGCCTATTTGTAATAAAAACCTTCTTCTTGGACCTTTTGGTAACTGGTACCAAGAAGTCCAAGGGTATGGTTGCAAATATCCCACTAAAATCCGCACATGCGTGAATAACAGGCTCACAGGGGTATAAAAGCAATTACCAAAAAGTTTCTATTCATTACATAACAGCCCAGAACTACAGGGAAAGAAATGCAAATAACCCTAAACTACACGTGACGACGCACGTGGTCTCATACAAACAGGGGCATACATGCAAATCTAAACAAACACGAGGTCCACAATGCAATTTACCCTACGAAAATAAAGTTCTAAAAATATTTACAGGACTAAGACGAAAAAGACAAACTAAGAGGGGGCCCTAAGTAAATTACCCCTTTATTCGTCGACGGCCAGATGCGCGCCACGTGGAAGATCGGTCGACTCTGGATGGGGGCGCGTCTCTTCTTCAGCTCGGGGGCTCGATCGACGGTGGAGGCGAGGACACGTGGGAGATCGGGCGGTTCTGGGTTCAGGTACCTCTCTCCTCTGCTGCGAACGGTCCAGATGAGCTCCTCGGAGTGATCGACGGTTGCTGCTCCTCGGAAGATGGACGGCTGAGATCAAAACTGGAGCGGAGGCGTCATCGGACGGTTCTGGAGGATGGTGGAAGAACACGACGCCGGCGAACTTTGCCGGCCTCGTGCGTGAGCTGTACTCCTCCTCAGCTGCTCCTGATGATCGGAACGGGTCCGCGGTGAAGCTCCGCAGCTGGTGGTAGACTTCGATGGCCCGGCCGAGCCCTGGAGGGGCTCCGGCGAGGCTGGCGGCGCGAAGCTCCTGGCTGGAATGTAAGAGAGGCTCAGATGCCTCCCGTTGGACCTGCAAAGCAAACCAAAAGCTTCGCGGGTCGAGGGCAAAGTGCCTCGACCCCAAGAAGCGTCGTAAGGGTGAACAGTGCGGCGGGGTGAATGAGCTCCGGCGAGCGACAGGTGGTGGAGCTCGACTCCCAGCTCCGGGGCGAGCTGGGTTGAACGAGTGGGCGAAGAACGTGCGTGGGGGAACGGCGAAGATGGTCGTGTGCTCCGATGATCGAGATAGTGTGCGTGATGGTCGGAATCAGAGGAACACAGCAAGGAGTCGATTTGGGGGTAACTTAAAATTAGACTAAACAAGAAGGAACGAGGGTTACCTGGGTGAAGCTGGAGACTATGCTGGAGCTTAGCTAGCTCCTGGTCCTTGCCTCAAGGGTCGTCAACGCCCGAGGCTCGAGCTCCGGTTGAACGTCGGAGCACGGCGGCGCGAGGCAGCCGGATCGATGGTCCGAGCACCTCCTCCTCTCTGCGACACCGGCAAATGCAAGCTGTCACCTTGCTGGTTGCGATGGAGGTCACTGGAGAGAGAATGGGGAGCCAAAGATGACAGTGGAGTGCGGCGGAGCTTGGGATATATAGTGCTAGGGGTCCGGCTAAATCGGAGTCGGGTGAGAAGCTTGGAGCGCGGATCCCAAGAACCCACCCCGGGCGTGGATCAGGGAAGATCAGGCTCGGATTAGAGCCCGGGGTTAGCGGATTCGGAGGTCGGATCTGGTGGGGATAAAATCAAGAAATCGGGTCCAAAAGCAGATCCGCGGTTCTGGTGGTCCTGGGGGAGGTGTTGACCGGGGGTCAACAATCCCCCGTGGACCAATCAGAAACCGCCAATTATTGAAATTTTATTTGATTTTTTTGGGGCCTTAAATGGCCGAATTTTCAAAAACTTAAAACATGAAAAATGTTTGTTTTAATTTTTTCTATTTTTTTGTGATTTTTAATTAATTTTTGGAAATTAAAATAAGGTATTTACATATTATAGCTATACATAGGTATATGTACAATGTAGGATTTTTTATTTTGATTTTTAATTAGTTATTTTTATGCATTTTTATTCCTATTTCATATTTTATTTATTTATAGGATAAAATGAGGAATAAAAGGCTATTTTTATTTTATTTTTATTATTTATATACATGGGTTAATTAGTTAGTTATATACATGATATATACAAGATGTTTTTGTATTTTTAATTTTGTAATTTTTATTTGATTTTTGTTTTAATTCTTTTTATTTATTTTATTTACAAAACATAAGAAGGAATATTTACAAAAAGTTTTGGAAATAAAGAAATTTATTTACAAGGGGAAATAAATATAAGATAGGGGTTTATGTACATGGTGAAAGGTTGTTTTTAGGATTTTGATTTTTAACTTTTTATTTTGTTTTTAATAGGCTATAAATATGTACAAAATATATACAAGTATTTACAACATATTTTTGGATGAGGAAAATATTATTTATTTATTTACAAATATATACATATGTGAGCCCCTATCTCCCTCTACTTGGCTTTTATGCGGTCAGGCCCATGCTGAGCCCTCCCTTGGGTTAGGTTGCTCAATATTTATTCTAAATATTTCCCTCTTTTTCTTTTTCATCTTTATTCTTTTATTTTTGCACAAAAACATGCTAATTATCTATATTTACAAACATGCATGCTTTTGCTAACTTTTCCTATTTACACATATCTACATGCATTTGCATAGGTTTTTGTAGCTAAAATATAAGAATAAAGAGTGATGAATGGGTATTCATCACCCCCCTATACTATACTTTGCTAGTCCCTTAGCAAACACTTATTTGAAAAAGAAGTGAAAAATAAAGAAAAAGAAAAAGAGAATGTACATGGATCAAGGTTGATTATTAAACTTGCCTTCATTAAATTGAGGTATGGAGCTTAATCAGATCTTTGGATTATTGATGTGTCGGAACCTTATTTAGACTTAAGCTTAAAACCTAACAGCCTCCAAGTTCCACTATTCTATAACCAAGACTCCTCAATGCTCCAGATCAGAACAAGTCATCAATCACAAACCCTGAAGACCATGAATCTTTTCCTGTCCTGTGAAAGTGAGGTCTAAGCTCTCCACCTCAGAAATGGCAACTTGACAACCCTCCCCAACAAGGTAACTCTATGACCTCAATCTGGCCACTCTTTCCTCGAGGAGCGGGGTATTCCCTTCTAAGTTCAAGTACAACCGGCTCAAGAAGAGGGGGAAGAAGAGAATGGGTCAAGGCCAGTGTAGCCAAGTACCCTTGGGAGCTTGACCAGTGTAGCCAAGTCTCCCTGCTGCAAGCTACAACAGGTGGATCATGAAACCAAGCTTTGCTTATTGCACTTATATACATACTCTGGTGGGATTATCATTTTCTCTCAGACCCACCACTTTTTTGGAGTTCTTTTCTTTTTTTGCATTTTTTTTTCGAGTGCATCTATACAACATGTACATGTGCAGCATATATACAAGGAGTTTTTCCTCTTGAGCCAGTAGACTATCCCTCTTTTGAAGCTTTATTGCAACCCACAACTCCCGTCGTTAGACTTCATGGCAACCAGACCAAGTTGAGACGCACTTCCTTCACTAAATGAAGAAGAGAGGTTCCGCCTAGAAGTACTACCCTCATATGCTACCCCAAGCCAAGGAAGACTGCCTCCTCACCACCTCATCCGTAGAGAGCTCGGTGCATAGTGCGGTTGTCCAAGTAAATCCATAATCTATATGAGTCATGTGTTGTTGTTAAGTGCTCTACTTAGGCTCATTGAGATGACATGTGATCATAGCCTAGTGGACTCAAAGAATTAAGTCACCATGGACCTGAAAAGCCTTAAACCTAAGTCCTATAAGGTTCCTCTTAGAAGTTAGGTGGATTAAGATCTTAATCAAGCTCCATTTCTCAATTTGATTCCAGGCTAGTTTAAGTGTCAACTATCATCCAAGGAAAACTATATACATATGTACAAAAAGATGCATATTTACACAAATTTTACAATCATGCAAAATTTTTGAAAAATGTTTTGAAATCATGAATGATGATGCATGAAGTGCAAGTTTTGCAAAAAGGTATTTACACAAGATTTACACAAGATTTTTGCAAACTTTTGATTTTCAAAACATTTTGGAAAAATTTTGTACTATATACATAATTTTGATACAGAAAATATTTACACAAGCTTTACACAAAAGATTTTTGAAATCATTTTTACAAAAATAATCTATACACTAGCTATGTATGTGCAAATAAAAGAAGATTATGTACATGAAAATTTTTAATTTTTGTGGTTTTTAGCCATTTTTATTTATTAACACACTCACACAAAGTACGAGTTATGGCTAAAGTATATATGAAATATATACACACCCCCCCTATACTTAGCTCGAACGATGTCCTCAGAGTCAAGAGCGATGAAGAAGACATAACTCGTGCTATGTATAGGGACGTGAAAAGGAAGGCTATACAAAAGGAGAATAAGAAGTCAAGAGGGACTCGGGTCTTCCCCTTATACTTAGGATCAAGTAATCCTAAGTATAGCAGGCTGTACACGAAGGGAAAACCGAGTGGAGAATGTACAGGGTCTACCCCCCTATACTTAGGGTGAAATGCCCCTAAGTATAGGCAGCAAAAATAAGGGTAGACAGAAACAAAAGGAAAACCCAAAAGGTCTCACATCCCCCCTATACTTAGGGTAAAGCGCACCCTAAGTATAGCATAATCATAAGATGAAGAAAGGGATGTGGGACTAAGGAAAGTGATGATATAGACATCTGGATCTATATACAGCGGAGGATCAGTAAAGCTCAGGCGTGAGATGCATTAGATGTGAGTCAAAAGACCACATCTCACGCAAAATGAATAGGGGCAAGATCAACGACCCGCGGCTCATGGTCTAGAAATGGCTTGAGCCGCTGGCCGTTCACTCGGAAGGTACTCTCAGAAGACAACTCGGATATGTCGATGCTACCATTGTCGTGTACCTTCCGAACCAGATAAGGTCCTTTCCATTTGCTCTGTAGCTTCCCTGGAAATAGTCTAAGCCTCGCATCAAACAGCCATACTCTCTGTCCAATCTCAAAATGCTTGTGGCTGATATGAGAATCATGCCACTCCTTGACTCTCTCCTTATAATGTAGGCTGCTTGAGAATGCTGCATCTCTAAGCTCCTCCAGGGCAGCTAGCTCTGCCCTCCTCTGGTCTCCTATACCATCTGGATCCATAAGTATGTCTGTAACTGCCCAAAGTGACTTGTGCCTCAGCTCAACTGGTAGGTGACAGGGTTTGCCATATACGAGGCGAAAGGGAGATGTGCCCAAAGGTGTCTTGAAAGACGTCCTATATGCCCACAAGACCGAGTCCAATAGCTGTGACCAATCCTTTCGGTCAGGGCGGACGACTTTCTGCAGGATAGTCTTGATCTCCCTATTCGACACTTCGGCTAGACCATTCGTCTGTGGATGATACGGTGTAGCAACACGATGATCTATGCCGAACTCGCTAGCAAGTGCCTTCACCTGGTCGTTGATGAAGTGAGATCCCCCATCAGAAATAAGAACTCGTGGAACCCCGAACCGCGTAATGATATGCTTCCTCAAGAATCTGCAAACTGTCCTCGCATCAGCGGCTCGGGCGGGGATAGCCTCCACCCAACGACTCACATAATCTACGGCCAACAGAATGTACTCAAATCCCTGACTCTTAGGGAATGGACCCATGAAATCGATGCCCCATGCGTCAAAAACCTCACAGAAGTGAATGGGCTGCATCGGCATCATATCACGCTGTCCACAAGTGCCCATCCTCTGACAGTCAGTACACCTCTTCACGAACTCATCTGAGTCCTTGAAGAGGGTAGGCCACCACAAACCGGATTGGAGCACTTTCTGTGCCGTTCTCCTCCCAGAATGATGTCCTCCTGCCTCAAGCTTGTGGCAGTAAGTGAGGACGCTATGGTGTTCCTCCTGAGGAATACACCGACGCCAGACGCTATCCCCTCCCTCGTGGTAAAGGATGGGATCCTCCCAATGGTAAGACTTGGCCTTCGCAAGGAAGGTCTCAAGCCTCTGCCTGGGCCAATCTTGTGGGACTTTCCCAGCAACAAGAAAGTTCACAATATCGGCGTACCATGGAAGTGAGGCGATAGCAAGGATCGCCTCATCTGGGAAGGTATCTCGGATAGGATCAATCTGCTCAGTCTCCTCAGGCTGCTCTAATCGGGAGAGGTGATCCGCCACCACATTCTTGACTCCAGGCTTATCCTTGATCTCAATGTCGAACTCCTGGAGTAGAAGGATCCATCTAGTCAGTCTGGCCTTGGCATCCTTCTTTGCCATGAGGTACCTGATGGCGGTGTGATCTGTGTACAAAGTCACTTGGGATCCAATGATATACGATCTGAACTTATCCAGGGAAAACACTACTGCTAGCATCTCCTTCTCTGTGACCGTATAATTCCGTTGGGCGGAATCCAATGTGCGGCTAGCATAGTGTATAGCAAATGGTACTCCATCCCTCCTCTGTCCCAGCACTGCCCCTACGGCAAAATCGGAGGCGCCCGTCATGATCTCAAATGGGAGAGACCAATCAGGTGGCTGGAGGACAGGAGCCTCAATCACACATCTCTGGAGAGTAGCAAATGACGAAAGACACTTGTCATCGACAAGGAACTCGGTGTCTTTCGTCAGGAGGTCAGTCAACGGTCGGGCAATCCTGCTAAAATCCTGAATGAATCTCCTATAAAATCCAACGTGCCCCAGGAATGACCGTAGCTGCCTCAAATTGGACGGCGGTGTGAGTTTTCTAATGACATCGACCTTGGCCGGGTCAACCTCCATGCCCCTGTTGGAGATGATGTGGCCAAGCACCGTCCCTTGAGTCACCATGAAGTGACTCTTCTCCCAAGATAGCACCAAGTGATACTCAATACATCGCTGAAGTACTCGATCTAGGCAGTCGAGACAAGAATCAAATCCGTCGCCGTAGATCGAGAAATCATCCATGAAGACCTCAAGGAACTCCCCTACCATGTCCGAAAAGATCGACAGCATGCACCTCTGGAAAGTCGCAGGGGCGTTGCATAGCCCAAATGGCATGCGTCGAAAAGCGTATGTGCCGAAGGGACAGGTAAAGGTGGTCTTCTCCTGATCCTCAGGAGCGATGGCCACTTGGTTGTAGCCCGAGTACCCATCCAGGAAGCAATAATGGCTCTTCCCTGCCAGTCTCTCAATGATCTGGTCAATAAAAGGCAGGGGGAAATGGTCCTTTTTGGTGGCTTGGTTGAGTCTCCTGTAGTCAACACAAACCCTCCAAGAGGTGGGTACCCGTGTAGCAATCTCCTCCCCCGACTCACTGATCACAGTCGTGATGCCCGTCTTCCTGGGCACCACATGCAAGGGGCTGACCCACTTGGAGTCGGAAATGGGATAAATAAAACCTGCACCCACCACTTTGATATCTCCTTCATGACAACCTCTCTCAAGTTGGGGTTTAGACGTCGTTGGAACTCACGCGACGGCTTCGCCCCATCCTCGAGATAGATGTGGTGGGAGCACACTGATGGATCAATCCCATGGAGATCTGCTACGCTCATCCGATCGCCTTGCGGTTCTTTTCAAGAACCCCCATCAAACGGGATTCCTGCTCTCCAGTCAACTCGGCGGAGATGATGACTGGGTACATCTCTGGATCGCCCGCAAGGAATCGATACTTCAGCGAAGTAGGGAGCGGCTTCAGCTCTGGAATGCTGGGTGCCGGCAAATCTGGCTGTGGAAGGAACTGTGTGAAAGCTGCAAGGTCTGCCAAATCTGCCTGGGAAAGTGAAAGTGTACTCTCGCAAACTGGGTCGGGAGAAGGCGGCTCAACTACACTGTCTCTGCTCTGCTCTGCCTCTACCTCCTCCTCTGGAGGCTCGGGTGGACTCAGGTCTGGCATCTGATCATAGCAATCGGCCCAATCAGACTCTGAATCCGAGGGATCTGTATCAGAATCGGTGGCATCAGTACCACCGGAAAACAAGGTGGCCTCAGCACCACCATCACTAATCACCGTGCTGCGATCGAGAACCGGCTCTGCTGCCGCAACTGTATCCGAACCCAGGTCTGTGCTCTCCAGACTCTCCTCTGCTGTCATCTCTGCATCAGCTGTATCTGAAAGTGAGAGGGTAGTCTGTGACTCAAGGTCTGCCCAAGTTGCCTCGTCATCTGTGATCACAAAATCACAGTCCTGGTGGATGTCTGGCTCTGCATCTGTCAGCTGCTCTGAGTCGGTGCTGGCATCTGAGCGGGATCTAGATCTGGCTCTGTAGTCCTCGACCGTCTCTATTTGTATACTCTCGCCCTGGACGCGAAAGTACACCTTCCCGCTATCATGATCAGTCACCGCCTTGGCTGTGGCCAAGAACGGACGACCTAGTATGATGGGGGTATCGGTCACTGACTCAGGGATCTCCATGTCCAACACTACGAAGTCCACGGGGAATTGCAGACCCTGAATCGTGACGATAACGTCTCGTAATAACCCCTTCGGCCTCTTGACAGATCTATCAGCGAACTGAAGGACTGTCCTGCTCTGTCGAAGAGTGCCCAACTCGAAGCGGTCGAGAAGGGCTGCCGGAAGTAGGTTGATCGACGATCCGCTATCTAAAAGAGTACGGTCGAACCACTGCTCACTAATCTGGCATCTGACATACGGGGCCCCTGCATCTGGCCTCTTGGCTGGCAGTCGGTTCTGGATCGCGAAGCACGTGGCTTTGGTCAGCACATGTATCTCTGAAGTGTGGTTCCTCCTCCTCCTCCTGACTGTAGTCCTCTCTCTCAAAGATCTCTGGAGAAGGGGGATGTGCTGCAAAGCCTCCTGGAGGGTCAGCTGGATGTGGAAGCGATCGATCATGCTCTGGCTGAACTCCTCAAGCTCCCTCTTTTTTGGGTCATTTTTCTTCCCCTTCCCCATCTGAAGGGCTCTAGGGAAAGGGATCACTGGGTCCTTCTCAGCTGAAGGACTAGGAAAAGGTCTAAGCGGTTCAAGGACCGGATCCACACATACATCACGCACCACAGTGGGACCAGAAGAAAATAAACCTTTTCCTTTATTCATAGCAGAGTTCCGAGATACATGACCATGAGGAAAAACAACATCAGATCTCTCTCTACAAACACCGGTGGCCTCAGTTCCACCACGAGTGGGCTGCTCTGCTGCTGGAAGACGTCTCGCGGCATCAGTACCGCTAACTGGCTCGGCTGCTGCTGGGGTGGCATCAGTACCACCTCCTGAATCTGGTGAAGTGGCGGCCTCAGTACCGCCGGTGGGATCAGCATCCTCGGTGGCCTCAGTACCACCGTCATCGACTGGAGCGGCCTCAGTACCGCTCTCCTCCTCCTCCTGGGGCGCCTCGGGGTGAAGCTCAGCTGAGACGCCGCCGCCTGCTGGGGTCCTACCGCTCCTAAGCGTGGCAAAATCAACATCAAACAGATCTGAAGAAGTATCATCAAATGGATCGCTAGGAGTGGCTAACTCAGTATGTACTACCTGCTCGGACTTCCGCTTGAGGTTGTTCGGATTCGGCTCTATCTGTGCAGGTATGGCGGCCTTCCCTCTCACCAAGTCCCGCATCTCCTGGCGGAACTCGTCCATCTCCCGTCGAAAGGTCGCCTGCTGATCCGTGAGGAGGCGGGCGATATCATCCAAGGCAGGGCTCTCGTGGGAGCCCGACGGGTAGCCTCGATGTAGGTGAGGCTGCTGGTACTGCTGCGGGTGAGAGGGGTAGGAAGGAGGCTGCTGCTGGTGCTGGTATCCCGGGTGAGCCTGCTGCTCACGCCTCCAAGACTGTCCCTGCTGATAGGGACGAGGACCGTAAGACGACTGCTGCTGGTAGACTGGGTGCTGCTGCTGCGGCTGCTGGTGATGGTCTCTCGGTTGGGAGTACTGCCCTCCCTGTGCTGACGGCTGCTGCTGGGGCTGGGCACCACCGCTCCCCCACCTGAATCCGGGATGATCACGTCGGATCCCAGGCTGGGGACGGTCGTACCAGATCCCGTTGACATCCATCAACGGCTCTGCATCAAAGGGGGCTGGGGGTAGTACTGCCAACGGCTGATCCGGCTGGTAGACCACCATCTGCATCTCTGGAGATGGTGGTGACTGCAAAGTGAGCTGCGGCTGCTGGTACGGCTCCGCCTGTACCAGGTGAACCTGTCTAGGCTGCACTGGGGTGCTGGAGCGCTGGGACGAGCTGCTGCTGCTGCCGGCGTCGCCTCGCGACTGAAGACGGGGCTGAGAAGCCGTCTGTGTCTCCTGGAGACACATGAGCTGTGTCTTCAAGTCGCTCAAGACCTGTGCCATCTGATCCATCTGTGCTATGCTCTGGCACTGCTTCTTCTCGATCAGCTCCATGCGGTCCAGCTTCTCGCTGATGATGCCCATGTCTGCAGCTGATGACTCTGCCTGTGCTGCTGCTGCTGCAGACGAACTGGAAGGACCTGCATCGACCCGTGCTATCCTCTGGTACTGCACGGGTCCTGGCTGATGTGGCTGGGTCTTCTGCGTGTAGAGGCGGGTCTGGGACATAACCATGTAGTTCTCCGCCATCTCCTCAAAAATAGCCCAGACCTGGTCATGGTCCTTGGCGAAGTAGGACCCGCCACAAGAAGCGTTCACCAGGCCCTGTAGCTCTGGTGACAGCCCACTGAAGAAGCTCTGAACTAGGTTCGGCTTCGTGATATCGTGGTGTGGGCATCTGTCCAAAAGCTCTCTGAACCTCTCCCAAGCCTCATGGAACTGCTCGTTGGGGAACATGGAGAAGTTGCTGATCAGGGCCCTCGCTGCATTCGTCCGCCCGAGTGGATAGTACTTGTTCAAGTACTCGGTGCGGAGCTGCTCCCATGTGTACACGAATCTCCCCAAATGTTTCAGCCAGGTGGCTGCTCTATCTGCCAGTGAGAAGGGGAAGGCAATCATCCGTATGGTATCCTGGTCCACATGTCTGTCGTGGACAGTACTGCAAATCATGAGAAACTCCTGAAGGTGGAGATGGGGCTCCTCTGTAGCCAGTCCATGGAACCGCGGGAGCATCTGCAAGGTGTTCGGGGGGAACTTGAAGTCCCCCACGATGGCTGGAACCACAACCCAATGGTGCATCAAGGTAGATCCGGGGTTGTGCAACTCCCGCATCGGTCTAGGTGGTCCTGCTCCTCCTGCGGCTGCTGCCGCTGCGGCGGCGGCCGCGGCTGCTGCTGCTGCTGCGGCTCGTGCCTGTGCCTCGTCGGGGTCCTCGGGCTCGCTCTGTGCATCTCTCTCTGCTCTGAGCCTCTCCATCTCACGCCTCATCTCTATCATAAAAGCTCCCTGATCGCGGAGCTGCTGCTGGACTGTCTCTAACTGTGCGATCAGGGTGGAGTTGATCGCTCCCTGGTCCAGTACAAAGTGCTCGGGACGGGAGTGATCGTCAGAACTGCCTGCGCCGGCCATCTCAACGTCTGCAAAACCAAATGAGCCCAACTCAGGTATCGTCAAATGAATCAGTCTCTCCTCGGGCTCAGGTCTCTCGGGTAAATCAGAAAGGGGGTCGAGGGGGAACAGGGTGGAATCGTACTCGGGCTCGGAGAGCGGGTCTGAGCTCTCGCGAGCCAACCTAGATGATGAGGTAGACGCGCCCGAAAGCGGTGCAGCCAAAGGCTGCCTAAGAGATCGTCTACCCATCATCTCGATCTGGCGAGTAGGGCGGATGAGATCTGGAAAAACTATGATCGAAAAACAAACCCCCAGTTCACCAACGCAACGCGAGCTGAAGACCGTGAAAGTTCGGTCAAATTATCTTGTCGATTTTATTTTGGTGAACACTCAAGATATCAGAGCGATTACGTAACCTGTTGGGAACCCGATGCTCCCAAGAGACTGGCCCAATCCTAAAGCTAGATCTTTCCCAGCCAGTACAAGTTGCGGACCGTTTACCGGCTACCCGATCAACCTGCTCTGTTAAGGATGTCACGGCCCGCTTTACCGGGTACCGGAGAGATCCTCACTGGAGAACGACTAACTCTAAGACTAGTAGTCTAACGGAAGTTCAGGCGTGGCTCTATCCTAGTGTGCGGGTCACTCTCTCGCTCAAGCAAACCAAACAATGAGGGGGTTGCTCTCCCCAAGACAGAATTTTTAGGGTGAGCCTGTTTTAAGGTCAATAGTCTTAGCAGTCCCAATTTTATGGTTACACTTTTTTAGGTATTTTTCAAATCAAACAAAACGCCTAACGAATTTTTCGGTTTCTCCTGGTTATTAAGTCCAAAATCGGGGGGAGAAGACGAAAAAGCCGATACACGAAAAATCAATGATGCATGCAGAGTCAGAAATGCGTACCTGCCTCCAGCTCTCTACATGCAAAGTGATCCGCGCATAAAATAAAGACAGAAAAGTAAACTAAGCTATATGATGCAACGGTAAAAAGCCGAGTCCTAAGACAAGCAACTTCTATTGATCGTGAAGAACAATAGTTAGTTAACCGAATCGAGTCCGGAGTCCGATCTTGGGAGTCACTCGGTGCCCGCCACAACGGGTCCTGCCAGCGCTGTATGTGACTCCTAACGGCACGTGGTCTCAAATCCAATTAAACTAACTTTTTTAGTGAATTTTAGTAAGGTCCAATTACGTTCTATAGGAACAGATATTCTATGAAGTGTTGGGCCTTAAAAATCTTACGTCACAACCAACAAAAATCCTATGTCTAGGGGCTCGAGCAAAAACCGCGAAAAATCCGGAAAATGACAGTAAGAAATAAAAAGAAAACCGCGTAAAAAGCCGCGAAAAACCGAGGGGTCCTAATGGGTCCCCCGAGCACGCCGGTGCTCGGCGAAACAGACCCGCTACGGTCTAAGGTCCACAAAGAGTCCAAAAGTTCAAGTCCCTGTATTATTACAATTAATAATGAATAAAAACTATCCTACTACCTCACCCACTCAACTCTCTCCTCTCGCTCTCTCCTGCGGCTTCGTAGAGAAGGAAGCCGCCTCCGAGTCTCGCGGCTGCACCGGCTCCTCGAAAGTTGCCTCCGCGGTCCTCGGGCCCTCGCAAGAAAGACAGAAGAGTGGTCAGACCAATAAATATAATCAAATAATAAATGAAAGTAAAAACAAGGGTATATATGCAAAAATGAGAAATAAAATAGTCACACAAAATCAAACAAAAATAAAAAGAAAAGAAAGTCAAAATAAAACAAAATAAATCAAAAAGGAACTATGAACAAAAGCCGCGAAAAGCCGCGAGCTCCGAAGAGCCGTGAAAAACCGCGAAAACAAAAATGAAATAAAAACTCAACAACAACTACTAAGCCGTGCTCCCCGGCAACGGCGCCATTCTGATAACGGGTCCGATCACTAGGGTATGAGGTACAAAAATCAGGTCGTTGTGACCCAAGCAATCAGACCACGTATATCAAGAAGAATCAACCACTCAAACAGATAAAATAATCAAGCACGAAAGAAGAGCGGTCTAGCTATAGGATTAACCTGGTATAGCTCCCAGGGTCGAACACAAGGAGCACGGATTGGCCTAGGGCCTACGAAGTAGTGAAAATGAAATAAAAATAAAAGAAAATGTTTTTTTAGAGGTTTTTATGAATTTTTATATTTTTTTGGATTTTTAAAAGATAAAGAAAATAAAAGAAAGTAAAATCTAGGCAACTTCAACAATTTATTAAACACACCAAAAATAATGCAAAAATTAAGGAAAAATTGTTTTTATTTTTTAAGTTTTTAAGTGTTTTTGGTGAATTTTTGAGATTTTTCTAATGGGTAAATTATTTCTAAAAATCAAACAGTGCGAAAAATGAAAAGGTACTGTCCAGCAAGGGCTTGAAACTCAAAAATAAAATATCTAAGAGTCTCACTAAGCCCTGGAGGTAATTTTCCTGTAATCTAGAAAGAAATAAGGAAAATTTAGGCACCTTAATTATTGTTTTTGGATTTTTAAATTAATTATTATAATTTTTATGAGTTTTTGAGGGTTTTGCAATTTTTAGGGTTTTTAAGTGATGAAAAATAGCCAAATTGGCTAGAAAATCAAACAACAAGCAAACAACAGTATCTAATTTTTTTATAATTTTTGGGGTGTTTTTATAATTTTTTGGTATTTTTATATCTAGACAGTAGCTAAAAAATAGGTTTTTGAATTTTTAAAAATACTATAATGAAATCAGAAATGTCCTCAAAAATCACTAAAATTTCTACATCATGGCAGGAGCCATGTGTCAAAATCTCATTGGATTTGGAGGTGATTTGATATTTTATTCAAAAATAACAAGGGGGCACTGTGCACAGGGACGTAAGTGCAAATACCCGAGGAATCTGGGGGCCCAGGTGCAAAATACCCAGCAAGTCACGCGCGTGGCGCATGGCTGGGGCACTCAGGGGCCTATTGTTAATAAAAACCTTCTTCTTGGACCTTTTGGTAACTTGTACCAAGAAGTCCAAGGGTATGGTTGCAAATATCCCACTAAAATCCGCACATGCGTGAATAACAGGCTCACAGGGGTATAAAAGCAATTACCAAAAAGTTTCTATTCATTACATAACAGCCCAGAACTACAGGGAAAGAAATGCAAATAACCCTAAACTACACGTGACGACGCACGTGGTCTCATAGAAACAGGGGCATACATGCAAATCTAAACAAACACGAGGTCCACAATGCAATTTACCCTACGAAAATAAAGTTCTAAAAATATTTACAGGACTAAGACGAAAAAGACAAACTAAGAGGGGGCCCTAAGTAAATTACCCCTTTATTCGTCGACGGCCAGATGCGCGCCACGTGGAAGATCGGTCGGCTCTGGATGGGGGCGCGTCTCTTCTTCAGCTCGGGGGCTCGATCGACGGTGGAGGCGAGGACACGTGGGAGATCGGGCGGTTCTGGGTTCAGGTACCTCTCTCCTCTGCTGCGAACGGTCCAGATGAGCTCCTCGGAGTGATCGACGGTTGCTGCTCCTCGGAAGATGGACGGCTGAGATCAAAACTGGAGCGGAGGCGTCATCGGACGGTTCTGGAGGATGGTGGAAGAACACGACGCCGGCGAACTTCGCCGGCCTCGTGCGTGAGCTGTACTCCTCCTCAGCTGCTCCTGATGATCGGAACGGGTCCGCGGTGAAGCTCCGCAGCTGGTGGTAGACTTCGATGGCCCGGCCGAGCCCTAGAGGGGCTCCGGCGAGGCTGGCGGCGCGAAGCTCCTGGCTGGAATGTAAGAGAGGCTCAGATGCCTCCCGTTGGACCTGCAAAGCAAACCAAAAGCTTCGCAGGTCGAGGGCAAAGTGCCTCGACCCCAAGAAGCGTCGTAAGGGTGAACAGTGCGGCGGGGTGAATGAGCTCCGGCGAGCGACAGGTGGTGGAGCTCGACTCCCAGCTCCGGGGCGAGCTGGGTTGAACGAGTGGGCGAAGAACGTGCGTGGGGGAACGGCGAAGATGGTCGTGTGCTCCGATGATCGAGATAGTGTGCGTGATGGTCGGAATCAGAGGAACACAGCAAGGAGTCGATTTGGGGGTAACTTAAAATTAGACTAAACAAGAAGGAACGAGGGTTACCTGGGTGAAGCTGGAGACTATGCTGGAGCTTAGCTAGCTCCTGGTCCTTGCCTCAAGGGTCGTCAACGCCCGAGGCTCGAGCTCCGGTTGAACGTCGGAGCACGGCGGCGCGAGGCAGCCGGATCGATGGTCCGAGCACCTCCTCCTCTCTGCGACACCGGCAAATGCAAGCTGTCACCTTGCTGGTTGCGATGGAGGTCACTGGAGAGAGAATGGGGAGCCAAAGATGACAGTGGAGTGCGGCGGAGCTAGGGATATATAGTGCTAGGGGTCCGGCTAAATCGGAGTCGGGCGAGAAGCTTGGAGCGCGGATCCCAAGAACCCACCCCGGGCGTGGATCAGGGAAGATCAGGCTCGGATTAGAGACCGGGGTTAGCGGATTCGGAGGTCGGATCTGGTGGGGATAAAATCAAGAAATCGGGTCCAAAAGCAGATCCGCGGTTCTGGTGGTCCTGGGGGAGGTGTTGACCGGGGGTCAACAATCCCCCGTGGACCAATCAGAAACCGCCAATTATTGAAATTTTATTTGATTTTTTTGGGGCCTTAAATGGCCGAATTTTCAAAAACTTAAAACATGAAAAATGTTTGTTTTAATTTTTTCTATTTTTTTTGTGATTTTTAATTAATTTTTGGAAATTAAAATAAGGTATTTACATATTATAGCTATACATAGGTATATGTACAATGTAGGATTTTTGATTTTGATTTTTAATTAGTTATTTTTATGCATTTTTATTCTTATTTCATATTTTATTTATTTATAGGATAAAATGAGGAATAAAAGGCTATTTTTATTTTATTTTTATTATTTATATACATGGGTTAATTAGTTAGTTATATACATGATATATACAAGATGTTTTTGTATTTTTAATTTTGTAATTTTTATTTGATTTTTGTTTTAATTCTTTTTATTTATTTTATTTACAAAACATAAAAAGGAATATTTACAAAAAGTTTTGGAAATAAAGAAATTTATTTACAAGGGAAATAAATATAAGATAGGGGTTTATGTACATGGTGAAAGGTTGTTTTTAGGATTTTGATTTTTAACTTTTTATTTTGTTTTTAATAGGCTATAAATATGTACAAAATATATACAAGTATTTACAACATATTTTTGGATGAGGAAAATATTATTTATTTATTTACAAATATATACATATGTGAGCCCCTATCTCCCTCTACTTGGCTTTTATGCGGTCATGCCCATGCTGAGCCCTCCCTTGGGTTAGGTTGCTCAATATTTATTCTAAATATTTCCCTCTTTTTCTTTTTCATCTTTATTCTTTTATTTTTGCACAAAAACATGCTAATTATCTATATTTACAAACATGCATGCTTTTGCTAACTTTTCCTATTTACACATATCTACATGCATTTGCATAGGTTTTTGTAGCTAAAATATAAGAATAAAGAGTGATGAATGGGTATTCATCAGTCCCAGGGCAGAAAGTTTGGCTATTTAATGCAAAGTTGAAAATTTTCCAAGGAAAATTGAAATCAAAATGGACGGGACCCTTCATTGTAAGAGAGGTACACAATAATGGGAGTGTTGAGATCTCAGAGACCGCAGATAGCGCGCAAACATCTATAGTCAACGGTCAGCTGCTTAAACATTTTGTCGAATCCAATGAGCAATTAGTACAAGTTGAACAGATCTCCTTCACTCAGGACATAGATTTTGATGAAAAATTTGATCTGTCCAGATAGCACACCTCTCCGAGACCTACACTCTCTTGTACATCCGAAATTCTTCCCGGTTTCCCATCTGTACTTAACCGATTATACTTAGGCTGACCTGAGCCTAAGTATAGGGGGACCGCGTCCATTGTTTTTACATCGCTTCTCTTCTTTTGTTTTTTTTATCTCTCTATATTTAGTACGAGCTATGTCAACATTTCACTTTGTGCCATGGGGGCATAGCACCTGCTAAGTATAGGGGGGTGTATTTGTATATATCTTATCTACTTTATCCTTAGCTCGTACTTTAATCGTTTTTATCTAACATCGGGGATGGGTAAAAAAAAAAGGAAAAATGCTTTTTCATCAAAAAAAAACTTTTTGCATAAAAAAAATCATCACTCATGGTCTTGCATTTCATCAAGCATTTCATGCATTCCTTGGTCGATATATTCCTGACACATTCACTATCACTCAAGGCTTGAGGATTTTTGAGGACACTTGATTTCTGAAATCTTGAGATTCTGATTTAGCCTGCCTTAGTCATTAGGGTTTTGAACTTAATAATCCACACTTCCCTAGTTTGACAGATTTGAGCGCTATATTGCACTCTTCATCTCTACCTTCAAAGAATATGATCAGCACAAATCACTTTCACAACTGCATGATTGATGAGATGAGTTGAGATATCACTTGAGGAACTAGGACTAGAGATTTGAGTTTAGACCCGATCTGATGATATTCGAGGATGGGATAAAGTTAATAAAGGCTGCAGAAAACCTGAGTGTCAGCAAAAACCTAGCCAGTATGTGAACAAGTTCATATGCTATCTTTTTGATATTAACCTAAGTGCCAGGGTGTGATGAAACTTAATGAAAATTGTTGATCAGTGTGCGCCATCTTTTGGTAAAAGCAGTGGAGCTAGCCAACAAAAGAAAAGAAAAAGAAAGTCAAAGAAAAGCTCTATCATCCAAAGTCAAATTCCAAATGAGCTTCCACCAATGGCAAGCGCTCCCAAAATTTTCAAAGTGTCCACTTGGACCAAACGCTAATTAGGACCAAGGAGTCGGGCTGACACCATAAAAGGGCTCTGCATCGTAAGCGATACAAGTCTGGGTGTCGAAGGTATCTTAGATACTCAAAAAAGACACACCCCGGTGTACTCCCAGAAAAACAAGTGCAGACGACTCCAAATTCTCTTGACGGACACATTGATCAACAAAATAATATATACTTGTGTTGAGTAATAAGGCACTCGAGAGACACCTTGTTCCAATGAAAGGGAGAGAAAATCAGACACAATCCTATGCCCTCCATCAGCTGGCCGTCCATCTACACTTTCAAGTCTGACAAACTAATGAGACGTTTGACTGAAGCAAGAATAGACTTATTCTCTAGTGTTGAGGATTAGGTCTAGAGGAGGATCTTTGGGACTGGAACTTTGAGTGATGCCCCGACTCGACTCTCATGAAATGCAGTACACTTAAAATCATATCCTTATATTATATGTACAAACAGAGAGTCTGAAAATTAGAGAAGTTGGGTTCCTTTTGATTAAAGTTTGGTTGAGCCAGAATTTTAGGATCACTCAAATTAAGGGTCTTCTCTGAATTAAGCCTTGAAAAATCACTTACACAGTCAGGGATGTAATCAATTAAGTCATTCATTCATGCTCGGGGACGAGCATGGTCTAAGTATAGGGGTATGATGAATCTCGTATTCATCATGCTAAAATTGGTCATTTAGGCTCTGTCCCCCATCATCCACCTGTAATTAATCATTAATAAAGCATTATTAGCATTCATACATGTGTAAATAATATCTGCATTTCATCATGCATAAATTGCATTAAAAATCCCTTGTGTAAATTAGCCCAAAAAGCCGCTAACTTCTCACATTTTTAGTTAATTCATCCTAACTCTGATTGACCCGAAACCACCTCCATTGTGTAGATATTACTAAACTTATTAAATAAAAAATACAAAAAAATTACTAACCCCAATAAGTGTCAAATAATCTCAAAGTCAAATTTCACATCTGACGGACTAAAATAAGCATATCTCCCACATACAATGTCCGATTTTGGTCTACTCACTTTTAAAGTACTCCATTTTCAAATACCTTCAAAACAAGACCAATTTCATAAAATTCAGAGCTCATATGTGAACGTTGGGTTTTGGGCCTCTTTTGCGCATTTTGACTTTTTGCTAATTTTGACCTGAGTTTTTATGTGCATAATTAACTCTTTTAATTTTATTTCTTTTTCATTTGTGTCCTTTGATGAAAGTTTTAATAAGAAATGCAAACATTCAAACCCAGATTAAAACTGAGATCAAAGAAATTGACCAAGTCCGGGTGTCCGTTGTCGGTCTGCACAAAAGTCGTGTGATTCTGACTTCTATTTTATTTTCCTATTTTTCTTATCCTTTAAAATTCCAAAAAAAATAGATTAATGTGTAAATAATTTTCTTCTATTTTATCATATTTTTTATAGAATTTTTATCCTCTCTAAAACCACCAAAAAAATACAAAATCCCAAAAATGCGGTTTTTCGTACACATGGAAAGCCGCCAAAAATACCACTTCTCACAGGTGACCTCTTTTGCTCCCGGGCCCTTCATGAAAGTTGTAGATCTCGTCGAGGCGAACAACTTTCGTGAAGGAAATTTTTCGATCCGAGGCCTCCTGCTAATTCTTTTCTAATTTTATTTCGAAATTTTTTTGGGGGCGCCACGTGGCAGTCCCTGGGCGTGCCACGTGGCACCCCCACTTGCTCTCTCTCACTACCCCCAGGTCACGTGCCTAGCACGTGACCTCCTCCACCTTCCTCCTGTAACGCCCATCGCCGCCCCCCTCTTCTTCCCGCAGCCGTTGCATCTCCCACCATTAACGCCGCCGCCATGCGCGGCCTTCGTAACGGCCCACCACCAATGCTCCTCCTCGCTGCCTCTCGGCCACTCCCCTCGCGCATAACGCCCACTCACACCAATCCTATAAAGCCGCCCCCTGCCGAAGTTCTTGGCATCCGCCCTACTTCCAGCTTGGCCGGTGACAGCGGCAGCCACCTTGAGGCGTGATCCAAGGCTGTGCCTTGTGCAGCTTCTTCGTCGAAGCTTCCCTCTGCTCCGGTCGAGTGACCGTCGACGCAACTCCCAGGTAAACCCTCCTCAGTTATCCCTTTGCGTCCATCGCCGGCCTCGCACAGGCCGGGGTCCCTCTCCCATCGCCACGCACCCCCCCCCTTTTCTTTCTCTGCTCTGACCTTGCAGGTACAGCTCCGCCGCGCGAAGGCGCGCCGGCCACCTCGCACCCCCTCTGCCTCTACGCGAGGGCCCGCTCGCACCAGCTCCATACCTCGCCGTCGCCACCGCCACGCGGTCATCCACCGCGCGCCTCCGCACGCATTCGTCGTGGGCTGCTCGACCCCGCCTCCTACGCCTTGACCGGTCATGTGTCGACCGGCCAAGGGGCTGCTGACCGCCCGTCATCTGCGCCGCAGCCGCATAGTGAGGCGCCTCCGCCTCCACGACGACCTCCTCCGCCCTTCGGTCGCCTGCGCCTCCCAGGTGTTTCGGCCGAGCTGCTCGCCCACTAACGCACAGCTACCGTCGGATTTGGGCTAAGAGCCCTTGATCCGACGGTCCAAGGCCTGCCACGTGCCCCCCCCAAGCCTCGCCCCCGAGCCACCGCCACCTAGGCTCGAGAGCCCCGAGCCTGAGGCTCTCCAACCGAGCCTTAGGTTCGGTCCCCGAGCCGCCAGCCTCCGCCACCGACCCTCCAGGCGCACGTGCTCCGCACGTGCGCGCTGGGAAATTTGCGCGGACACCCCTAGCGCTTTCAGAAATTGCAGAAATACCCCCGCCAGGGGTAAATTATGTCCAGGCCCCTCCGACTTTTATAAATTGCAGATAAGTCCTCTCAGGGACTATTTTGAAAGATAACTTTATTTTAATTACATTTTAGTCCCTGAACTTTCATTTTAGCATATCTTCTCCATCTGGACTCCGATTTTAGCGTATAATATGTCGTTTCGAAGCCCTTTCCATGCTCTACAACTTAGCATACCTTGTGAACAGATTTGAGGTTGTATACTGTCTATTATTCTTCAATGATCCAAATTTGATATGCAGGCTCAATTTTGACGTACATGCGCCACATATTGCTTGAGAAGCTATTGATAGATCTTTTGTAGGAGTTCAGATAAGAATTTTACTTAGATTAAATCATTGAAATTACTGTTGTCACAAGAGATTAATTTACATTTATTCCTCTGAGATTTTTGCTGATTATTTGAGGAACTGAATCGAAGATATTCGAAGGCCGGATACTCTGCTTCAATATTCTGAATACTAGTTGATTATTAACCTGAAGCAATGAGTTATGATCAATCCATTTTGATTTGTGGTTAATTTTGCGGAGAAAAAGATCATATTATTTGAGGAGTTAATTTGTTTAAAAATCACAAATCCTGGGCATAGTTTTCTCAATTTATTTTCCTTGCATCATGTTCGCATCTTCATCACTGCATTGTATATTTTCTCAACACAGAAATTAACTGAGCATTAATTAATTATTTAATTTGATTAAAAACCAAGCAACTAAAAATCACCGTTCCCTGAGTTCGACCTTGGTAAACTTGCCAAGTAAAAATAGTCCACAACATTCAAAGATTGTGGTTTTTGATCGACCGATTTTCACCTCCTATACTACAATTCATCGATATTAAAGAGGTGGATTTCGCGCTCATCAAATGTGTCCGTCAAGAGAATTTGGAGTCGTCTGCACTTGTTTTTCTGGGAGTACACCGGGGTGTGTCTTTTTTGAGTATCTAAGATACCTTCGACACCCAGACTTGTATCGCTTACGATGCAGAGCCCTTTTATGGTGTCAGCCCGACTCCTTGGTCCTAATTAGCGTTTGATCTAAGACCGCGTAACTAAAAATCGTCGTTCCCTGAGTTCGACCTTGGTAAACTTGCCAAGTAAAAATAGTCCACAACATTCAAAGATTGTGGTATTTTGACGACCGAAATTCACTTCCTATACTACAATTCACGATTATTAAAGAGGTGGATTTCGCGCTCATCAATTCCTAATCCTAATAGTTGTTGAGTTGTATTCTATTCATAGTCCTATTAGGAATATGACTATGGGGTTGCAACTAGGTCATATATAGAGGGGATGGAGGCAATGCCTCTACACCACAACAAGAACAATGTAGCCCCCAAAGAGAAAGGGGAGAGGGAGTGAAGAGAGGAAGAGAGCGAGGGAACGAAGAGAGTTGTACTCGTTCTTCTTTTAATGATCTTTCTTCTTCGGTGGCCGCGAGAGGTGACCGACCACTGTTATATCTAGTTGTTCTTTTCTTCATGTGCTTCTGTGGTGTTGATCGATCGCACATCCGCATCCTTATCTACATCTGCTTCTGTATCCAGGGGTCCGGTATTCGAGAGGTGACGATACCGATGGTCGCATTCCTAACAGATTCCACATTTAACCCCAAATGCATGTTTATATCCCGAGGTTAAGAGTTAGGATTATAGGGATGCATGTGAGAAATTATCAAAATGCCCTTGACACGGGAAATTTTATTAATCAATCTTCACAAGAAAAACAACATATGTAGGGTACATCTCTATAGTAACTTAGATTGCGATAATGTCAAAGAAATAGTTTATATTTTTATTTGCAATATGACTAACTTTCAGGTAGAAGAGACTCACTGATGGATGTAAAATGCCTAAAACAAAGGAAACAAAGTCATAACTTTAAAGCGAAGGCGCGTAGATCCTAAGGATGAAGCCCAAAAGATTCACCATTTAAAAAGCTTGACGCAAAATCCAAAGTTGAAAAGTAGCAATATTTAAGATTCAAGGTCTTTTAAAACTCAAGAGCAAATGGAGTAGAAGAAAGAATTGTTTCTTAAAAATAGTAAAGTCGGGCGATTTTTATTAGAAGAACTATATTATAATGTTTATATAGTCTTGATGCACAAGTAAAAATAAGTCAAAAATAAATCTTTTGACAAATCATTTTTCAGTGACCTGGTCAATCACTTTTCACTAGGAGAGAATCAACTCATCGATCACTTTTGTGATCTGATCAACTACTTTTCTTACTGGATAAATCACATGATCGATCACCTTGATTAACCTGATCAATCTTTCTGACTATTGGAACACACATTATTAATCACCTTGTCTAAGATGATTGATCATATTTTGATTGCAGAGTTCACATAATCAGTCATTTATTTTGATCTAATCGCTTTTCAAATGAACCATTCAATAATCAATTATGATCGATTAATTCTACTTTATTAATGATCAACTAATTTCTGATCGATCTGTTTTTAATTTGATCGATCAACTGGATTTTTCAGGAGAATTTTTAGCATTATTATTATTCTTAATTTAATCTCCAGTGGCTCAATATTAATCACCAACATATATTATTCATATATATGTTATCCATGCCACATTCTTCATATAATATAGAATAATATTCTTATTCATTAATGATCATTGTGTACGATATTTACGTTTTTCATCTTTCGATCTCTTCATGTTCTCGATGTTCTTTAAGTGATCATCTTCTTCCTTAAGAAGATTCCACACTTGTGTTCTCAACAACTAGTAAGGTTGGGGAGGGAAAATAGAATAATCCCCAAAGATATGATTAACTCAACAACTTAAACCGAAGTTTCTATGAGATTGAAGCTGTGATGGATCATTTTTGGTTCCTTTCTTGCCAAAGGTTCCATATAACAACAAAGGCACGATTCAACCTAAAGACAATGTTGGATTGTGGAGTATTAATGGTCTTGTACCACTCTAGCATCTTCGCCAGTAACATCCTTGGAGGGTGCTTAAGGGATAGCACATCGACACCTGCTCACACCTCTCTCACAAACAAGCAGTTGAAAAACAAATGGTCTCTGAATTGTGACTCACTAGTTGTCACGTAGAGGTAGCAGATCATCGGTGCAAGGACATAAAACTTTGTGAGGCAATCTAAAGTTAGACGGCAGCTGATGATCGATCGTAAGAGTGTGCACGAGAATCTCATATCGCTCAAGTTAAGGGTACCTCATGCCTCTTATGACAAACAAGCTCACATACTGTAATAAAGATGAACCTGGTCGACGATGCCCACCAATTATATGTGGCTGAGATCCTATCTATGGCTCCATGCAGAAGACCCAGAGTCCTTAGATGTTTCTTCTACTGGAGAAAGTAGAGGAGAAAATTGTGACATCCCACAAAGAGGCAATAACAAGGTACTTCTACCTTAAGAAGTCAACCCAAATTGAGAAATCAAAAGTGAGCAATCGCCATATCCAATCCACTAACATGGTATTCTTTATGATAGAGAGGGAACACAAGCTAAGACCTCTCTCCTTTCATAGGTTCATCGAATCCCAAGCAAGTGTGTGGTGCTAGAAATCCCATAGGTATCCAATACACAGCATTTTGATACGATGGACTATAGAATTAAGGCATTGACACATTATATGAACCACCATGGTCACCATAGATTTAAGTATTTCTATGTGGTGGGTTAAGAAAAGGTTCTTTACTTTCAAGTCACAAAACAAAGCCCTCAAACGATTTTCCAGGGAACGAACTGCATTGCACCACTTATAAGAAGTAACAAGTGGAAGACCCAAGTAGGTGGTAGGTAAAGTCTCCTCCAAGAGGCCACTATCACGGTTCGAAAAAATACCAACCGCGTGTTTAGGCTTATAGGTTTTAATCATCAAAGCATTTTTCAGCCCATAAAAGAGTGGAAAGTTGTCATGATCTCCCTCGTGGCACCGAGGCTTTTAAAGGAGAATTTGCAGAAGAAAAGGAGGTTGTATGCGTAGATAAAATGAGTAAGGGTTGTCGCATGTCCCATGCTAAAAAACCACCCAATTACTACTCTAAAAGACGAATAGTGTCCTTGAATCGATCGAGTGAATTTATCAGAAAAATTATTTTTATGTTATTTATACTCCTAAACTCAAAGGTATAGCGATAAGTACGGGAGTGTCGAAATCAGGGAGATAGACTGTGGGAAACTAAGCTAAAATAATAGAGGGACTAAACTAAAAGAGATTCCTAATTTTTTATTTATTTTTAGCGAATTTTCTGGATTTTTATTTGATTTTATGGAATTTATATTGTTTTTACGATTTTATATAACAATAAGAAGAAAAATATAGGTTTTATTTATATTTTTTATTTGGTTTTATTTTTAAATTTTTATGTTTTTAATTTTATTTTCTGTTATGTGAATTTTTAGAGGTTTTTATTATTTTATTGGTTTTGAATTATTTTGTGATTGGGAAACAAAGTTTTTATTGAAAATAGGGATCCCATTTTTTATTTTAAAAATAGTAAACAATATAAAAATATTTTTGTTTTATTCTTATTGGAAATTAGGTAAAAATACCTTTCTAATAAGGTATTATATATATTTTGTGATTTTTCTAGAATTAGTTATGTATCTTTGAAGTCTTTATGTATTATTATTTTTTATTAGTTTTAATATTTAATATTTATTTTGTTTTTGGTTTACTATGTAAAATATAGTGAAAATATACTATAGCTAATTTTTGTAGGATTTTTAAAAGTTTTTTTTATATTTTTATGTATTTTATGAGTTTTGTGTATTTTCGTATGTTTAAATGATTTATTAAAAATAGGTAATCTTTTTATTTTCTGAAAACTGTTATAATATGGAATATAGTATAATACTATATATTTATATGTTTTTTATTATATTTTTATATCTTGTATTTTGTTTTATATGTATATAGTATGTATAGTATTAGTATACTATATTAGGGGTGTATATGTAATGAAATTGGAAAGTCTGGGGTGCGTATGAAAAGGTAGAAACAAGGAGGGCTGTTGCGCAAAAAACATAGAGAGTCGCATGATCGGCTACATGCTCACAACCTTGAGAGGATCTGTTTGTGAATGCAAAAGTAGAGGGAACCTTCCCGCAAATTGCCCCAAAACCTATCTCGATGGCACGTGCCTCGCGCGTGACTGCTCTTAAGCAGTGGACGGTGGATTCGTTCTGTATTGTTGATCTGCGAACGATCAACAGTTGCAGTTGTCGATACGTGGCATCGTAGTCTGTCTGATTAGAGAATATTGAAAGGTTGGGGGTTTGCTTTAGGGGTGCATACGTATCGGATAAAATCCGTAATCCGATCCAATCCGATGTTATTGGATTGGATTGGTTTGATTTTATCATTTAATTAGATCGGATTGGATTGAAAATTTTCAAATCCGTTAAAGTATGGATTGGATCGGATATCATGAAAAGCCAATCCGATCCAATCCGTTAATCCGTTAACATACACATACATACATACATACATACATACAACATACATACATACATATACCTACATGTATATACACGCATGCGTGCGTGTGCATCATTCTCAGAACACTATAATCAATGCAATTCATCTCATTTTTTCATATCTATAGTGGATATAAGTCCTCTTGTCATCACCCTTAAATTCCAAAATAATAGAATATAATTATACCTTGTAAAATTATAATCCCCATTGAACTATTCCCCTCAGTTTCCATCCTCTCTCATTTCATTCTTGACCCCAATATTTAACTCCTAGTTTCATCTCCCTTTTAGTCCATTTCAACACCTCCCTCTAACATAACATCACCACTCCTTCCCCGCGATGCCATCACCCCTCCCTCACGATGTCGTTTCTTGTTTCACGCAATGTTGGTCCCTTCCGACGTGATACCATTTGTTCCAATCATGTTGTCACTTGTCTGATCTCCATTATTAGATTTAGTTGTCTGGTACATCTGTTTGATTTTCTTAGCTTTTTTGCTTCTTACATTTTACTTGTTCCAACTTGCATGTTTATCCTAATGATGAAACTGTACCAGTTATTTCATCTAAGAATCAATAATCAAATACACTAAACTCATTTAAGAATTAATAAGCATTACTTGAATACCATTCTTTTCTAAATTGATGCCCAAATTTGATACATTTTTTTAAATGCATATTTTGACTGTAGGTATAATCTAGTAAATAAAATCCATTTTAAATGAGAGGCATGCTACTCAATTGGTGAACTATATGTAAGTTGGATTTGTTCGATACTCAATCGAGAATAATTATTTTAGGATTCACGTTTGTTAATAATATATTATAGGATTTTGAAGGGTGTTATCGGAAGTAGTTTGGTTTGACATAGCTTAACAGTTTAGATTAGCCATAGACTTCATCAATATGTGACTATAAATATCACATTTTTTATTTGTATAACTTATCTTTGAATTATTATTCGATAACTTGTATTACTCTTACTTGAATTATTAGTTGGAAATCATTTGCAAAAAAAAAACTAATGCGACGTTTATAAAAGGAATCCCAAATTCTAAATCCAATATAATCCTTTACAATGAGTATATGGTCTTCAACTTTTTCATTACTGATCAATGAAGTTATTCAACTTTAATTTGATTGAGTGGTCTTCAAATATCCTTTTCTTCACATCTGATCTATATTACTAATTTTTGAGCCATAATTTAAATGTTGAGGGCTAGTATGTGATAAAACAATCACGTAAGGGTAAAAAATTGTAATGGAATACATAAGTATAAAAATTTCCGAATCAATCCGATCCAATATGTAATCCGATGGATTGGATTGGTTTGGATTTAGATATTTGATGGATTGGATTGGATTGGAAAAATTTAAAATCCGTTAAGAATGAATTGGACATGGATTAAGCTGAAATCCGATCCATGTGCACCCCTAGTTTGCTTTGATCAAACGTCCATACTTCGCTTGTATCTCCTGGTGCTACGATCATCGTTCTTCCCTAATTGCTCGTCGCAGGTGGTGGTAGACGAGGATCTCGATCGGAGGTTGACACTCCAAGTACTCCGATTCGAGGTGGAGGAGTTGCTCTTCCATGCGTGATGCTCGAAGGCTTCTGATGCTTCTGTTCCACATCCCATGATGATGTCGGGATGAAAGTGCTCGAGGATGAAGCATCAGACCTCGAGATCACGATGATGTTCAAGTGCTCCTTGTGGTTCATTCATAGAAACGATGATGTGGTTCTCCATTAGATCTCATTTGGAGAAGAAGCCTCGATTGATTCCCAGATATGTGTGCATCTGATTCAAAGGTCTAGGCCACTCAATCTTTCACTGCTCGAATCAATTCTCAAGTGCTCAAATTCTCATGTTTTGTTGTACAGAAGATCCTCGAATGGGAATTACATCTTCAAATCTCAAATCTCATGTCAAGGTGATCTCGGTCTCGATCATGTTTGATGTTGAGTTCCTCTCCAGCGCCTCCAGATAAGGCTCTTACGGTTGTTCCTCTTAAGGCGGTGGTCTCGAGTCGATCTGATATTTTCTGTTCAAAGATGCGGAAGCTCGATGCCATGCTGACCTTCAGGTGGCGTTGCTGCTTGTGGATAATGTTCGTGCCTCCAGCAATGCTTGAGTTTCAAATGTTTCAGGGATAGAGACGATGCTCGTTATGCATCTCTAGACTAGATGCAATTCATAGATCAAAGGTTGCAGGTGCTCAAGGTCTGATCGAAGGTCATGATCTCCAAAACTGATGCGGTTGTAAATCCAACCGCTCCTGAACCTGCGATGGATTTACATGGCTCGAGGTCCGAATCGCGACCAGAAGTTCAGGTCATGCGAGGAGAGTGGATGGAGATGGGTAATCCTCGGCGGAATGAAGGATAAGGACCGGATATCAGATTTGAATGAATCTGAGATGGTCAGAGATGGAGGGAAGCGTGAAGAAGTGGATTTGGTGTCGAAATGGTATGGAATCATAAGTGGAATGGATGAAGCTGGAGAATTTCTGTTGAAATTGGATCAAACAGAAGATGAGAGGGATTAAGAGAAGAATGGAGTAGGAGAAAGGAATAAGAAATCTAACTTGGAAGACGGAATGCGGAAGGGTTGATTGGGAGTTTGGAGCAGCTGCTCCAGAAGCTGTAGCAACAATACGCGGTAGAGCAGAGGCTCATCGCACGACGGAGCTTGGACTGTGACACCAGCAGTGGATCACAACGGACCTCCTCTCCCTCCCTCGCTTGATGCCGGACAGAGGAGACCTGTCACCTCTCTAGATCTCTCTCTCTCTCTCACCGGAACTCAGAGATGTGGAGGATCAAATGGCGGATCTATTCAAACTACAGGGGTTGTGTGCTTTAAATAGAGGAGGAGAAGTGGGGTGCACGTCGAAGCGATGGGGTCACCGACGAAGCACGGTAGCGAGGGGAGACGGGACGGTTAGGCAACGGGCCAACGACCAGGCTGTTGGGTCATTGGCGGAGGAGGAAGGAGGAGGGAAGAGGGTGGTGGCAGGCAGAAAAAGAAGAATGGGGAAGAAGGAGAGACAAAAGAGAATGAATAGAAAATAAAAAATTAAATTATAATTTAAAAAAATAAATAAATAATCAATAAATAAATAAATTAACTGAATTAATTTTTATCTATTTATTTTATTTTAATAATAAAATATTAATAAAATATAAAATATAAGAAATGACATAAATTAAATTATATAACATTAAGATACATTGTATTATTCATATCAATAGGGTCCCAAAACTTACTTTTTGCACATTAACTCCAATTTTAGTGAAAACGGTTTCATTTGATAGATAATTCTATAAAAGAAACTTTCAAAGTGAATATGTCCAATTCAGAGTTCGTATGACTGAGTTATAAGGTCTGACAGTTTAGGGTCATGGCTTCGTAACTTTGGGATTTATTGGCATTTATTTTAAGTGATTTTTATAAACACCTTAGAAGAAGAATTAAGTTAAACAAGGTTTGGAATAGTTAAATAGAAATTATGAAAGGTCAATATACATATAGTACATATATACAAAAGGGTTAATATTAGTTATAAAATGAAGTTTAAAAGTGAGTTTGGTCAATTTGGAGTTTTTTTATAAATAGTTATGAACCTTGGAAATTGAATTTTACAAATTTTTAGATTCATCGTAATTAATTACTTATACATTAATTTTTTTTGATATTTTTATAAATTAATATATATTATTATAAACAACTTTCGTTAAGAAAATATTTTGATTTGAGATGATCTGATTGATAAATAAAATAGGTGAACACATGTACAAGGTGAAAAATATGTAAATGTATATTGATGATCTTGATTTTCTAGCATTTTTAAATTAGGATACTTATCTCCCCCTAGTTATTTATTTTATCGATCAAGTTTATATTGGCCTGGTATCGAGGTTAGGATCAGTCTGTACATATTTCATATCTACATCATTCTTTTCTTTTATTTTTCTTTTTTTAGATTTTATTTTGGATAAAATAAGTGTTAAATATATAATATTAATAAATGTGGTAACAATGTTAATTAGTGAGAATTAGTAAATATTTACATGTATTTTACCAAAGATTTTAGTTAAAATGAAAGAATAAAGGCGATCGTGGATTCATCACATGCCCAGTGTCTTCATGTTGTCATTGGCTTCAATAAGGCCAACACAACTGTGTATTCATTTCTACAAGCGCTCAACAATTGCCTAACTGAAGATCCTTTGGACCCTTTCCTATTTCAATTATAGGTGGACGCCTCTACTGACATGTTTTTGTTTGGGGATGATCTTGAATCAACTTGAAAGTAGTGTCGCTGGGTGAAGTGACACAAGCTGGGAACTAGGATGCCTAGAATATTAACACATCCACATTGGCATTCAACGACTACACATGCATTAAGTGCAGGTTTAGCAAGCTTGAATTATTTGGTGAGGACAAAGAGAGGATTTCCCATGGGTAGGGCAACCCAAGCTCACTCAACGTTTGTTTGATACCAATACGACAACATCCAATAATCAAATTGAGTGCATTATCAAGCTTGAATTTTTTTGTGAGGACAAAGAGAGGGTCAGTGTAGGAAATATCGATATCGATATCGTATCGGTTCGCTCAGAAAAGGATATATTGGGATACATCATCGATATATCAATGATATTAGTGGAAATATCGAAAATGGCTCAAAAAGCCATTTTGTCATTTTTCATAAATTAAGTCATCCAAGATATTGAAACAACAAATAACCTATAAATATACATTTATATCACACATGCCTGTCATTTATACCCCATATATCGCACATATCAATCATATCGAATGCATCATTGTTAATGTTGATTTCTAACTTATAGATATTGGGAATGGATTTAATTCAAGTTCGTATAACATTAAATAACTTGTAAATATGCATTTCCTATTTTTGAAAAATCTAAAACCTCTAAAAAGTGTCATGTATATTTCTAAGAATCCATAAAAATTCGAAAAATTGTCTCAAAAATCCTACAAAAATTCATGTTGTTGTGTTTCCATGTGTTTTACCTACAATAGAATTTTTGTTTTAAACCCCCTTATAAAGTCCTAAATATTGCAAAAGACCTAAAAACTTGTAAAAAAACATAAAAAAATCAAGAAAAATAAAAAATATCATTTCAATTCTTTTTGTAGCATTTTATTTCTAGTTTATATAAAATTGCTCTCCAGGATTTTAAAGCATTTTAAGTAATTTTAAATTGCAATTTAATCCTGGCTGTGCATTGTTTGTGGTTTTAGTCACTGTTTGGTTTTTATAAAATTACACAAACATCTCCAAAACCTCAGAAAATTACCAAAAACACTTTAAAAGTTAAAAAAACCCAAAAAATTATTTTTTAGCATTTTTGGTTATAAAGAAAAATATAAAAAGATTTTGTGTGCTTTGTTTCTTTACTTATTGTTTTTGCTTCTTTATTCAAAATTACAAAACAAAATTAAAACCACCAAAAATATGTTGTTTTATTTCTGAATTTTGACTACTTCGTACATTTCCGTGCTCCTTGTGTTCGACCATGGTTGCTATACCCGGTAACAATAAATAGCGAGACCGCTTACATTTTGTGTGCTTGATTGCTTTTTTTTATTGAGTGGTTTTCTTTTTTTGTTCAGTTTGCCTACTGATTGGGGTCGCAAGGACCATTGATTTATCTTGATACTTAACCTTAGTCAGTAGGTGGCTCATTAGTTGTTAATCCAATCGCTCTTGAACATACGATGGATTTGCATGGCTCGAGGTTCGAATCTCGACCAGAAGTTAAGGTCGTGCGAGGAGAGTGGACGGAGATGGGCGATCCTCTGCGGAATGAAGGATAAGGATCAGATATCAGACCTGAATGAATCTGAGATGGTCAGAGATGGAGGGAAGCATGAAGAAGTGGATTTGGTGTCGAAATGGTATGGAAATGGAATGGACCTACCTGTGTTTTATGTTTGTTTGAAATAGAGTTAAGGTTCAAAGATCAGCCCTGCAAAGTGTGTGCCTTTTCTCACTTTCTTTGATTTCCTATTTGATCCCCTGCTCATTTGAGCCTTCTACTATTTCACATTCCCTTTATTTCTTGTTTGACCTCTGTATCATTCTTTCCATCTCGATCTTCTCTTGACCATCGAGATGGCGACACATGGATGGCTTAGTCGGAACCCTACCAACACCAACATCGATTCCATGCACTCGTCACCTCCAATCATTCGGGGCGATTCCCGAGAATCCAGTTGGATCAAACAGAAGACGAGAGGGATTGAGAGAAGAATGGAGTAGGAGAAATGAATAGGAAATCTAACCTGGAAGACGGAATGCAGATGGGTTGACTGGGAGTCTAGAGCAGCTGCTCCAGAAATTGTAGCCTCAATACGTGGCAGAGCAGAGGCTCATCGCATGGTGGAGCTTGGGCTGTGACGCCGGAGGTGAATCGCGTCGGACCTCCTCTCCCTCCCTTGCTCGACGGTGGACAAAGGAGACCAATCACCTCTCTAGCTCTCTCTCTCCCACCAAAACTTAGAGATGTGGAGGATCAAATGGCGGATCTCTTGAAACTACAGGGGTTGTGTGCTTTAAATAGAGGAGGAGACTGGGACACACGTAGAAGCGATGGGGTCACCGATGGAGCACGGTAGTGAGGGGAGACGGGACGGTTGGGCAACGGCCAGGCCATTGGTTCATTAGCAGAGGAGGAGGGAAGAGGGTGGTGGCAAGCAGAAGAAGAAGAAGAAGAAGAATGGGGAAGAAGGGAAAGAAGGAGAGAGAAAAGAGAAGGAATAGAAAATAAAAAAATAAATTATAATTTAAATACATAAATAAAATGACAAATAAATAAATAATTTAAATTAATAATTTAATTAAAATAAATTATTTAATTAATAATAATTAAATAATTAAATAATTAAACAAATGAATGAATAATTAGATTATTTAATTATTAGTTAATTAACTAATTAATTAAATGAATGAATGAATTTTTATTTATTTATTTTACTTTCATAATAAAATATTAATAAAGTATAAAAATATAAGAAATGACATAAATTAAATTAAATAATATTAAGATACATTGTATAATTTATAAAAATGGGGTCCCAAAACTTACTTTTTGCATATTAACTCCGATTTTAGTGAAACGATTTCATTTGATAGACAATTCTATAAAACAAAATTTCAAAGTGAATATGTCTAATTCAGGGTTCATATGGATGAGTTATAAGGCCTGGAAGTTTAGGGTCACGGCTTTGTAACTTTGGGATTTATTAGCATTTATTTTAAATTATTTTTTTATATTTTTAAGTGATTTTTATAAACACATTAGAAGAAGAATTAATTTAAACGAGGTTTGGAATCGTTAAATAGAAAATATGGAAGGTCTATATACATATAGTACATATATACAAAGAGGTTAATATTAGTTATAAAGTGAATCTTAAAAGTGAATTTGGTCAATTTTGAGTTTTTTTATAAATAGTTATGAACCTTGGAAATTGACTTTTACGAATTTTTAGGTTCGTCATGATTAATTACTTATATATTAAATATTTTTTTGATATTTTTATAAATTAATATATATATATATATATATATATATCATAAATATCTTTTATGAAGAAAATATTTTGATTTGAGATGATCTGAATGAAAAATAAAATAGGTGAACATATGTACAAGGTGAAAAATGTGTAAATGTATATTGATGATCTTGATTTTCTAGCATTTTTAAATTAGAATCCTCATCTCTCCTAGTTATTTATTTTTTCGACCAAGTTAATATTGACCTGGTCTCGGGGTTAAGATCACTCTGTACCTATTTCATATCTACATCATTCTTTTCTTTTCTTTTTCTCTTTTTAATTTTATTTTGGATAAAATAAGTGTTAAATATATAATATTAATAAATGTGGTTACAATGTTAATTAGTAAGAATTAGTGAATATTTACATGTATTTTACCAACGATTTTAGTCAAAATGAAAGAATAAAGGCGATTAATCATGGATTCATCACATGCCCAATGTCTTCATGTTGTCATTGGCTTCAATAAGGCCAACACAACAATGTATTCATTTCTACAAGTGCTCAACAATTGCCTAACTGAAGACCCTTTGGACCCTTTCCTATTTCAATTATAGATGGACGCCTCTATTGACATGGGTTTGCTTGGGGATGATATTGAATTGACTTGAAAGTAGTGTCGCTGGGTGAAGTGACACAAGCTGGGAACCGAGATGCCTAGAATCTTAACACAGCCACATCGGCATTCACGACTACCCATGCGTTAAGAGCAAGTTAGCAAACTTGAATTTTTCGGTGAGGATAAAGAGAGGATTTCCCATGGGTAGGGCAACCCAAGCCCACTCAATGATTGTTTGGTACCCATGCGGCAACATCTAATAATCAAATTGAGTGCATTAGCAAGCTTTAATATTTTTGTGAGGAAAAGAGAGTCAATGCAGGAAATATCGAGATCGTATCGGTCCGCTCAGAAAAGGATATATTGGGATATATCACTGATATATCGACGATATCAATGAAAATATCGGAAATGGCTCGAAAATCCATTTTTGCCATTTTCAAAAATTAAGATCATGCAAGATATTAAAACAACAAATAACCTATAAATATACACTTATATCACACATGCTCGTCATTTATACCACATATATCGCACATATCAATCATATCGAACGTATCATTATTAATGCTAATTCCTAACTTATAGATATTAGAAATTGATTTAATTTAAGTTCTTATAACATTAAATAACTTACAAGTATGCATTTAGATGACACATTATATCACACATATCGATCATATCCAATAAATCATTGTTAATGTTATTTAGTAAACATTGGAATTTGAATCAAAGTAGCTATTAAGTTCAATTATAATACTTATTTATTAATGGAAGAAAACGATTGGCATTGAGATGAGTCATCTGATTAAAAAATGTTTCTTTGGTATAAATATTTATCCATTCACAAAAAAAATGAAAAAATGTATATTAATGCAATAATGTAAAAGTGATTACCTAGAAATGAAGGGTTTAGAACCAAGAGCTCAAGGTAGGAAATATCGATATCATATCAGTCTGTCCAATCGAAATGACGTAAAAAGTACGAATTAAGATCATCCCAATTAGTAAAACAATAAATAACATATAAATACACATTTAATTGCAAGAATGAGGTGTATTTAGGACAATAATACATATTACATCGCACAAATAGCTAGTTGTTAAGGCTGACAATTGAGATAACTACTGACTGCTGAGATGTATTATGGACCTGTAATTCTAACGTGATCAGCATTAGAATTGTTTTCATCTCTATTGCTAAAGATTGCGAGGTCCACCAATTGAGGAACCGTCATATGCACCCCCATGTAGCACCATACTCAACTAGACAAGGGTCTCGCTGCCCGGTCAACGAGCCTAGTGTGTCAAGGGGGGGCAGGTGCGCTCCCCCTGTGAGGGTGCAGGGGCAGCGTCTCCAACTCAAAACAAAATATATAATTCATGATGCGTTTTAATAGTAGGAGTAGCAAAATAAGTAGGGAAGTCAACCTTACAAGGGTAATATCATTGATATATATATCAACGATATTGGTCAATATTCAGGAAATGTTGTACTGAAACAAATCAATTTTGAGCAATATGGCTCGATATTGACGATATATTGTTGATATCTCGCGAGATATCTGCCGATATCCGGTAAATGGATATCTATATATCGGTATGGGCTCTCCACTGAAATCGATACATCGATGATATATTAACGATATATCTGATATAGCTTACTATGGAGATGGTTTCCCCTAGGTTGGGCATCTTCGACTGTTTCCTGATACCCATGCAACATCCAGTAATCGATCAACCAAAAAGGCCTCGAGCATGAGATTGACGGGATTATCTCAACTTAGAGGAGCAAATGATCACTCCCTGAGAGGGTGCCCTACATGAGCTTGGCCGAGGGTAGAGAAGTTGAATAATTGTGGAATAATATAAGTAACGAAAATAAAGAAAACTCGAAGATAAGAAGAAACATCTCATGATTTCTTATTTTTGTTAAAAAACATGTCCTAAGTAGCTGTATTAAATAATGGTCTTGGATTTTATGCCGGATATGGAAAACTCCATAAGAAAGTTTCCCCCATGTAGAAACAAGATCCATCAGTAATAGATGATAAATAATAGCAATACTTAGGTTTGCACATGGATCGGATTGGATCAGATTTTAGCCTAATCCGTGTCCAATCCAACTTTAACGGATTTCACTTTTCTCAATCCAATCCAATCCATTAAATATTTGAATCCAAACCAATCAAATCCATCCGATTATGGATTGGATTGGATTGGATCGGATTTTTTATACTTACACATTTCCATTCAATAATTTACTATGTAATGTTTGTATTTTATAGCACATTAGCCTTCGACATTTGAAATATGACTTCAAATTTGATAATTTGGATAGATATAATGAAAAGAATATTTGAAGAATGCACAATCAAATTAAAATTGACGAACTTCATTAATCCATTATAAAAAAGTTGAAGACCACACGATGAATCCAAATAATTATATTGAATTTGATATCTAAGTTTCTTTTTATTAATGATGCATTAGTATATTTTTTGTAAATTATTTTCAACATATGATTTATGCAAGTTACCAAATATGGATGTAAAAAATAATTAGATACCAAAAAATGTGATTTCGTTTGATGGATATTGATGAAGTCTGTGATGTATTTAGATTGTTAAGTTATGCCAAAATCAGATCACTCCTAAGAACACACTTCAAGGAACTATACTATATCATAAACATTCAAGAATCATACAACATTCATATTCGATTTGGTATACAAGACAAAATCAATTTAAAAATATAGTCCATCAATCAGACAACATGCCTCTCATTTAAAATAGACTTGAAATAGAATTTATTTGTTAGAGTTGTACCTATAAAGAAAATATGTAAAATTTTCTGAAAAATATGAATCAAATCCATATATCAATTTAATATGAAAAAGAATTCAAGTATGTTTGTTTGTTCTTACATGATATGGTACATCTCAACATATAGCTAATCTAGTTTCATACATGGGAAAGGTTGCAAGCTGGAACAAGCAAAAGGGTCAATAATAAAAAATACATGTGCTAAGCAATCTTCATGATTCTATTTTCTTTTAATGGGTATAGGATGAGTTGTAGTGTGCTTAGGGCAAACAGTATTGTGCCAGAGAAGGACGATATTGACAGAGACATGTGGCATCATAAGGGAGGGTGAATTATTGTACTTGAGGGGGACAACGTTGTGCATGAGAGGAAGCATCAAAATGGACCAAGGTGTGAGAGAACAATAGTTAGATATTGGCGGTTGAGAGTGAAATGATAGGGAGGTGGAATTGGAGTGGAATGGTCAAAGAGAGTTCACAACATTACAAGTTATAATCATATTTTATTATTTTTGAGATTTAGCACTTGGCTTTCAAGAGAAAGAGGTATGTGTGGTAATAGGACTTGTATCCCACAAAAATTATGGTGAATAACATTGATTAAGATTTTATGGGAAATTATGGATTGGTGAAAATAGATGTTATGTATGTATTATATTTATATATTTAAATATATAAATATATGTTAACGGATTAATGGATTGGATCGGATTTTGATAATAATCCGATCCAATCCATACTTTAACGGATTTTAAAAATTCCAATCCAATCCGACCCGTTAAAGTGATAAAACCAATCCAATCTAATCTAATAACATCGGATTAGATCAGATTACGGATTTTGTCCGATCCGTGTGCACCCCGAGCAATATTTATAGTACATCATTAAACTCAATCTGGGGAGAAGAAACAAGATGTCGGACAGACAATAATTTTCGTGTACTAGCAAGCATTGTCTTGAGATTACCGAGAAACGCATCATCATCCATTTCGTTTTATTATAAAAGATCCTTTTTGCCCTTAAAAAGAATCATCTAAGTTCAAAAACCTCTCATTATCAACCGCTTACCGATGATTTATATAAAATGCCATTACTAAGTTGAAAAAGGACCACTGCTCTTTCTGAAAGCGATCAAAGCGACAATGGAATCTCCTTTTGTCAACTCCCATTCCTTCTCTTTACTCAAAGAAATACTTGTATAGGTTTAAGAACCGATAAAAGAAAAGATTTGATTCTTGTCCTAAAGATTGAAGCTCTTCTTTAGCAAAGGCATTCCCCTCAATCTCCCATAATCACGTTGCTAAATCCAATGTGGCACCGTCATTAAAAGCATAATAATGGATTAAATTACTAAAGACACTATGTACCCAGAAACAACTGCACCGATAATGCATACCCTCAGTCAAAACAGTGCAAACCCCATCTCACCCCTAATCAAACCGCGCAAGCAGCAACTAACACCTAAACAACCACAGAGACCACAAGCATCAAGACCACGTAGATCGTACCAGCAATCCAACAGCCACGATGGCCCAATGTCAACGACCCGATGGCAGCGGCAGACGACACGCTGTCGTCGAACTCGGCGGAATCGACGGCCAGCGGCATCCCATTGCGGGAGGCACATGTCGCTGGATCCTTCCCGTCCGGGGTCACCATGAACGCCCTCAGCACCTTCGTCGCCGTCGGGAGGTACTTGGTCCGGTTCGTCGCCAGCAGCCACGTCAGAACCAGCAGCTCGCAGTCCCTGTACCTTCCGTTCCCCTCCCTCTTGCTGCTCCCGCTGATCGTACTCGCATTAGAAGCTGCTGATTTGATCTGAACAACAACGAATTCAATCATTCGGTCAACGAGATGAGAGAGAGAGAGAGGGAGAGAGAGCGAGATTAAATCGAAATTGTACCTGTTGGAGGCTGTGGAGGCAGCGAGAGCAGCCGGAGAGGCCCGGACGAGTGCAATCCCGCTCTATCCGCTTCGATTTGTCGTCCTTGGCGATCCAACGGCCCTGGTCCTTGGCGACGGAGAGGCCGTGGGAGCAGGAGAAGGGGCGGAGGCGGATGCCGCAGAAGCAGTAGGCGACGTCACAGGTGTCGTTGAGAGGAGGAAGGGAGACGCCGTTGGAGCGGAGGGTCTTCTGGACGGAGTCAATGCAGGATTCGGAGTCGTCAGGAAGGAGGGGGAGGTCGGCGGAGGGGGAGGAGGAGCGGAGGGTGAGGGAGAGTGCGGACGGGGAGTAGGCGGAGTAGAGCCAGGCGGCGAGGGCGGGACAGCACCGGAGGCGGAAGGAGGGGGTAGGGGAGGGGGAGGAGCAAGAGCGGGCGACGGCGGGGAAGAGCTCAGGGGGGAGGTGTAGGGGGCAGGAGGAGGCCACGTCGGACTGCTCCGGGAAGGCCGGGATGGTGGAGGCAGGAGTGGAGGAGGAGGGCAGGAGGAAGGGCTGGACCGGTTCGGAGATGGCGACGGGGTGCAGGAGGAGAAGGGAGATGACGGTGAGGATGAAGGAGACGGACGACATCTTCTTCTTGCTGCTCGGCTTCCGGTGCCTCACATTTGGGATCGGAGGGCTTCTCTCTTCTTCTACTGCTGCTTATCTTTCTACCACACTGCTATGTGTACGGGTGGGGGTTGGTCTGCTTTCGAATGAGATGTGATGATGGTGTGTTATTATTCGCTGCTTTGGAGTGGCGGGGGAATGCTGAGCCGCGGGGAGGGCCGGTGTCACGCATAAATGATTTTTCTTATTTATTTACTTTTTGGAATATTTGCACCATGTACAGCTGTTGTGGATACCGGGTAATTGAGGTTTATCTCATGTTCTTTTCTAGTGATTTGAGGAATAAGGAAAGAAAGTATTCTAGAAAGAAATACAATGATTGATGTAATTAGACTGTGAATTTAGTCTGAGTTAGTTTTGACTATAATGTTACAACCTCCGTAATCTTCCCAACTTTGATACAATTAAGGTTGTAGAAATTGATAGTCGGTTCTCGGTCAGTTAGGGCACTGATTAAGGATTAATCAGTAACTAATCGAAATTATTCGGACTTTAGTTGATTTGAATTTTTAAATTATTTTAAATATATAAATATATATGTCAATTTTTATACATATATTCTTATATATCTGCATATATTTAGATATTTTCAATAATATAATACATTCGTAAAAACAAAACAAGAATACTAGACTTATTTAAAAATTAATATTCATGTAAAATTAGCATGAACAATGAATGAATATCAAATAAAAATAAATTAGCCCAACGCAGAACCGTGTCTTGCCCCTCATGTTGCATAGGGGAGTGCCATCGTCCCGAATTTTTTAAATTGTGTTATGTGGTTCCATTAGAAAATAAACTAAATATATAACATGATTACATAAACTGAAGGATTTTTTATCACGTGTGCCTTTCTCAACTTCTGTAATATCAATTAGGTCCCTCTTTTTTTGAAATATCAATTGTACCCCCAACTTCTTATAATTTTATCACTTGTACCCCTCGGGTTAGTTGTCATCCATCCGCGTCCCAAATGAATGTTAACTTTGAACACAATGATAATTAGATTTAAAAGGTAAGGATAGATATATCCTTCTACTTTATCTTCTTCCCTTTCTCTCCTCTTTAAACCTATCATCACATCCTCCTCCACCCCAATCTCTCTAGCTCCCTCCTCCACCGCTCCCATCTCCTTTATTATAGAGCTCTCCGTTCCAAATCCAAGAGAATCTTCTATGTATTGACTTGTTAGGATTAGTGTCATATTAGGATTAGGAATCCTAATGAGGTAAAACTCTTAATCATAATAGTAATTGGTTGTATTCTATTTATAATCTTATTGGAAATATGACTATTGATTATAACTGGACTATATATAGAGGGGGATGAAGGCATTGCCTCAACCCCAGCACAAGAACAATGTAACCCCAAGAGGGGGTGAGAAGAAGAAGAAAGAGATGAGAGACCGAGCGAACGGAGAGAGTTGTACTTATTCTAATTATAGTGATCTTTCTTCACCGGTGGTCATGAGAGGTGGCCGACCACCGTTATATCTGGTTATTCTTTCTTTCACGTGCTTCCAGTGATGGAGGGTGGGGGTGGGTGTGAAACCCCTCTAGCCTTTGCTAATTCTATATATATTTGTAAGAAACAATTATTATTGACAAACCAGACTTTTATACATGGAGGGGCTATACTAATACTAGATTAAATCAGGATACGTATTATAGGGATGCCATTTTTTTATATTTTATAACGTGTCTTAGAAAATATATGATGAAGTTATTGAATAATAAAAAACTTGAATCATAAGTAGGAAAAAAATATTTTTTTATTAATTTTGACTTGAAAATTAAATTTAAACAAAAAAGTCATTGAGTGTATATTTCTAAAATTATCTAAATTAAGCTCTTCGTAAGTCACAACTTCAAAATCCATTAATAATAGTTCCTATCCAAGATATGATTTTTATTTAATTATATAATATATTTTTCTTATTTACAAATAGCAATATTTTTAATTAGATTCAAAAAAGAGAAACATAACTATACGAGTGATACTTGAATGACGAGTAAATTCACATAATGATGATATCACCATACTTTAGCAATTCAGATTAGATTCCCGAAATCTAATAATAAAAAAATAAAACATAATATAAAAGGAATATCATCTGAGTAAATATATAATTTTGTTGAGGTTATAAGGGAAAATTACCCGAGTTTAAATGAAAGAAGGTAGTGATGAATCTCCATTTCATCACCTTTATTCTATCATTTTGGCCTTAAAAACCCCAGCAAATGCATGTAAATAGCATTAATTTGTTCATATTAGCATCTATTAGTTATTGTATTTATTATACATAAAATAAGGTTTTTAATGCCAAAATTATAGAATAAAGAGAAGAAAAGAAAAAGGAATAAAATATTGCAAATATTTTATGACCCTAACCCCGAGACCAAGGCCAGCATGGAATTGGTCGACAAGGAATAAAGTAGGGGGAGATAAGGGCCAAAATACAATAAATATCTCATTTATTCATTCATTCATTTATGCATTTTGACACCTATTTTGTACATAATCATTTACTCATCAAATAAAGAAACTTTGTTTATAAAAGTTGTAGAGAATAATGTAAATAAAAATACAAAATTGAGTTTATGTAAAAATAATATACAGTGTACATTTTATACCCAGAATAAAAAGCAAAAATCTCAACTTCACAGACCCATATCTTGCAAATAAAAACTCCAAATCAATCAAACTCACCTTTAATTGTATCTAGCATTTCATAAACTATTTTGTAAAATTATTTCCATAATTTTTGGAGTCCATCTGTGGAAGTTAGGTTTTTGACCTTCCTTGTACATAAGACTGATTAAAATACTCATTTTATTCAATATTTAGTAATTGTACAAAATTATATTTTTAAAAGTTTGTAAATAGTATATATAATACATGTACATGTTGAAATTACAAGAAAACCAAAAAGAATTTGATAAATAAAATAAGTCTATAATAATCATAGGCAGAATACCAATGCAAAGTATGTATATAAATAAAAGGGGATCTTGATTCTTTTATTCTTTACTCATCTATATTTTTGTAAATATTACACATAACTTATTAAAAATACAAATCCAAAATAAATACACAAAAAAAATCCATTAAATAAATAAAATATAGAATATATAGGTAAAATACCTATAAGTATACTTGCATATACACAAACACATTTATTTAAAATATAAATAAACTCATAAAAATTAAACAAAAATACCTTTATACTCACAAAAATAAATTCTAAATTTATAAAATAAGAAAACAAAATAATAAAATAAAATAAACAAATTAAAAATAAAATACACAAAAATACATGTAAATACATACATATACACATTATTTTAATAAAACCATAATAAAATAATTCATAAAAATAAATAAAAATCATATTAAAATACTACATACAATAATAAAGATTTTTTATTTTATACTCGAAAAATAATAAAATCATTTATTAACTTAAATAATTCGTTCTTTATTCCTCCAGCCTGTTTTGTCTTCTAGCGGCCCGCGTGGACCAATGGCAGGCCACCATTAGTTGACCGCAGGTCAACTCCTTGGACCTAGACCTGCGGCTCTGACAGATCACGAGAGTCCCCACTTCCCCGATTTTTCACGCCAATTTTGTAGCTCGAGATCGATGGGACCCTTCATGAAAATTATTCCCTGTACATCCCTCTCCCACGCCGTCCTCTTGGATTCTATGTACATAGCCCATATCGCCCGCTATGGCCTAGTCAATAAGGGTGCCCTTTTCGTCTATAAATAAGGAACCTCCGCCTTCCTCCCAATTTTGGTCAATTTCCCTCCATTTTCTTCCTTGCATTCGGTCCCAGGTGCGCTCCTCGTGACAGGGGGATGCCGCCGGCACCTTGAATCGGCTGGAGATGGCGGAGGTTGCACCCACGGCCGCCGCTCCGGCGAGGCCTCTGCTCCTTGGCGTTTCGCCAGGTACGAGCTGCGCATTTTATTTCCCTAGGTAGATTTTGGTTCCAGCATTTTAATTCCGCCTTTTATTTAGCCTTTAGTCCTGTAGATTAGCGTAGAATGGCCGATTCGTAGTTCGCCGGAGCTCCGCTCCGGCGAGCTGTTCACCGTGTTCCCGACCGTTTTCCGACTCGCTTTCGCCCTCATTTCGTTCCTATTCGCCTTCTCCACCTTCCAGCCACTTCATACCAACCGGAGCCCCCTTGGTTCCGCGAATCGATGCTCGACTCCGCCGCTTCGCCGGAGCATCGCCACCTCGCCCCATTTTACGCTGACAGCTTCAAACCCCTGGTCGAGGAGAACGCCCTCGAGCCGTAGTTCCTTCCTGTGCAGGTTAGGTGCGAAGGAGAGCACCAGGAGACGATCTTAAGGCCGGCGGAGGTACCTGGAGCCGCCCTTCTTCCCCGAGCTCGCTGCTGTGCTCCAGGCTGCCTCCGGCCGATCCAACAGCTCCAGCAGGTAGAAGACCCTTCCAGGAAGCGATTGAGACCTTCAGGTGCGACGAAGACCGGCGGAGGAGCGAGATCGATGAGGAAGAAGCTCGCCTCGGCGAGTGTTCTTCCCTGTTCTTCCACGCGTGCTCCTTGCCGTTGGATGAAGAACGAAGTCCCAGGCGCTACAGCAGCCGTCCGATGAAGCCACGCAACCACCGTAGATCTCATCCAGGAGATCTAATCTCAGCCGCTCATCGGCGAAGCGGTATCGGCACACGTGGAGGCGCCACGTGTCAAGTGAGCGAAGATCAGCCGTCGGATAGCGCCTCTTTTGGGGGTAAATTGCAAAAACCATCCCCCGCCTTTTTGTATTTAATTTTTAATTCTGTAAATATTTTAGCACGTTATAAATAAAATGTAAATTTTGTAGAAGGGACCCTGAGTTTATTGTATTTGCATTTAGGTCCTTCCGCGCCTCACGTGCAGTCCCACGTGAGGCGCGTGAAAATTTGCAGTTATGCCCTGGCGGTTTTTGTATATTGTAGAATAGTTCTAAAAATTAAAATAAATGTTTATTTCTGTTGTATTTTTGCACTGATGCCCCTGGAGTTTATTTTATTTGCAAAAATGCCCCTGCCAGGCTTAATTACTTTTTGTGTCTTTATCCATTTATTAAAAATACCTATTAGGCTTCTAAAAATCCACAAAAATTAGGGTAGATGCTCCATGCCATGCTTGTTCACGCCCATATTTTAGTTTGCATTTTTTGCATTTTTCCTAATTATTAAAAATGAAAAAGAAGCCATTTTTGTACTGTTTAATTTATAAAATACAAAAAAATTAGAAAATGTTTTTGAAAAATTCCAAAAAAATGATATATGATATATTTATATATATATTGAGTCCAGAAAATGAAAAACCCTAAAAATACGAAAAAGAAAATTAAAAAAATCATAAAACCCCAAAAGCAACATAAAAATTAGAAAAACTCTTTAAAAACCCTAAAAATACATTTCTCTCTTTTATAATTATCTATATATTATTATTAATATGTGAAAATTAATTTGGGTAATTTTGGGTATTATTTGATGTTTTTAAAACCCAAATTATATACGGCTATTTATTTAGTCCTATATTGCCGCCATTTTTGAATTGAAAAATACATAAAAATTAGAAATATAAAAAAAAATATATAAAAAAAAATTAAAAAAATATATGTCTATATATTAAGTTTTTATGTTTATATATATATATTCTATATTACTTCTCTCTCTCTCTTCTTATATATATATCTCTTTATATATATATATACTATATATTTATATAATTAATAATATAAAAAGAAAAGAAAATAAAATAAAAAAGTATAAAATATAAAATCAAAATAAAAATTATAAAAACAGAAATATAAAAAAAATTACAAAACCCAAAACCCACTAAAACAATAAAAGGACATGAACAATTGATTGAATAATTGAACGATACATTACATACAACCATTCGCCTCCCAGTGTTCGACCTCTACCTGTACTTACACCTATACACATTTGCATGTAGAGTTATAATAAATTTTAACTCCACATTTTTGGATATTCATTGCATATATTTATTGTGGGTTAATTGTTGTCTTATTCCGGATGTCGCGTGGTCGACTCAGCGACTGAGTTCACGCCTTGTGTGGAACTTAAGACCACCGGTCTCCGGAGTAAACAAATGGCGCCGTTGCCGGGGAGGCAACGGATTTTGTATGATTTTGAGTGCTTGTTTGTTCATTTATTTGATTCTTTGTTCATGTCCTTCATTTATTTATTTGTGTGATTTTTTGATTGACTGCTCTGACCATCTCTTTCTTTTGTCTTTGATGCGAGGGACCGCTAAGCGAAGGAGGACCTCCTAGGAGGCCCTATGCACCCAAGCGAGGCGGTGTTGGCTCTTCTACGCCAAGCCAACAGGAGAGAGCATCAATAGCAGATGAAGGAGAATTTTTGAAGACAGTCTCTATTTCATGAATTTTACTTCCTTTATCTTATTATGTATATTCATGTGAGAGAGTGACACTCATAACTTTGTAATAATACAGGACTCTCACAGGTGCACTCCAACTCCCGAGGTCCATTGCCCGAGGGATTGTTCCCTTGGGGGCCTCGACGGTTTTGACGCTTTCTCGTTTTTATTTTATTTTTATTATTCTGTGTGAATGAGCCCTAGCTTAGGAGTTGCTTGCCGATAGATCAGGTCCAAACACCCTAATTATATTTGCATATACCTATAGTGCGTTTTGGATCTAGTCAAATTCAAACAGTCGGTTCACTTATCTCTTAACCCCTGTGCCGTGAGCGAGCCCCATCAAGCGCTACTCCTGAACTCGAGTATGTCGAGAAGAGGAGGGGTGAGCCAAGACCGGACCCTTAGGTTAGGGATAAGTGACCGACTTGTGGTGCTTCACGATAATAGCAGTTACTATCCTAGGGCGATTTCTTCGGCTTGCATTCGCATATAGCATAGGTTTCAATTCTGTTATGCATCCCGCATGGAGAGAGCTGGGAGGCACTGTAAGTCTTCTTACTTAGCATGCATCATCGATTTCCGACTTGCATAGCTTTTCCGACTTCTCCCTCTGTTTTTGACCACTTAGGATGCTTAATGGAAATTGGAACCCCGATAGGCACGTGCATTGAAAATACCCCAAAAAAGTGATAATTTAAATAAAATCGGGACTGCTAACTCTATGGACCTAACAATAAAATGTAATGAATTCCTTGTCTTGGGGAGAGCAACCCCCTCATTGTATGCGTTTTACATTGCTTACGTACACACTAAGGAGTAGAGCCCAAATCCTATCAAGCCTCCTACGTGATTGTACAATTTTTGTTCTCACCTAACTCTAAAAATGAAAAGATAAATGACCGTCACCTGATGGTCTTCACTGTGTTGAGTAGGTGAATTGGGGGTGTTGCCTTGTGTATTGATTGTGACTTGGAGTTCATTGTGTTTTCCATTCATTATTAGAGTAGACGGTCCCGTCCGTGTGAGTCATGCATTTTTCATCTTTGAGTCTCTCTATCTCTCTTATAAATAGATCTCTTCATTTTGCAATCGAGTCATGATATTGGCGCTTGAGCTCAATCATGCTTCGCCAAGTCCTTTGTTTCCCGCATTCTCCACCATCTTCTATGTATCCATCGTACCATCTTCTCTGGTTCGAGGAGAGACCTCTTCGGACCACAATTTTGACGGTGTTCCCGTCTTGTGTGGAACACCTAATTTGTCTATGTACCGATCTTATCCCCCGCCCTCCTCGTTCCCTCTGTATCACCTTTCTACCACCCATGATATTGGCACGCCCACTCAATCATCTTCTCGCCCGCCCTCCTCGTACCCTCTGTATCATCTCTCTCTTTATCTCCGGGAATGCTGTGCATATTGATGAGGCCCGCATCAAGGATTATTTATACAAGATTGTTTGTGTAAGCCGGGCCCATGATGTTGAGGCTGCTGAGATCGATCTGGTGGATTTATTTTTGATACATGCATATGGATTTCTTGAGGATTTTTGCTGATGCATAGAGCATAGGTGTGATGCATTATTGAGGAATTTTAGTTCTCGCACACCGGATTAAGGATGTGATGTGCTGCGATGAGTTGATGATGATATCATGAGCATTGATTGATCTATCTATTTGAGGTTCCACACATCTTGATTTTTTGAGGATTAATTGATTATTCTACTTTGGACTTTTTGATAAAGGTGTACGGATCCTACATGATCTCTCATCTACCTGATTGAACCATACTTGATCTCCTGACTCTTGTATCCACCCTGGCACTTAAAGGATTCCTGACTATTTTTTGTGCCATCTCAGCTGACTGGATTGACCTGAGGGATGTTTTGTGATTGGCCTGATGATTTTCTCCCTCCCATGATCTTATGCCCTCCTGTGGATTGATGGATTCGCATTCTTTTGAGGACCTGAGACTCTAGGCCAGCATTCCCATGTCCTTCATTGATCTAGTACGCATCTACTCTCCGAGGACTATCTGCGAGAGATTGCGACGCTCTCTTTACGCTCGGTCCCCACTGCTGACTGTGTCTCCGACCTGCGGAGCACGGAACCGAGTCATTTGATATACTTGATTTTTGGTCCCATCTTGAGTTACCTATCCGATCCATGGATCATGGGACCCATCTGTTTAGACTCATCTGAGTCTGCTCGCCTTGACAGTCCTCGCAAGGATGAGCTTCTGATATCTGCTATTTCCATGACTAGTTGGCAGTCCGTTCCCCGAGGGTTATCTGCGGGACGCTGCCACAATTTCTAGATTTGCCGGTCTCTTCTACTGGTAGCCGATCTGTCGCCTACCAAGACCATTTCTATGATCCGTCTGATGGATCAGGCTCCTTTGAGCCCGCTCACCTCGACGACCCTCGTCAGGGTGAGCTTCTGTTCTGATTATTCATTGCCTAGCATGTACCACTCCCCGACGGTTATCTGCGGGAGGGTACATCATTTTCTAGCTACTCGGCTTCACTTCGGGTGTCTCCTATCTGTGGGAGCACGAAGCTGAGTCTTCTGAGCTTTTCACTCGGTCTCATCCCTGGTTGTGTCTCCTGCCTGTTGGAGCACGGAGCCGAGTACTCTAATTATTCTCTGATTTTGCTCACCTTGAGGACCCTCGCAGGAGTGAGCCACATATTGTGTTGTTCGGTGTATTCTTGTAACTTTCAGACCATATCACCACCGTGCATCACACAGTCTCATATGCCTTATTTCTGATCTATCTGAGACCATGATTGACCGGAGGACGCTGTACTGCCCTTCTTCCTCTCGGTCTTACGATATTGGCTCTGTTCCCTCATGTTGACCATATTAGCCGATTGACTGCTTCATGCTACCGGACCCGATATCTATCCTTTCGATCTGTATACCCCGGTAGCTGACACCCACTTGACAGTATATCAGGGTGTCTTTGCACTTTCTGACTGCGTCCTCGTTCTCACAGGGAGACGACGACGATAGTACGGTAGTCGCTTACCAGATACCGTCCTGTACTTCACCAGTCTCTTCACCGCTTGTAGATATGTGTATTCTGTTCATCCTTTCTCCCGCATGTTATGTGTGCCCTAGATCTATCGCCATATCTTTGGGACTGCACTTAGGACGTACCTAGTCCTAAGTATAGGGGGGCACACACGGAGTTGTTCTTTCCTCACACATTTTTCGTCACTCCATTTCTTTCCTATACTTAGGGATATCTCACCCTAAGTATAGGGGGAGTGATGTGTAGATTCTTCACGATCTTTTCATCAATCTGTATCTATCTTTTCATCTTTTCTTCTTTTCTTCTTTTCCTTTTCTATCTTCTGTATCTCAATAAAAGGTGTCACCCCTTTGTGTCAGTTTTCTGTACTTAGAACGTACTTTGTCCTAAGTATAGGGGGGTGCACCCATGATTTGTTCTGCTGTTTATTTATATATCTTTAGACTTGTCTATACTCAGTACGAGTTATGTCTTCTCTTTTCTTTCCGATCTATGAGGACATAGCTCAAGCTAAGTATAGGGGGGTCGTATATACTATGTATATACTTTAGCCATAAACTCGTACTTTCGTAATAATATGGCTAATAATTCTTTTAATTCGTTAAAATCCTTAATAAAAAGATGGGATTATTCCTCAAATTCTTTTGTATATACTGATTAATAAATCAGGTGAAAATGTTTTTTTGCAAAATGTTTGAAAAATAGTTTGAAAATCTTTGTGGACATTTATTGAAAACTATTTTGAAAATATTTTGTTACATGTTTTCAACCTGTGTAAAAACGTGTGGTTTGTAAAATTTATTTTCTTTGTGTGAAATAAAATGTTTGAAAAATGATTTGCAAATAGTTGCAAAAATGGTTGCAAAAATATTGTGAAAATCTATATATACTGTTTTGAAAAACCTTTGCAAAACGATTTTCAAATGTGTGTACATGTTTGTAAAAATGTTTGTAAAAATTATTTTGGACTATAGTTTTCAAAAATTATTTGAAAAATATCTGTCAAATACGTTTGAGGAATAGTCGCATATAATAACTAAAATACTATATTCTTTAATAAGTGTACATATATACCCGTAAATAAAAACTAAATTCTAAATTCTTTAAAAATCATTAAAATAAAGCGGCACGCCCGTGTAAATATTGTCTATTTTGAGTAACCAAATTATTTTATTCGTGAAAATTCTTTGTGTAAAAACTCTCCTCTTTGTTCTTAAAATTCTTTGAAATTGCATTATTCTTTGCATATTTGTAAATAGCATTTGCATAGCATTCATATTCGTTGATTGAGCTTGATGATTGAACTAGTCCAATAAAGTCGAAGATTGGAGCTTGGTTGGACCTTACTGCACCTAACTGCACTGGAACCTTATGGGAACTAGGTTTAAGGTACTTCAGGTCTATTCAGACTTAATTCTTTGAGAAATCAGGGCTAGGTTCAAGTCACCTCAGTGGACTAACTAGAACTTTTCGAAACACACGCATGACTCTTGTCGGCCGTGACCTAACTTGGACACTTGCACCTTTCACTTGGCTCAACTCAGTTGGAGTGGTGAGGGGGTTGGATTTGCCAGTCTGAGACGCACACGGGTGGAAACATTCGTCCTCGTCTAGGGAGGGAAGTGCACCCCAACCTGGTCCAGTTTCAATGATGTCGAATGACAGGAGAGTGTGGGTTGCAATAAAGCTTCAAAAGAGGGATAGTCTTCTGGCTCAAGAGGAAAAAGTCCTTATGTAAATGCTGCTGTACATAGTATGTTGAAAAAAAAAAAAAAAGAGAAAAACTCCAAAAAAGTGGACAGGCTTGTAAATAAAAATAAAAGTGCCTGCCGGAGTATGTACATATGTTGTATAGAAAATAAGCAAGCTTGAGCATCAAAGTTACACCATGTGAGCCTGCAGCTGGATGACTTGACTACACTGGTCTTGCATCCTAGGATAGGTAGCTACACTGGCTACCGTCCATTCTTTTCTCTACCCCCCTCCTCTTGAGTCGGATGCCACTTGAACTTAGAAGGGAATACCCCGCTCCTTGACGGTAGAGGGCTGGATTAGGGAATCATTGGGTTTTCATTCTGGAGAAGCCAGTCTCCTTTGTCATTTCAGTTGGGGAGAGCCACCATCACTTACACCGTACAAGTCAGCTTCATAGTCATAAGGGTTTGCGTATGATGTAGGCTAGTTCTGACCTGGCTATTGAGGTGATTTGAACCAAGTTCTGTGACTATCGAAGGCTGTTGTGTTTTAAATTTGGTTCCCGACTAGGTTCCACACACATTCTCACACCAAGGTCTAACCTGAGCTCCAAACTTTGATTTTGTACAGATAAGTTTAATAATCATGATCAATTCAATCTATTCTTTGAATTCTTTATTTTTGCTTTTTCTTTTCTTCTTATTCTTTGATTCTTTTTGTACTTATTGCATAAGTATTTGCTAGGGACTAGCAAAAGCAAGTATAGGGGGGTGATGAATCTCCATTTCATCACCTTTATTCTATCATTTTGGCCTTAAAAACCCCAGCAAATGCATGTAAATAGCATTAATTTGTTCATATTAGCATCTATTAGTTATTGTATTTATTATACATAAAATAAGGTTTTTAATGCCAAAATTATAGAATAAAGAGAAGAAAAGAAAAAGGAATAAAATATTGCAAATATTTTATGACCCTAACCCCGAGACCAAGGCCAGCATGGAATTGGTCGACAAGGAATAAAGTAGGGGGAGATAAGGGCCAAAATACAATAAATATCTCATTTATTCATTCATTCATTTATGCATTTTGACACCTATTTTGTACATAATCATTTACTCATCAAATAAAGAAACTTTGTTTATAAAAGTTGTAGAGAATAATGTAAATAAAAATACAAAATTGAGTTTATGTAAAAATAATATACAGTGTACATTTTATACCCAGAATAAAAAGCAAAAATCTCAACTTCACAGACCCATATCTTGCAAATAAAAACTCCAAATCAATCAAACTCACCTTTAATTGTATCTAGCATTTCATAAACTATTTTGTAAAATTATTTCCATAATTTTTGGAGTCCATCTGTGGAAGTTAGGTTTTTGACCTTCCTTGTACATAAGACTGATTAAAATACTCATTTTATTCAATATTTAGTAATTGTACAAAATTATATTTTTAAAAGTTTGTAAATAGTATATATAATACATGTACATGTTGAAATTACAAGAAAACCAAAAAGAATTTGATAAATAAAATAAGTCTATAATAATCATAGGCAGAATACCAATGCAAAGTATGTATATAAATAAAAGGGGATCTTGATTCTTTTATTCTCTACTCATCTATATTTTTGTAAATATTACACATAACTTATTAAAAATACAAATCCAAAATAAATACACAAAAAAATCCATTAAATAAATAAAATATAGAATATATAGGTAAAATACCTATAAGTATACTTGCATATACACAAACACATTTATTTAAAATATAAATAAACTCATAAAAATTAAACAAAAATACCTTTATACTCACAAAAATAAATTCTAAATTTATAAAATAAGAAAACAAAATAATAAAATAAAATAAACAAATTAAAAATAAAATACACAAAAATACATGTAAATACATACATATACACATTATTTTAATAAAACCATAATAAAATAATTCATAAAAATAAATAAAAATCATATTAAAATACTACATACAATAATAAAGATTTTTTATTTTATACTCGAAAAATAATAAAATCATTTATTAACTTAAATAATTCGTTCTTTATTCCTCCAGCCTGTTTTGTCTTCTAGCGGCCCGCGTGGACCAATGGCAGGCCACCATTAGTTGACCGCAGGTCAACTCCTTGGACCTAGACCTGCGGCTCTGACAGATCACGAGAGTCCCCACTTCCCCGATTTTTCACGCCAATTTTGTAGCTCGAGATCGATGGGACCCTTCATGAAAATTATTCCCTGTACATCCCTCTCCCACGCCGTCCTCTTGGATTCTATGTACATAGCCCATATCGCCCGCTATGGCCTAGTCAATAAGGGTGCCCTTTTCGTCTATAAATAAGGAACCTCCGCCTTCCTCCCAATTTTGGTCAATTTCCCTCCATTTTCTTCCTTGCATTCGGTCCCAGGTGCGCTCCTCGTGACAGGGGGATGCCGCCGGCACCTTGAATCGGCTGGAGATGGCGGAGGTTGCACCCACGGCCGCCGCTCCGGCGAGGCCTCTGCTCCTTGGCGTTTCGCCAGGTACGAGCTGCGCATTTTATTTCCCTAGGTAGATTTTGGTTCCAGCATTTTAATTCCGCCTTTTATTTAGCCTTTAGTCCTGTAGATTAGCGTAGAATGGCCGATTCGTAGTTCGCCGGAGCTCCGCTCCGGCGAGCTGTTCACCGTGTTCCCGACCGTTTTCCGACTCGCTTTCGCCCTCATTTCGTTCCTATTCGCCTTCTCCACCTTCCAGCCACTTCATACCAACCGGAGCCCCCTTGGTTCCGCGAATCGATGCTCGACTCCGCCGCTTCGCCGGAGCATCGCCACCTCGCCCCATTTTACGCTGACAGCTTCAAACCCCTGGTCGAGGAGAACGCCCTCGAGCCGTAGTTCCTTCCTGTGCAGGTTAGGTGCGAAGGAGAGCACCAGGAGACGATCTTAAGGCCGGCGGAGGTACCTGGAGCCGCCCTTCTTCCCCGAGCTCGCTGCTGTGCTCCAGGCTGCCTCCGGCCGATCCAACAGCTCCAGCAGGTAGAAGACCCTTCCAGGAAGCGATTGAGACCTTCAGGTGCGACGAAGACCGGCGGAGGAGCGAGATCGATGAGGAAGAAGCTCGCCTCGGCGAGTGTTCTTCCCTGTTCTTCCACGCGTGCTCCTTGCCGTTGGATGAAGAACGAAGTCCCAGGCGCTACAGCAGCCGTCCGATGAAGCCACGCAACCACCGTAGATCTCATCCAGGAGATCTAATCTCAGCCGCTCATCGGCGAAGCGGTATCGGCACACGTGGAGGCGCCACGTGTCAAGTGAGCGAAGATCAGCCGTCGGATAGCGCCTCTTTTGGGGGTAAATTGCAAAAACCATCCCCCGCCTTTTTGTATTTAATTTTTAATTCTGTAAATATTTTAGCACGTTATAAATAAAATGTAAATTTTGTAGAAGGGACCCTGAGTTTATTGTATTTGCATTTAGGTCCTTCCGCGCCTCACGTGCAGTCCCACGTGAGGCGCGTGAAAATTTGCAGTTATGCCCTGGCGGTTTTTGTATATTGTAGAATAGTTCTAAAAATTAAAATAAATGTTTATTTCTGTTGTATTTTTGCACTGATGCCCCTGGAGTTTATTTTATTTGCAAAAATGCCCCTGCCAGGCTTAATTACTTTTTGTGTCTTTATCCATTTATTAAAAATACCTATTAGGCTTCTAAAATTCCACAAAAATTAGGGTAGATGCTCCATGCCATGCTTGTTCACGCCCATATTTTAGTTTGCATTTTTTGCATTTTTCCTAATTATTAAAAATGAAAAAGAAGCCATTTTTGTACTGTTTAATTTATAAAATACAAAAAAATTAGAAAATGTTTTTGAAAAATTCCAAAAAAATGATATATGATATATTTATATATATATTGAGTCCAGAAAATGAAAAACCCTAAAAATACGAAAAAGAAAATTAAAAAAATCATAAAACCCCAAAAGCAACATAAAAATTAGAAAAACTCTTTAAAAACCCTAAAAATACATTTCTCTCTTTTATAATTATCTATATATTATTATTAATATGTGAAAATTAATTTGGGTAATTTTGGGTATTATTTGATGTTTTTAAAACCCAAATTATATACGGCTATTTATTTAGTCCTATATTGCCGCCATTTTTGAATTGAAAAATACATAAAAATTAGAAATATAAAAAAAAATATATAAAAAAAAATTAAAAAAATATATGTCTATATATTAAGTTTTTATGTTTATATATATATATTCTATATTACTTCTCTCTCTCTCTTCTTATATATATATCTCTTTATATATATATATACTATATATTTATATAATTAATAATATAAAAAGAAAAGAAAATAAAATAAAAAAGTATAAAATATAAAATCAAAATAAAAATTATAAAAACAGAAATATAAAAAAAATTACAAAACCCAAAACCCACTAAAACAATAAAAGGACATGAACAATTGATTGAATAATTGAACGATACATTACATACAACCATTCGCCTCCCAGTGTTCGACCTCTACCTGTACTTACACCTATACACATTTGCATGTAGAGTTATAATAAATTTTAACTCCACATTTTTGGATATTCATTGCATATATTTATTGTGGGTTAATTGTTGTCTTATTCCGGATGTCGCGTGGTCGACTCAGCGACTGAGTTCACGCCTTGTGTGGAACTTAAGACCACCGGTCTCCGGAGTAAACAAATGGCGCCGTTGCCGGGGAGGCAACGGATTTTGTATGATTTTGAGTGCTTGTTTGTTCATTTATTTGATTCTTTGTTCATGTCCTTCATTTATTTATTTGTGTGATTTTTTGATTGACTGCTCTGACCATCTCTTTCTTTTGTCTTTGATGCGAGGGACCGCTAAGCGAAGGAGGACCTCCTAGGAGGCCCTATGCACCCAAGCGAGGCGGTGTTGGCTCTTCTACGCCAAGCCAACAGGAGAGAGCATCAATAGCAGATGAAGGAGAATTTTTGAAGACAGTCTCTATTTCATGAATTTTACTTCCTTTATCTTATTATGTATATTCATGTGAGAGAGTGACACTCATAACTTTGTAATAATACAGGACTCTCACAGGTGCACTCCAACTCCCGAGGTCCATTGCCCGAGGGATTGTTCCCTTGGGGGCCTCGACGGTTTTGACGCTTTCTCGTTTTTATTTTATTTTTATTATTCTGTGTGAATGAGCCCTAGCTTAGGAGTTGCTTGCCGATAGATCAGGTCCAAACACCCTAATTATATTTGCATATACCTATAGTGCGTTTTGGATCTAGTCAAATTCAAACAGTCGGTTCACTTATCTCTTAACCCCTGTGCCGTGAGCGAGCCCCATCAAGCGCTACTCCTGAACTCGAGTATGTCGAGAAGAGGAGGGGTGAGCCAAGACCGGACCCTTAGGTTAGGGATAAGTGACCGACTTGTGGTGCTTCACGATAATAGCAGTTACTATCCTAGGGCGATTTCTTCGGCTTGCATTCGCATATAGCATAGGTTTCAATTCTGTTATGCATCCCGCATGGAGAGAGCTGGGAGGCACTGTAAGTCTTCTTACTTAGCATGCATCATCGATTTCCGACTTGCATAGCTTTTCCGACTTCTCCCTCTGTTTTTGACCACTTAGGATGCTTAATGGAAATTGGAACCCCGATAGGCACGTGCATTGAAAATACCCCAAAAAAGTGATAATTTAAATAAAATCGGGACTGCTAACTCTATGGACCTAACAATAAAATGTAATGAATTCCTTGTCTTGGGGAGAGCAACCCCCTCATTGTATGCGTTTTACATTGCTTACGTACACACTAAGGAGTAGAGCCCAAATCCTATCAAGCCTCCTACGTGATTGTACAATTTTTGTTCTCACCTAACTCTAAAAATGAAAAGATAAATGACCGTCACCTGATGGTCTTCACTGTGTTGAGTAGGTGAATTGGGGGTGTTGCCTTGTGTATTGATTGTGACTTGGAGTTCATTGTGTTTTCCATTCATTATTAGAGTAGACGGTCCCGTCCGTGTGAGTCATGCATTTTTCATCTTTGAGTCTCTCTATCTCTCTTATAAATAGATCTCTTCATTTTGCAATCGAGTCATGATATTGGCGCTTGAGCTCAATCATGCTTCGCCAAGTCCTTTGTTTCCCGCATTCTCCACCATCTTCTATGTATCCATCGTACCATCTTCTCTGGTTCGAGGAGAGACCTCTTCGGACCACAATTTTGACGGTGTTCCCGTCTTGTGTGGAACACCTAATTTGTCTATGTACCGATCTTATCCCCCGCCCTCCTCGTTCCCTCTGTATCACCTTTCTACCACCCATGATATTGGCACGCCCACTCAATCATCTTCTCGCCCGCCCTCCTCGTACCCTCTGTATCATCTCTCTCTTTATCTCCGGGAATGCTGTGCATATTGATGAGGCCCGCATCAAGGATTATTTATACAAGATTGTTTGTGTAAGCCGGGCCCATGATGTTGAGGCTGCTGAGATCGATCTGGTGGATTTATTTTTGATACATGCATATGGATTTCTTGAGGATTTTTGCTGATGCATAGAGCATAGGTGTGATGCATTATTGAGGAATTTTAGTTCTCGCACACCGGATTAAGGATGTGATGTGCTGCGATGAGTTGATGATGATATCATGAGCATTGATTGATCTATCTATTTGAGGTTCCACACATCTTGATTTTTTGAGGATTAATTGATTATTCTACTTTGGACTTTTTGATAAAGGTGTACGGATCCTACATGATCTCTCATCTACCTGATTGAACCATACTTGATCTCCTGACTCTTGTATCCACCCTGGCACTTAAAGGATTCCTGACTATTTTTTGTGCCATCTCAGCTGACTGGATTGACCTGAGGGATGTTTTGTGATTGGCCTGATGATTTTCTCCCTCCCATGATCTTATGCCCTCCTGTGGATTGATGGATTCGCATTCTTTTGAGGACCTGAGACTCTAGGCCAGCATTCCCATGTCCTTCATTGATCTAGTACGCATCTACTCTCCGAGGACTATCTGCGAGAGATTGCGACGCTCTCTTTACGCTCGGTCCCCACTGCTGACTGTGTCTCCGACCTGCGGAGCACGGAACCGAGTCATTTGATATACTTGATTTTTGGTCCCATCTTGAGTTACCTATCCGATCCATGGATCATGGGACCCATCTGTTTAGACTCATCTGAGTCTGCTCGCCTTGACAGTCCTCGCAAGGATGAGCTTCTGATATCTGCTATTTCCATGACTAGTTGGCAGTCCGTTCCCCGAGGGTTATCTGCGGGACGCTGCCACAATTTCTAGATTTGCCGGTCTCTTCTACTGGTAGCCGATCTGTCGCCTACCAAGACCATTTCTATGATCCGTCTGATGGATCAGGCTCCTTTGAGCCCGCTCACCTCGACGACCCTCGTCAGGGTGAGCTTCTGTTCTGATTATTCATTGCCTAGCATGTACCACTCCCCGACGGTTATCTGCGGGAGGGTACATCATTTTCTAGCTACTCGGCTTCACTTCGGGTGTCTCCTATCTGTGGGAGCACGAAGCTGAGTCTTCTGAGCTTTTCACTCGGTCTCATCCCTGGTTGTGTCTCCTGCCTGTTGGAGCACGGAGCCGAGTACTCTAATTATTCTCTGATTTTGCTCACCTTGAGGACCCTCGCAGGAGTGAGCCACATATTGTGTTGTTCGGTGTATTCTTGTAACTTTCAGACCATATCACCACCGTGCATCACACAGTCTCATATGCCTTATTTCTGATCTATCTGAGACCATGATTGACCGGAGGACGCTGTACTGCCCTTCTTCCTCTCGGTCTTACGATATTGGCTCTGTTCCCTCATGTTGACCATATTAGCCGATTGACTGCTTCATGCTACCGGACCCGATATCTATCCTTTCGATCTGTATACCCCGGTAGCTGACACCCACTTGACAGTATATCAGGGTGTCTTTGCACTTTCTGACTGCGTCCTCGTTCTCACAGGGAGACGACGACGATAGTACGGTAGTCGCTTACCAGATACCGTCCTGTACTTCACCAGTCTCTTCACCGCTTGTAGATATGTGTATTCTGTTCATCCTTTCTCCCGCATGTTATGTGTGCCCTAGATCTATCGCCATATCTTTGGGACTGCACTTAGGACGTACCTAGTCCTAAGTATAGGGGGGCACACACGGAGTTGTTCTTTCCTCACACATTTTTCGTCACTCCATTTCTTTCCTATACTTAGGGATATCTCACCCTAAGTATAGGGGGAGTGATGTGTAGATTCTTCACGATCTTTTCATCAATCTGTATCTATCTTTTCATCTTTTCTTCTTTTCTTCTTTTCCTTTTCTATCTTCTGTATCTCAATAAAAGGTGTCACCCCTTTGTGTCAGTTTTCTGTACTTAGAACGTACTTTGTCCTAAGTATAGGGGGGTGCACCCATGATTTGTTCAGCTGTTTATTTATATATCTTTAGACTTGTCTATACTCAGTACGAGTTATGTCTTCTCTTTTCTTTCCGATCTATGAGGACATAGCTCAAGCTAAGTATAGGGGGGTCGTATATACTATGTATATACTTTAGCCATAAACTCGTACTTTCGTAATAATATGGCTAATAATTCTTTTAATTCGTTAAAATCCTTAATAAAAAGATGGGATTATTCCTCAAATTCTTTTGTATATACTGATTAATAAATCAGGTGAAAATGTTTTTTTGCAAAATGTTTGAAAAATAGTTTGAAAATCTTTGTGGACATTTATTGAAAACTATTTTGAAAATATTTTGTTACATGTTTTCAACCTGTGTAAAAACGTGTGGTTTGTAAAATTTATTTTCTTTGTGTGAAATAAAATGTTTGAAAAATGATTTGCAAATAGTTGCAAAAATGGTTGCAAAAATATTGTGAAAATCTATATATACTGTTTTGAAAAACCTTTGCAAAACGATTTTCAAATGTGTGTACATGTTTGTAAAAATGTTTGTAAAAATTATTTTGGACTATAGTTTTCAAAAATTATTTGAAAAATATCTGTCAAATACGTTTGAGGAATAGTCGCATATAATAACTAAAATACTATATTCTTTAATAAGTGTACATATATACCCGTAAATAAAAACTAAATTCTAAATTCTTTAAAAATCATTAAAATAAAGCGGCACGCCCGTGTAAATATTGTCTATTTTGAGTAACCAAATTATTTTATTCGTGAAAATTCTTTGTGTAAAAACTCTCCTCTTTGTTCTTAAAATTCTTTGAAATTGCATTATTCTTTGCATATTTGTAAATAGCATTTGCATAGCATTCATATTCGTTGATTGAGCTTGATGATTGAACTAGTCCAATAAAGTCGAAGATTGGAGCTTGGTTGGACCTTACTGCACCTAACTGCACTGGAACCTTATGGGAACTAGGTTTAAGGTACTTCAGGTCTATTCAGACTTAATTCTTTGAGAAATCAGGGCTAGGTTCAAGTCACCTCAGTGGACTAACTAGAACTTTTCGAAACACACGCATGACTCTTGTCGGCCGTGACCTAACTTGGACACTTGCACCTTTCACTTGGCTCAACTCAGTTGGAGTGGTGAGGGGGTTGGATTTGCCAGTCTGAGACGCACACGGGTGGAAACATTCGTCCTCGTCTAGGGAGGGAAGTGCACCCCAACCTGGTCCAGTTTCAATGATGTCGAATGACAGGAGAGTGTGGGTTGCAATAAAGCTTCAAAAGAGGGATAGTCTTCTGGCTCAAGAGGAAAAAGTCCTTATGTAAATGCTGCTGTACATAGTATGTTGAAAAAAAAAAAAAAGAGAAAAACTCCAAAAAAGTGGACAGGCTTGTAAATAAAAATAAAAGTGCCTGCCGGAGTATGTACATATGTTGTATAGAAAATAAGCAAGCTTGAGCATCAAAGTTACACCATGTGAGCCTGCAGCTGGATGACTTGACTACACTGGTCTTGCATCCTAGGATAGGTAGCTACACTGGCTACCGTCCATTCTTTTCTCTACCCCCCCTCCTCTTGAGTCGGATGCCACTTGAACTTAGAAGGGAATACCCCGCTCCTTGACGGTAGAGGGCTGGATTAGGGAATCATTGGGTTTTCATTCTGGAGAAGCCAGTCTCCTTTGTCATTTCAGTTGGGGAGAGCCACCATCACTTACACCGTACAAGTCAGCTTCATAGTCATAAGGGTTTGCGTATGATGTAGGCTAGTTCTGACCTGGCTATTGAGGTGATTTGAACCAAGTTCTGTGACTATCGAAGGCTGTTGTGTTTTAAATTTGGTTCCCGACTAGGTTCCACACACATTCTCACACCAAGGTCTAACCTGAGCTCCAAACTTTGATTTTGTACAGATAAGTTTAATAATCATGATCAATTCAATCTATTCTTTGAATTCTTTATTTTTGCTTTTTCTTTTCTTCTTATTCTTTGATTCTTTTTGTACTTATTGCATAAGTATTTGCTAGGGACTAGCAAAAGCAAGTATAGGGGGGTGATGAATCTCCATTTCATCACCTTTATTCTATCATTTTGGCCTTAAAAACCCCAGCAAATGCATGTAAATAGCATTAATTTGTTCATATTAGCATCTATTAGTTATTGTATTTATTATACATAAAATAAGGTTTTTAATGCCAAAATTATAGAATAAAGAGAAGAAAAGAAAAAGGAATAAAATATTGCAAATATTTTATGACCCTAACCCCGAGACCAAGGCCAGCATGGAATTGGTCGACAAGGAATAAAGTAGGGGGAGATAAGGGCCAAAATACAATAAATATCTCATTTATTCATTCATTCATTTATGCATTTTGACACCTATTTTGTACATAATCATTTACTCATCAAATAAAGAAACTTTGTTTATAAAAGTTGTAGAGAATAATGTAAATAAAAATACAAAATTGAGTTTATGTAAAAATAATATACAGTGTACATTTTATACCCAGAATAAAAAGCAAAAATCTCAACTTCACAGACCCATATCTTGCAAATAAAAACTCCAAATCAATCAAACTCACCTTTAATTGTATCTAGCATTTCATAAACTATTTTGTAAAATTATTTCCATAATTTTTGGAGTCCATCTGTGGAAGTTAGGTTTTTGACCTTCCTTGTACATAAGACTGATTAAAATACTCATTTTATTCAATATTTAGTAATTGTACAAAATTATATTTTTAAAAGTTTGTAAATAGTATATATAATACATGTACATGTTGAAATTACAAGAAAACCAAAAAGAATTTGATAAATAAAATAAGTCTATAATAATCATAGGCAGAATACCAATGCAAAGTATGTATATAAATAAAAGGGGATCTTGATTCTTTTATTCTCTACTCATCTATATTTTTGTAAATATTACACATAACTTATTAAAAATACAAATCCAAAATAAATACACAAAAAAAAATCCATTAAATAAATAAAATATAGAATATATAGGTAAAATACCTATAAGTATACTTGCATATACACAAACACATTTATTTAAAATATAAATAAACTCATAAAAATTAAACAAAAATACCTTTATACTCACAAAAATAAATTCTAAATTTATAAAATAAGAAAACAAAATAATAAAATAAAATAAACAAATTAAAAATAAAATACACAAAAATACATGTAAATACATACATATACACATTATTTTAATAAAACCATAATAAAATAATTCATAAAAATAAATAAAAATCATATTAAAATACTACATACAATAATAAAGATTTTTTATTTTATACTCGAAAAATAATAAAATCATTTATTAACTTAAATAATTCGTTCTTTATTCCTCCAGCCTGTTTTGTCTTCTAGCGGCCCGCGTGGACCAATGGCAGGCCACCATTAGTTGACCGCAGGTCAACTCCTTGGACCTAGACCTGCGGCTCTGACAGATCACGAGAGTCCCCACTTCCCCGATTTTTCACGCCAATTTTGTAGCTCGAGATCGATGGGACCCTTCATGAAAATTATTCCCTGTACATCCCTCTCCCACGCCGTCCTCTTGGATTCTATGTACATAGCCCATATCGCCCGCTATGGCCTAGTCAATAAGGGTGCCCTTTTCGTCTATAAATAAGGAACCTCCGCCTTCCTCCCAATTTTGGTCAATTTCCCTCCATTTTCTTCCTTGCATTCGGTCCCAGGTGCGCTCCTCGTGACAGGGGGATGCCGCCGGCACCTTGAATCGGCTGGAGATGGCGGAGGTTGCACCCACGGCCGCCGCTCCGGCGAGGCCTCTGCTCCTTGGCGTTTCGCCAGGTACGAGCTGCGCATTTTATTTCCCTAGGTAGATTTTGGTTCCAGCATTTTAATTCCGCCTTTTATTTAGCCTTTAGTCCTGTAGATTAGCGTAGAATGGCCGATTCGTAGTTCGCCGGAGCTCCGCTCCGGCGAGCTGTTCACCGTGTTCCCGACCGTTTTCCGACTCGCTTTCGCCCTCATTTCGTTCCTATTCGCCTTCTCCACCTTCCAGCCACTTCATACCAACCGGAGCCCCCTTGGTTCCGCGAATCGATGCTCGACTCCGCCGCTTCGCCGGAGCATCGCCACCTCGCCCCATTTTACGCTGACAGCTTCAAACCCCTGGTCGAGGAGAACGCCCTCGAGCCGTAGTTCCTTCCTGTGCAGGTTAGGTGCGAAGGAGAGCACCAGGAGACGATCTTAAGGCCGGCGGAGGTACCTGGAGCCGCCCTTCTTCCCCGAGCTCGCTGCTGTGCTCCAGGCTGCCTCCGGCCGATCCAACAGCTCCAGCAGGTAGAAGACCCTTCCAGGAAGCGATTGAGACCTTCAGGTGCGACGAAGACCGGCGGAGGAGCGAGATCGATGAGGAAGAAGCTCGCCTCGGCGAGTGTTCTTCCCTGTTCTTCCACGCGTGCTCCTTGCCGTTGGATGAAGAACGAAGTCCCAGGCGCTACAGCAGCCGTCCGATGAAGCCACGCAACCACCGTAGATCTCATCCAGGAGATCTAATCTCAGCCGCTCATCGGCGAAGCGGTATCGGCACACGTGGAGGCGCCACGTGTCAAGTGAGCGAAGATCAGCCGTCGGATAGCGCCTCTTTTGGGGGTAAATTGCAAAAACCATCCCCCGCCTTTTTGTATTTAATTTTTAATTCTGTAAATATTTTAGCACGTTATAAATAAAATGTAAATTTTGTAGAAGGGACCCTGAGTTTATTGTATTTGCATTTAGGTCCTTCCGCGCCTCACGTGCAGTCCCACGTGAGGCGCGTGAAAATTTGCAGTTATGCCCTGGCGGTTTTTGTATATTGTAGAATAGTTCTAAAAATTAAAATAAATGTTTATTTCTGTTGTATTTTTGCACTGATGCCCCTGGAGTTTATTTTATTTGCAAAAATGCCCCTGCCAGGCTCAATTACTTTTTGTGTCTTTATCCATTTATTAAAAATACCTATTAGGCTTCTAAAAATCCACAAAAATTAGGGTAGATGCTCCATGCCATGCTTGTTCACGCCCATATTTTAGTTTGCATTTTTTGCATTTTTCCTAATTATTAAAAATGAAAAAGAAGCCATTTTTGTACTGTTTAATTTATAAAATACAAAAAAATTAGAAAATGTTTTTGAAAAATTCCAAAAAAAATGATATATGATATATTTATATATATATTGAGTCCAGAAAATGAAAAACCCTAAAAATAAGAAAAAGAAAATTAAAAAAATCATAAAACCCCAAAAGCAACATAAAAATTAGAAAAACTCTTTAAAAACCCTAAAAATACATTTCTCTCTTTTATAATTATCTATATATTATTATTAATATGTGAAAATTAATTTGGGTAATTTTGGGTATTATTTGATGTTTTTAAAACCCAAATTATATACGGCTATTTATTTAGTCCTATATTGCCGCCATTTTTGAATTGAAAAATACATAAAAATTAGAAATATAAAAAAAAATATATAAAAAAAATTAAAAAAATATATGTCTATATATTAAGTTTTTATGTTTATATATATATATTCTATATTACTTCTCTCTCTCTCTTCTTATATATATATCTCTTTATATATATATACTATATATTTATATAATTAATAATATAAAAAGAAAAGAAAATAAAAAAGTATAAAATATAAAATCAAAATAAAAATTATAAAAACAGAAATATAAAAAAAATTACAAAACCCAAAACCCACTAAAACAATAAAAGGACATGAACAATTGATTGAATAATTGAACGATACATTACATACAACCATTCGCCTCCCAGTGTTCGACCTCTACCTGTACTTACACCTATACACATTTGCATGTAGAGTTATAATAAATTTTAACTCCACATTTTTGGATATTCATTGCATATATTTATTGTGGGTTAATTGTTGTCTTATTCCGGATGTCGCGTGGTCGACTCAGCGACTGAGTTCACGCCTTGTGTGGAACTTAAGACCACCGGTCTCCGGAGTAAACAGGTAGCTGAGTTAGTTTGACGAGCAACTTGGAAGTAGAATATCAAAAATATGAAAAATTAGGGGTGTAAACGAACCAACCTACAAAGGTTCGGTTCGTTTAACATTTTTGGAGGCTCGGACGATTCGGTTCGATAAGATGAAAATGTTGTTCACGTTCGGTTCGGCTCGCCCTTGATTCATGAAAGTTCGGTTCGATTCATTTAAGATTCGATTAGCAGTGAAGCTCCTTGGAATCTAAGTATTTTGGGAATGTGGAATCATCACAGCCCTTCAGTATGTCTTGATTAAGGACCGTGAACTTTTACGCATATACCTTATTTGAATCATGGTGAAAATTCATATAATTTTTTGAGGAAAAAATACATATATATATATATATATACATATATATATATATATATAATATTGTGCATCGAACTTTTAACGAACAGACCTGAGCGAACCTGCCACTTCGATGTTTGATTCATTTAAATAAACGAGCCAACCCTATATCAAATTTCTTTTCAAACCGAATCTAAATCTAACCTTTAATGAATCAATCCCGAGCGAATATCGAACTCGAGATTTTTCTGGCACTCCTAATGACAATGGTGTCGCAGGTTGTGATTGTATCAAGTGTGGCATTGAATTTATTATATATTGCATATATTACTGGAATTTAGAATTATGAAGACCAATCATAGTCATTAGGAAGGTTCAAAGTAAGAAAAAGATTCTATTTTGATTTTATCTCCCATCCTCTAATTAGCCAAATTAAACACGTGATTATTTCAATTACATTTGCACCTTCCTCCTCTTAGTTAACCACACACTCATGTTTCTAGCCCCCCGTAATTTCTCTACTTTTTTTGAGATCGTGATTGAATCCCTAAATTTACTATAGTCTTTTCTTTACCCTTATTTTTTCCTTTTTAACATAGATCGATAATACTTGTTTCTTAAAAAATATATAGAATTAGCAAAGGCTGAGGGGGATTAGCACCCACCCACCCTCCTCCCTTCGTCACTGATTATTGATCCATGTTAAAAAGGAAAAAATAGGGAAGAAAAGACTACGGTAAATTTAGGGATTCAATCATGATCTGTAAAAAAATAGGAAAATTAAGAGGGGCTAGAAACGAGAGTGCAGTTAACTAAGAAGAGGAAGGAGCAAATGTAACTGAAATAATTACGTGTTTAATTTGGCTAATTGGAGGACAAAATTGGGATAAAATCAAAATAGAATCTTTTTCTCACTTTGAACCTTCCTAATAACGATGATTGGTCTTCATAATTCTATTTGCCAGTAATATATGCAATATATAATAAATTCAATGCCACAGTTGATACAATCACAACCTACGATACCATTGCCCTTAGGAGTGTCAGAAAAATCTCGAGTTTGATATTCGCTCTATCTTGATTCGTTAAAATTCAGATCTAGATTCGTTTCGAAAAGAAATGAGCCGAACCTTAATATGGTTTGGCTCGCTTATTTAAACGAATCAAACATCGAAATGGTAGGTTCACTCAGGCAGGTTCGTTAAAAGTTCGATGCATAATATTATATATATATATATGTGAGAAAAAGGATCCTACTCCATGGAGTAGGTAACTTACCTACTCCATTTTCATTTTTATCACATTTTTTATTTTTTTTGAAAAATACTTCCATAGATTTTCATAACTATATCCATGTAATATGTCATTCAAATTCGTCAGAAACAAAGACTCCTACGGTCTCCATCCATACAGTCATTTTTTAATGGTTACAGATTTGTTGTATTTTACCTATTCTAGATGGAGGCCTTAGGAGTCTCTATTTCTGACGAATATTGAATGACATATTAGAGAGCTATAGTTATGAAAATCCACGGAAGTATTTTTCAAAGAAATAAAAAAAGGTGGAGAAAATGAAAATGGAGTAGGTAAGTTACCTACTCCATGGAGTAGGATCCCTTTCCTCTCTCTCTCTCTCTATATATATATATTCCTCAAAAAATTATATGAAGAATTTGCACCATGATTCAAGTAAGATATATGCATAAAAGTTCACGGCCCTTGATCAAGACATACTAAAGGGTTGTGATCATCACACATTCCCAAAATACTTATATTCCAAGAAGCTTCACTGCTAATCGGATCTCAAATGAATTGAATCGAACCTTCATAAATCTAGGGCGAGCCGAATCGAACCTGAACAACATTTTCATTTTATCGAACCGAATCGAACCCGAGCCTCCAAAAATGCTAAATGAGAGAGTTCGGGTAGGTTCGGTTCATTTACACCCCTAATTGTCATATTTTTAATATTCCACTTCAAAGCTGTCATGCTCGTCAAACTAACTCGGCTACCTCCTTTCATTTAAAATAGGTAATCTTCACTTATAACCTCAAAAAAATTATATTTTTGTTCACATGAAATTTCTTCTATATTATGTATTTTTATTTTTAGATTTCATGAATCTAATCTAAAATGTTAAAGTATGGTGATATAATCATTATGTGATTACTCCTCATTCAAATATTACTCGTATAGTTATGCTTTTTGAATGTAATTAAAAATATTGGTATTTGTAAATAAGAAAAATGCACTACATAATTAAATAAAAATCATATCTTGGATAGGATCAATTATTAATGGATTTGGTTTAAAGTCGCGACTTGCGAAGAGCGCAATTTAGATAATTTTCTAAATATACACTCAATGATTTTTTTGTTCAAATTTAATTTTCGAGTCAAAATTAACAAAAAATATTTTTTCTACTTTAAAAAATTCAAGTTATTTATTATTCAATAACCTCATCATATCTATTCTAAGACACATTAAGAAAATATAAAAAAATGGCATTTGTATAACATGTATCCTGGTTTAATTTAGTACTAGTATAGTCCCCCCAAGCGCTAGGTATAAAAGTCTGGTTTCGTACCTGCGTGCTTCAGTGGTGGTGGTTGATTGCGCATCCATATCTGTATAAGGTGGTCTGTATCCATAACAACCGCTATCTGAGCAGAGATGATACTGGCCAGTGTCTCATCAACTTGTATCAGAGCAGAGATGATACCGACGGGTTATATCCCAACAACTGATATCAGAGCAGAGTTGATACCGTCTTATCCAACGGCTGAACAGAAGGGACCTTTGATGGTTACGATTAGAGAGGTCTTAAGATGAACGATCCCTCTAGATGGGGGTTGTTCTTCTTCTTGTAACTCAGATGATGGATACCGATGCAAGGTGGAGGTCTGACTTGAGATTTGAAGGTGGTGAGTGCTGATGTGAGGGTGAACTGAGGGTCCCAGAGGTCTGCTTCTGTGAATAAGAAAGAATCTGGGGGAATGCTAGAGACTAGGAACAAGAGAAGTTTTGGAAACCAATTGTTGGATAATGGAATCATATGGTGATGGAATGATCCTCCAAAGTCCCTCTCATGTGATATTCATACACAAATTGTAGCCATTCCTGACAAGGAATGCATCTATTCAAACTTAACATAAGCACCTCTTCATATTGGTATTGCACCTCTTGATAAAAGCACCAACTTCGCACCTCTTCATATTAGCATTGCACCTCTTGATAAAAGCACCAATTAACTTGGCACCTCTTCATATTAGAATTGCACCTCTTGATAAAAACACCAACTAATTTGGCATCTCTTCATCAAGGCATCTCATGCCTTTTTATATTAATGCATTAGTGGCCTCTTTTCTAATACCCCACTAGCATTGCCCCCTTTCATCATTTTTATTTTTTATATCATTACTAAAATAACAATAAAAATATGATGCCACCATTTTTTGCCAACATTATCTATTTCAATTAATTTCAACTCATAGTGCAAGTTCACCATATAATAATTGATAAGATATTAATTGAGAGTCAAGCTTCAAGGTAATGCTAAAAAGTACTTGAGAGCTAGGAATACAAGAAAGGTTGCTAAGAATATAAATGATTATCTGGAAAAGGAAGGAATATATGATAATTAATTTAAAAGTCGTTACATCTTGAAACTATTGCTAGATGCTGGAAGAGGGAAAAAGGGTTAATGTATGTTGCTTACGAGAGTCATGAAATATCTAATACATGATACAGATAATGCACTTCCCTTGATTTATTTCATGGCATAAAATATGTGTTTAAGTTTGTGGATCGGTGTGATAATGACTCAATAATGTAATGAATTGAAGATTCATCATACCCCCATGCTTAAGATTTGCTAGTCCCTAGCAAAATATAAATGAAGAATCTCAACACTCTAATGCAGACATATAGGTAGACCATAGCCTCTGAGGGTTAACAAAATTATCTTTTTTTTCATAAAGTTCGAGAGTAGAAATGAATCTCTTCTTATAATTCTCAGTCATCTCAAGTGTCCTCAAGACACGATAATGTAGAGACTTACTCGATTTGGATTAAGTGATACCTATCATCAATAATGTCATTAGACCTGAGGATAGACTCAAGTGTCAAATGTACTGAATTGACCAAGTACTTTCATCCACAATCCTCTAGCTCTGATACACCAAGCCAGGAAATGCCTGAGATGAAGGCTCGGAGTATTATTACAAGCTCTAGCTTCATAATTAATTTAATACTCAACCCAACTTCCTCCAACTACCCATCAAGAAAAATAATGGGTTAATTTGTGGAGTATTTAGGTTAAAGCTTATTTGGTGGAACTGACTTTACTTAGATTTAAATTTATAGAAAAATATGAGTGAGGTCTAATATGTGACAATATTGATCATTCTAAGATAATTTTAGAGAAGAGGAAGATATAGATGGCATATGATGGTCATGACAAAATAATTTTCGCACAATGATTCTCCTGATTTCTTCTTCTTTTCTTTCTTCTTTCTTCTTTTTTCTCTTACTTTTTTTTTGCAATATTTTTTTCAATATACTTCTTTTTTTGCAGTACTTCTTCTTTTTCTCTTTTTTCTTTCTCCTTTTTTTACAATATCTCTCTTCACTTTTCAAGAGAACCAATGTTCTTTAATACTTTCTCTTAGGACTTGGAAACATAAAAAGACATGTATTTTGTTGTAAATGGAGGATAGAATCTTGAAGAATATTTCTCTTTTGATGCATAATAGAAGAAGATGGACAAAGAAGTTGAATGAAATAAAACAAGACGGATTATTAATGGAAGAATTTTAATGAAGTGGTGGATTTGAGAAGTATGTAGAAAGGCAAGCAAGAGGATGGTGTTTGAAGGTTTCAAGTGTATAGAATAATTGTGCATAATCGACAATTGCTTAACCAGTTGGGAACACTCCCTTGCATTTTATGGTGGACTCTCCTTCCCCATATATATTTGGTGGAAACACTCCCTACTCCTCTACTTCATGATAAGCTCATCATCTCACAAACTCTGAGCATGACCATCGTCACACCCCTTAGCCTTTGTATGTCAAGCTAGCATCACGGTACAAAGATCTTGATCTTATTAGTATATAATGTCTGAGTTCATTATTGGTACCAAGTTATAAGAATTGAATCGAGGCTAAGTCCCTTGATTTTAATGCAAAAGGACAAAAGAGAATCGCAATCATTGTAAGCTCAGAATCACTTCAAATATCATACTTCATGTTGTATTTATTGGTGAGGCTATTATTCTCCCTATATGTGAACTTAGATAGTTGATGTAGGGAAAACATGCAAATGGGTGCCGAAATGTGATGCAATATGCATGGGAAATGCGAAGTTTTTTAGTAGTGTCCTCCCATTCTTAAGATTTGCCAAGCCCTCATTGTAAATGCAAATGTAATAAACTGGATGGAGAATCATAAGACGGTAGGTGTGGGTAGACATTTGGAGAATATTTCTTATTATTTGTTTGTTTGTTTTTCTTGAGTAAGGTCTCCCCCGTGCTTATTTAATGTGTAATTTTAGGACATTTGAGTTGTTGTGAGAAGAAACTAGCCAAGATAAGAAGTGTGTGCTGTTTTTAACGCCCCCAGCGGGGCACCAATGTTATATGTAACCAATATTCCTTGTTAGCATGCCATCCGTATGGGATAAAGTGTGGTGATATTATCCATGCGGTTTTAAAATCATAGAAAGGGATCGAACACCTAATTGAGTAACCTTATATGTGTTCATATTTGGTGAAATGATAATTATGAAGGTGTTAGGTGGTGTCGGTATGATGAAGAAATCAAGATTGAAAACAGTGATCAAATTTCTTCATAGGGTCTTCAAATTGATATGATAGGTCGGGATCAGGTATGGATGGATCGGAAATTGGTGGACCAATGTTCATTAAAAAAATTTGATATACTAAGTAAGGTTTGTCCTTAAAAATAAATGGGAAAATATCTTCTTCTTTTAAATCATCATCATCCCAAATGACTTCTTTTGTAGTAGATACCTCGACACTTTGATCAATCCATTGTGGGCAACAAATTTGCGGTGAAGTTATATGAAGATGAGATGGCACGTGTGTTGGATTATGGTTAGAAAATGGATACATGGTTGGAGTAAAGTGCTCCTCATCATCGGCCATCTCTGGAGGAAATATGATCGTCGTGAGTTGATTATGCCAAGGAAGATCATCTATGGTAAACAATCGATCCCCCCAGAGTGGTTTAAGGGTTTCCTTCATTTCAATCCTTGTATAGTCGGGTAACATGTATTTTTCCCGATCTAAAAGTGATTCCTTATCGAAAGAAGGGGATTGGAGATTAATTACTGAGTACGATGACTCATCTTTCCATATTGAAGTGGATCCTATTTGCGTATCATATTCTTGATCGAAGGTTGGTGTGGATTGTGCATTAGTCATGTCTCTCTCTTTATTATTCCAACATCCGTCATCAAGATCAAAATATGACATCTCACTCTCAGAAATATCATAATTATCCAAAAGATCTTCATGTGTTTCCAAGTTATTAAGATTTATTCCTTGATTTAAAAAGATGAAGGAATCTAATATGTGATCTTGCATTGCTGGTGGTGTGGTCTCTCTCTCTCTCTCTCGGATGTTTGTACATCTTCGGTGGATGTGGATAGGGTAGTTTGTGATTGGGTGATTGTGTTGTGACCAACTAGCAGGTGAGTGACATTGGTAGAAATATCAGACTGTACAGTATAAGCAGGTAGCTATGGTTGAGAAGATAATTGAGAAGGAATTTCAATAAATTGCTTTTGGATCTCTTGAGTTTGAGCTACATGTTGTATGAATTTGATCAGCTCATAGTAGTCTGATGTGATTCCTAGAGTTGGTGCTATTCCTTGATGTTTTTGTAATTGTCGAAGGGAAGCGTCTTGTGCCTCTTGTTGTTTTTCCATGCATTCTATTTGTTGTATGATAGCCATAAACGAGGTTGGTTCTTCAGCCATGTGTCTAAGAGGTGATTATCAGTTTAATTAATTGGGATAAGTATGAGATTTCTCCTATTATCCACTTGTCAATCAATCATAATACAAACAAAAAACAAGTTAGGCTTTAGTTAAGCACGCAAGAATACAAATTTTACATTTCCTAAGAAAACTAGTGGTTCAAAATAATTCCATGAGTATCACAATGCCTTTCTTCTAGTTCTGAGGCCAGTCAGAGGGTAAGTAGGCTGCAAGCCTTTCTTAGATCAACATGGATCTTAAACCCCTCGTCACACTTAGTTAAACACCTCAGAGACAAGTGTACTTAGCAAAGTGGGTTTCAGAAAACTATTATGAACCTAGGATTTGTGCTCTGCTCCTAAGGATACGCGTGCTTGTGAGAATGTGGGAGAGTGCAATACACAAGTTTTCAAACAATCCTTTTTTAGCGTCAGAACTTTTTTACGACCAGTTGATATTAGTCTAATTTAAATTATGATTTTATCTTTATCGACAAACAATTCATGATCTTTTTAATGCAGGTGAAACTAAGAGAGAGAAAAGATCCTATGTAGATGCTATGCACAAATAGATAGAGAAGTTGATTTCTCTTTCTTTCTTTTTGTTAAGACAAATATAACACAAACAAGGAATATTTAGAGATCCTACATATGCCTAAGTAAGAGAAAACTTATCGCAATGTTGTTCTGTCAATGATCTCAAATGCTATTCAAAATTGTTCCTTTTCCACGCAAGCTGATTTGATGAAGTGGAACATGTGAAGATGAAATACAAATTATTAGTCAAATATAGAAAGAAAAATTTTAAAACAAAGCAAATATAGTTTCCTGTCCATAGCAACATCGTCAAAATGTTGGAGCATATTTTCGAGGGTTTAAGTATCTGATTTGTATGTCGGATAGTCGTTGAGAACCCGTATAAAAACTCTTCAAACAAATAAATTACCAGACTTAGCTATTATGCACAAGGCAAAGTATAGGGTAAGTCAGGGTCGAATCCAAAGGGACGGGAAGATTCTGCGCTTTATTTTGCAAGTAAAAATATTTTTTATAAATTGATGAGTTTGTTGCAAATTGCTTTAACAAAAAAATGAAATGAAAGTTGGAGACAATAGTGCAGGTCGAGAAGTGCTGGTCACTCCCATTCTATGCGGCAACCTTCAATTAGACACGTACGCGTTAACTCTTCACAAATTTAGATATCATGGCGAGGCGAGTTGGATGCGATTACAACTGCCAATCGAGCTCGAACCTCGTGTCATATCTCAGATCTCCAAGAGCCGTGGATAATCACCATTAGATATGGATCGTCGTGATAGTCTTATCGAATAACTGCACGAAAGAGAAGATAATAAAATGAGATAGGTATAAAAATATAAAATAATAAAATAAAAGCAGAATAACATATGATGGTCGGCGGCTCGGGAGGAAGCCTCTTGAGTGAATTCGTAGAGGGCCTGAGGAAATGATGGTTGACGGACGTCTATGGTGTTGGATGATTTTTAGCAGCTCTCGGGGTGGAGCTCAGGTTTCGGATTCACTAGGGATCCGAGTGCACAAGTTGATGAAACCACTTTGGTTCTCTCGTCAATAACTAAAATGGATTACAAGAATGGATGGGGTGATTATAAAGGAATGCTAGAGACTAGGGACAAGAGAAGTTTTGGAAATCAATTGTTGAATAATGGAATCACATGGTGATGGAATGATCCCCCAAAGTCCCTCCCATGTGGTATTTATATACAAATCGTAGCCATTCCTACCAAGGGATGCATGTTTTCAAATTTAACGTAAGCACATCTTCATATTGGTATTGCACCTCTTGATAAAAGCACCAACTAACTTGGCACCTCTTCATATTAGCATTGCACCTCTTGATAAAAACACCAATTAACTTGGCACCTCTTCATATTAGCATTGCACCTCTTGATAAAAATACCAACTAATTTGGCATCTCTTCATTAAGGCATCTCATGCCCTTTTACATTAATGCATTAGTGGCCCCTTTTCTAATACCCCACTAACGTTGCCCCCTTTCATCATTTCTATTTTTATATCATTATTAAAATAACAATAAAAATATGGTGCCTCCATTTTTTTGCCAATATTAGCTATTTCAATCAATTTCAACTCATAGTGTAAGTTCATCATATAATAATTGATAAGATATTAATTGAGAGTTAAGCTTCAAGGTAATGCTAGAAGTACTTGACGGTCAGGAATGCTAAAAAGTACTTGAGGGTTAGGAACACAAGAGAGGTTGCTAAGAATATAAATGATTATCTGGAAAAAGGAAGGAATATATGATAATTAATTTGAAAATCGTTACATCTTGAAACTATTGCTAGATGTTGGAAGAGGGAAAAAGGATTAATGTATGTTGCTTACGAGAATCATGAAATATCTAATACATGATACAGATAATGCACTTCCCTTGATTTATTTCATGGCATAAAATATGTGTTTAAGTTTGTGGACCAGTTTGATAATGACTCAATAATATAATGAATCGAAGATTCATCAGTTAGTTATTAACAAGAGGTTGGTAGTCAATATTAGTCAATTAGTGGTGAATTTTATTTATTTATTTAAGCCTGAGAATAATAAATAATAATAAATATGATTAGTCTCATATTCATCATCCCCCTATACTTAAACTATGTTCGTCCTCGAGCATCTAAAGAATGAAAGAGTCAGATCAATGCCTGACAGTACATGTGAAGTTTCAAGATTTAATTAATCATGAACCTTTGATTTGAGTAATTCTAAAATTCTTAATCTCTAGTGAAAAGGAATACAACTCTTCTAATTATTAGACTCTATGTATGTACATTTAGTAAGAAATATGACTTTTAGTGTGTACTGCAATAATGAGAGTTGAGTCACGATATCACTCAAGGTCTCAGTCCAAGAGACTCTCCTCAAGACCTAATCATAAACATTAGTTAATAAGTCAGTTCTTGCATTCAATCCACCAGCTCAGTATTTCGTCAGACTTGAAAGCATGGATGGAAGGTCAATTGATAGAGGGTATAGGTTTGGATAATTTCTTATCTCCCTCTCATTGGAACAAGGATCCTCTTGAGTGTCTTATTACTCAATACATGTATTTTTGGTTGTGATCAGTGTGTCCGTCAAGAGAGTACTGAGTCGTCTGCACTTGTTTTACTGGGAATGCAGCGGGGTGTGTCACTTTTGAGTATCGAGTATACCTTCGACACCCATACTTTTATCACTATACGATGCAAAGCCCTTTTTGGGTGCTGGCCCGACTCATAGTCTTAAAAGCTTTGGTCCAAGTGGACACTTTGAAATGGTTGAGAGCGCTCGCCTTTGGTGGAAGCTCTCTGTAATTGATTTTATATTGAGAGCTTTTCATTCAACATTTCTTTTCTTTTTCTTTTGGCTAGCTCCGCCACTTTTATCAAGACGACGTACACTGATCAACAAATTATTAAGTTTCTTCACACCCTGGAACATATATCAATATCAATAGATAACATAAGAACTTATTCTCACACTAGCTAGGGTTCTTGACACTCAGGGTTCATGAAGATTTCATTGACTTTATCCCATCCTTGAGCATCATATGATCCGGTCCAGCCTCAAATCTCAAATCTCAGTCCTTCAAGTGAAACCTCAACTCATCTCATCATTCTTGCAGTTGTGCAGGTGATGTACTGATCATGTTCTTAAGAGTAGAGATTAATTGTGCAATATAACACCCATATCTTTCAAACTAGGGAAGTCTGGATTATGAAGTCTTAAACCCTGAAGACTAAGGCTAGTAAACTCAGATTCTTAAGACCTCAAAAATCAAGGGTTCTCCATTCCTCAAGCCTCCAGTGATAGTGATTGTGTCAGGGACACACTGACTCAAAAAGTTAATATTGTGGTGATTTTTAAATTTTGCTAAATTTTAAGGACTTTTTAGAGCTTCTTTAGAGAAATAATGACTCGTCTAAACTCATATGACTAGTTGCATTTACTTCCAATCAGTATGGACCATCAGACAACCACCCATATTACTTCAAGACAATGCCATATACATTGTCTTTTAACCACACACTTTTCTAAGGGAAACCATAGTTCCCTCACTGAAAAGTAGCTAATCATTTTTAATTTTAGTAGTTAGAATTGTTACCAAAGAAATTTGGATTTTTTATATTTTTATGGGTTTTTGAATAAGGTTACACACACAAGCTAGTCTCATTTTCACCCTTATTTTTGAAAGAATTTTTGAAAAAAAATCCAAACCATGTCACATAATACATATTTTCAAAATATTTTTCAAATGGGTTTCAAAACATAAAATTTTATTTTTCAAATCATTGTCAAATATTTTTCAAAACAAAAGTCACACAGTTAGAAAAAATTTCAAATCTTTTGCAAACTATTTTACACAAATCAGTTCAAAAGATACTATACCCTAGCCCCGAAAGGATTGAAAATTTTTAAAATATGAGCTATGGCTAAAGTATGTATGAAATATATATGGCATTCCCCCCATACTTAGATTTTTCTGTCTCCTCATAGCACAAAGTGATATGAAGCCATAGTTCATGCTAAAATACAAGGTGAAATACGAGAACTGACTCGGATTTCCCCCTATACTTAGGTTAAAAACAACCTAAGTATAATAAGATTGAAAGAGGGATCAAATGAGTGAAGAAGATGATAGGGGATCGGGTCTCGCCTATACTTAGGTTGAGAAGATCCTAAGGATAGAGATGTGAAATGAAGATGAAGAGATCTGAGGTGAACAATCAAATAGGTACATGGTTCCCCCTATACTTAGGCTGGAGAGTAACCTAAGTATGTTAAATATGAAGCTATGTACGAGGAATTAGTTTACCAATTAGGGTTAGAGTGAAATGGAGCTACAAGATGGTTGAATCTTCAAAGATGAACGATGGAGTGTCTAGGGTTATGGAAGGGTTGGGAAGAATACACAATCCAATCTCAACAGATCAAACACATACCCTTGATTCACCAACTCACATGTGAAGATCAATAAATATCAGTCATTTTATCTTTTCTATTTTATTGGTGATTATCAAAAATTTGAGTCCATTATGCAAGGTTAAATGTTAGGTTTTAGGCACTATCCCTAGGATACATCCTCACCTCTCAACATATAATACATCCTATGTACAACGTGGGTATTTATCTCCCATAATCCAAGGTAAAATTCTCCATTTTATTAAGGTCAACTTACATTATTGGTCCCAATTTATGCTTAGGTTATCACTAAAATTAATGTGAGCATAAGATCGACATTTGTAATTAGTAATTGCTATATGAACGTTATTAACTATAACTTCAGTCACTAATCATTCGGTAACTATGATTTCAGTAACTAATAACATTGAGTCAGTAATATGGACATGAATATTCAGTAATTGTTCATATAAACATAAGTATTTTATCTAATCAATTGCCTAATACATATTAAGAAGTACTAAATAACTATAACTTTTGCTACAATCATAATGCATTCAGTAATATGGACATTTGTAATTGGTAATTATTGTATGAACATTAGTAATTTACATAATCAAGAGTTATTGTAATAATTAATTTACCTTTTCTAATCTATACGTGGAATGATCGTTCCATAAATAAATGGTATGCCATCAACAATTTAAACATGAGATCGTTTGCTTTTCGAAGTGACTTAGTGGTCGGTCGAGCGCCTCATCGGTGGCATTTGAAGGGGGAGAGGAAGTGCTGGGGGGGGTTGATGAGGTTAAGAGAGGTTTTGTGGCTTTGCTGGGGATGCCAAATGCAGATGAGTTGGGTTGTATTTGCCAGAAGAGGCGTCATGTGGAGTTGATAAAGGGATTCAAGCAGGTCGGTCTGTTCTTATCAGAAGGGGGTTCGACTTGTTTGTGGTTGGATGTGAGCTTGGTGAACGACTCGATGTCAGTATTTGAGAAGTCGCTGGTGAGTGCTCGGACGATCAAGGTGACGAGTCCGAAACCCGCTTGTTAAGAAGATGATGTATTTTATTGTGCGTAAAATTAATGAGTCGTTTTTGCCGTTTGTTGTAGGCGGCGATCGGAATCGGTCAAGAAAATAACCATGAATATTTAATCAATTTTTAATCAAAGTAGTTTTATGTTTATTTTACTTAGGCAAGTCTCAAGGTCGAACACAAGGAGGCAAAGGAACAACCTAGAATTATGTATATCAAAATTCGTGCGTGGTTTTCGAGGCAGTCTTTTTTTGAGATTTTTAATGCAATAAAAGATGCAAAATACAATTTTGGTCTATTTTAGGGACTAAAATGTAAAAGTCGATCAAACGATGTCTGAGAAATATAAAACTTGGCCACGATGCAAAATATGATGAAATGAATGCAATGTATTTTTTTTGGAATTTTTGGATGCAATATGGATTTTTTTATGAATTTTTAAATGCAAATAGAGTGAATTTTAATATTTAATTATAATAAATATTAAACCTACTTGTTTTCAAGGGATAAAATTATCTTAGATCTATCACTAGGTGATGGACCTCAGATTAATCCTAAACCTTGAAAATGTGAGATCTAATACCTGTTAAAAATCAAACACTAAAATATGCAAAATGATTTACAGGGAAAATTATGCATGCAAATACAAATCTTTTTGGGTACAATGTCAAGCACAATTAATTCTATAATTGTGATTTTTCGGGAATTTTTAGAGCAACGGTTAATCAATGACAATTTTAAGAGCACAAAGTGGGCAAAATATGCAATTTTCTACAAAACAATTAATCATTAATTAACCATTGATCATAAAAATAACCACAATGTGTCAAAATGTAGAGAACTAAATTGAGGAACACAATGCTTATTATGAATAATAAAATAATGTCAAGAAGAGGTTCAAAATAGAGGGAGAACACATGGGTACAAATGCAATATATAAATATGAAAATAAGCAGAGGGGGACTGAAATGTAAATACCGAGAATTCTAGGGAGATTCTGCAAAATGTCCAGAGCATCACGTGCGGAGCACGTGACCTCTGGCTGGCAGGGCTGATGTGCGAATAGGAGGTGCGGCTGGGGCAACTTTGCAATTTACCCAAGGGCACGCGCACCGCACGTGACCCCCGAATGCTAGAATCTTGCTGACGTCCCCCCGCCCTCACGTGCCGCACACGTGGCGGGGGTCTCGGGTCCAACGCCCGACCGGCGAAGCGCGGTGGCTCGCGAGAGGCGGCCACAGGCCAATGGTGGTGGAGGCCGGAGTGGTAAGCGTCGTGGCGAAGGTCGAAGGCGGTGCTTCGATGGTGGTTGTCGATGAAGATGACGACGGTCGATGGCGTAGCAGAGGTCGGTGATGTCTGAGGTTGAAGATGTATCGTCGATGGTGGCGTAGGCATAGCAGACCTGCGAGACTTGGACGATGGCGGCGATGGCAAGTCGTAGTAGGCAGAGCAGGTGGCGAAGGTGATGAAGAGGCAGAGTTGGCGAAGTTGTCGAAGGGTGGCAAGGACAGGCGGAGATAAACGTCGTTGGCTCGATGGTAGGTGAAGACCGGAGCAGAGCAGATGACCAGGAGCGGTGCTGCGGCGAGGCACCAGGCCTTGTATCCCGCCACGAGGAGTAGACTTCCAGGATGTCACCCGGGAGCCTCCTCCTTCGATGTGCAGTCGGCGGATGTGGCCGAAGAAGATGACGATGTCGATGGAGCGAGTCAGAGAAGATGAAGTTGATAACTGGGCTCGACGGCGATGGAAAAAGGCCGGAGCAAGGGCAGGTCGTCGGGGGGAACCCTCATCTACAACGGCCACCAGAGGCGACCGGACCTCGCCGATGAATGAGGGGGGTGCTGTCACCGCCCTCCTCAGTTGCTGGCTATCGGCGGATTGGTCTTGTCGCCGGGGGGGAGGGGGGTTCTTCTTAAATAGGAGAAGGGTCGAGCGGCTGGTGATGGAAGGCGGCGCGGGATAGGCAGAATAGGTTGCGGAGGCGGTTGGCGACGAAAGATGCGGAGGCGGTAGCGGTTGGCGAGAATTGCGGCAGAGGTTACGGAGGGGCAGCGCCAGAATGGGGAGGGGGCGCCTGGAGAAGACGATGGGTCACATGCTGTTCGATCGGCTGAGATCGAACGACCGTGAACACGCCACGTGGCGGCACACTAGGGACAGGGGGCGGGCACGTGCTTCGCACGTGCGACCGCTTTTATTTTATTTTATTATTTTCTTATAAAAACAAAAGAATAAAAAGGCCAAAAATGCTGACACGTGGCGGCCCTAGGGGCGGCCACGTGTCAGCACCACAAAATTCCGAAAATAAAGGCTTTGTAAAATCAAAAATAAATAGTAAACGACCTCGGATCGAAAAAGTTCCTTCATGAAAAATGCTTATCTCGATGAGATTTACAAATTTTATGAAGACATCAAAACCAAAATCGATCAAATGCACAAAGTGATTTTTTGGGGTATCCCATGTACATAGAATACCTAGTTTTTTGGGTTTTGTAATTTTTATGTCATTTTTAAACCAGATTAAAATCCGGAAAAATATGGAAAATCAAAGATAAATAAAGGCGCCTTAATCTAATTTTTTTGGATTTTTATTAATAGGTTAGATTGCGTACATAAAATATCAGGTCAAAAACCGCTAAAATACACAATGTACAAAAGAGGCCCAACACCCAACTTTCACATATGAGCTCTGATTCACTTGAACTTGGTCTTGTTTTGAAGGTGATTGAATTTAAATTAGTTCAAAAGTGAGTAGGATCAAAATAAACACTGGATGGGGAAGATATGGGGCTTTTAGTCCGGAAATCCTGAAACTAAGGTTTGGGATTTTGGTCCACTTATTTGGGTTAGTGATTTTTTTGTATTTTTTATTTATTCTTGTTAGTGATATGTACACAGTGGAGGTGGTCTTAGGTCATTCGGAGTTAGCATGAAGGAGTTAAAAATCAGGGAAATTAGGCTATTTACAGGTCATTTTTTGGCTGAGATTTTTGGCTTCTTATTTTGTGCAGAAATTAGTGCTAAAATGCAATTCTTATTAAAACATGCATGAATGCTAATTATGCAGAATAAATGCAGAGATGTTGATTTTGAGGGATCTGAGCTTAATGAATGAGATTTAGAGTAATGAATCCAAGCTTCATCATCCCCCTATACTTAAACTATGCTCGTCCCTGAGCATAAAAAAGAAATGCCATGAGGTGAAATGAGATTGGGTTCCATACCAAGACCATGAGCTGAAGGTGAAAATGAAACTAGACTTGACCTTTGGATTATTAGTGTGTCAGAACTTATGTGAGACTTAGAATTTTAAAATCAACAGCCTTCAAGTTCTTTACATCATTGCTACAGTTTTGGCTCAGAAGTCATCTTAGATCAATCCTCTTCCCAAAGTATACCCTATGAACATTGAACAACCGACTCATGTGTGTGAAAGGTTTTAGCTCTTCCCATCCAGAATGCCAGACTACCATGATCATCTCCTCTCCAATAACTCGTCCTCGGGGAGTCAGGTATTTCCTTCTAAGGTCTGTCGTGTTGTGTTCACAATCGAATTGGGGGGGGGGGGGGGAGATAGAAGAAGGGGAAAAGAACTGGAGGGTGGCCAGTGTAGTCACCTCTCCTTGTGAAGCTGGCCAGTGTAGCCGAGTCTCCACCAAGATCTGCAGGTTTCTGGAAGTTTGGACCTTTTTTGTCAGATTTTATTTGGTCGATGCTTCTTTGTATTTGGAATTTTTGGTGGTTCTACTTGGATCTTGTTGTGCCCCTACTGATGAATCCACATTTCGTCATCTTTATTCTATCATTTTGGCTTCAAAAACCCTGGTAAATGCCTGTAAATAACATTAAAACCAACATCTTAGCACTCATGCATGTACATGTAATTAGTATATAAATTACTGTAATTAAAGCCAAATTATAGAATAAATAAAAGAAAAGAAAAATAATATAATATTGTAAATATTTTATGACCCAAAACCCCGAGACCTAGGCATCTTGATGAATAGGTCGACAAGGAATAAAGTAGGGGGAGATAAGGGCCAGAATACAATAAAAATACCCTTTATTTTATCCATTCTTTATTCATTTTGGGACCTATTTTTGGTTCCACTTTTTACACCTCAAATAAAGAAACTTTGTACATGAAAGTTGTAGATAATTAAATAAAGAAAAATAAAAAATTGATCTCACTGAAAAATAATGCGCAGATAAAAAGTTATGGCCTGAATAAAAATCCAGAACCCCAACTTCCCATACCTGTATCTCACAGATGAAAACTCCAAATGCAGCAAACTCACCTTTAATCGTATATAGAATAAAATAAGCTATTTAATGGTGGTGGTTTCACATTTAGCGGAGCTACGGTTTGAAAGTTGAGTTTTGGACCCTCATTGTATACGTGTACATATTAAAATATTCAATTTATTATTTACTCATTATTTTTGTATTTTTATATTTTTATAATTTTGTAAATATTACTTATAATAACTTTGTACATTAAAATCAGAAGAAAAACCCAAAAGAAACATAAAATAAAAATACTTATAAATACAATACATATATATATATATATATAAGACCTATATTTATACCTATACAATACATATTTATATTTTATTAAATATACAAAACAATTCAGCAAAATAAAACAAAAATATATTTGTGCGTGTAAAAGTATTTCATGATTTTATAAAATACTAAATAAAAATAATAAAATTAAAATACATAAAATAAAAATAAAAGAATAAAATATATAGGTATTATACCTATAAAGGGTATAAAAGGAAACTTATAAAATTATACCTCCTAAAAATAATTACAAATCAGAATAAAATACTACATAAAATAATAAATATTTTTTAGTTTATAATCATAATTTAATTCGACCATTTTCTATTTTTAATTGTATTAATAAAACCATTTTCCAGGGTAGTTCCTAGTTGGTCCACGCGGACCAACCAGGTGCAAACCCTAGTTGACCCCGGTCAACTAGGTGTCCTAGACCCCTGTAGCTTCTGACAGCCTGCGTTTTGACCCCTGTGCAACCATTTATCGAGGTCGAATCTTCCACTCTTTCGCATCGACCTCTTAGGCATTTTTGCTCCTCGATTTCCAATGTTGCACACCCAAGGGAAACCTAAGGTTTTGGATCGCTACGTGAGGCGTTCTTCCTTGATCTTTGGACCACCTCAGTCATCAGATCAAACGACATATATGCAATCCCTGACTTGTGATTTGAATTCGAGTCCCTTCGGTCCACCCCTCCTCGCTCCTCTCGTGCTCCACGAAGACCTGGAGGTGACAGCTCCATCTTCATGCCCTCAGCCAAAGCTAAGGAGGTCGGAGGCGTCTCCATTACCTCCGGCAAAGCCCACCGTCGAGGTACCCTCCCTCTGGTCATTGACCGTTGAGGCAGTCACCATTCCCTTTATTTTTCGTTGCATTTTAATTGCCTTAGTCTTCGGAGAAAAAGCCCTCAAGAAATTCGCGATTACATCGATCAAATCGATCAATCCGTTCACCTCGTCGGAGCGCACCTCCGGCCGAGAGCTGCCCTGTCGAATCACGCCTCCTCTTCGCCACCGCGGGGTCCAGACAATTTGCCCTGGACCCTCTCACTTTGTTTTGCAGGTCAACTTCCTTTGACGCGTGCCTGGGTGCATTTTTGAATCTCGCCGGAGCTCGGTCAAGCTCTCCAGCTCCGCCGCCCTCTTCCGCGAGCCTCGGCCACCGCCGAGGTATTTTGAAGCCCTCAGGAGATAGATGAAGACCCCAGGAAGGTGCGGCCCCATTTTGAAGCTCAGAAGATGCCGGAGCAAGGAGATCTAGCCCGGGGAAGTTCGCCTCGCCGGCGTTCTTCCCCGTTCTTCCTCCGTGCTTCGCTACCATTGGATCGGGACTGACGAGTCCAAAAATCGCGCATGTAAAAGAGGTGTTTTTATCTTCGAGAGTGAAAATAATAAAACGTTCGTTGTAGGCGGCGATCGAAAACGGTCAAGAAATAACCACAAATTTTTAATCAATTTTAATCAAGTGGTTTTTATGTTTATTTTACTTGGGCAAGTCCCAAGGTCGATCACAAGGAGGGAAAGGAACAACTTAGAGATATGTCTATCCAATTTTGTGTTCGGTTTTCAAGGCGGTCTTTTTTTTGGAATTTTTAATGCAAATAAGGGATGCAAAATGCAATTTTGGCCTATTTTAGGGACTAAAATGTAAATTTCATTCAAACGATGTCCGAAAAATACGAAATTTGGCCACAATGTAAATGATGATGAAATGAATGCACTGTAATTTTTTTGGAATTTTTGGATGCAATATGAATTTTTTTATGAATTTTTAAATGCAAATAAAACTATTTTCAATATTTAATTATAATAAATATTAAACCTACTTATTTCCAGAAATAAAATTATCTAAGATCTATCACTAAGTAATGGATCTTAGAAAAATCCTAAATCTCGAAAATGTGGGGTCTAATACCTATTAAAAATTAAACAATGAAATATGCAAAATGATTTTTACAGAGCAAGTTATGCATGCAAATGAAAAGATTTTTGGGCACAATGTCAAGCAAAATAATCTCTACAATATATGATTTTTCGGGGAGTTTTAGAGTAACAGTAATCAACTTGAAATTTCAGAGCATAAGATGGGCAAAATTCACAATTTTCCGCAAAATAATTATTTATTATTTAACCATCAATCAGAAAAATATCCACAGCATATCAAAATGTAGAGAATTAAGCAACAAACACAGTGCTATTTTTAAATAAATAAAATGATGTCTAGAAGAGGTTCAGAAACTAAGGGGAGTACAGGGGTATGAATGCAAATGTAAATAAATAAATAAAATGCAGCGGGGGACTTATTTGTAATTACATAGATAATTGGGTATGCAGTTGCAATTTCTCCAGAGGGGCATGTGCGTTGCACGTGCCCTATGGTCTGTGGACGAGAAAGCAATATGCGAGGAGATCCGGGGGTTTGTTGCAAATGACCCAATGTCACGTGCATAGCACGTGACAGGGTGATGTCCTGCTGACGTAACGATGAGGTCGTCCCCCCACGCACGTGCGGCTCACGTGCGGGGGGTCTCGGGCCTGAGCGCCCGGCCGCGCGAGGGAGGGGGAGCAGGGCGGAAGAGGTCTCCGGCAAGGGTCTTCTGGCGTAGCTCCGGTGGCTGACTGGTGAAGGCTGGAGCGTTGGCGAAGCTGTGCTGCGGAGTTGAAGCAGATGGTCGATGTCGGTCGATGCAGCACGACGGAGGAGTCGATGCTGGAGAAGGCTGTGGCAGATAGTGGCCGGTGTTGATGATGCAGGTGGTCGTCGGCGTAGTCGAAGGCGGAGGAGCGACCTCGGTGGAGATGGCGTTGGCCGACACACGACCGAGGACGAAGAACAGAGGCGGCGCGGCGCGGCGGTGTTGGCGTAGATGGCGATGAAGGAAGTAGCTTTGAGCAGAGATGAGGGTCGGAGACGATGAACGTTGGCTCAACGGTAGGGGAGACCAGAGCTGGAGCAGTAATGGCGGAGAGAAGCTGCGCTGCGACAAGGGGCGGCGGGCACCCTCGGATCTCACCGGCGAGGCCTCGGCGGAGCTGTCACCTTCGTTGAAGCACCCAGCGGCGGATGTCGGGGAAGAGGGGCGGCGACGCTCTATATATAGGACAGAGGAAGGGGTCGGCGATGGAGTCGTTAGTCGAGCGGGGGTTTCGCGGAGCGGTTGGTTGGTCGTTGCGGATATCTCGGGGGCGGCGGCGCGGCGGAGAACTCGGGAGCGGTTGTTTGGGAAAGGCGGTCAGATGAAGGAGAAGAGCAGTGGCCGTTCGATCAAGCGAGATCGAACGGCCACGCGTGTGCTACGTGGCTGGAAGGTGAGGGCGCGGGCGCACGTGCAGTGCGCGTGCGGGGTGGCACGTGCGCTGCACGTACGTGTTTTTTATTTAACTTTTTTTTATAAAATCGGGTAATAAAAACCCCAAAAATAGCTGACATGTGGCGACACCAGGTGCTGCCATGTGTCAGCACCAAAAAATTCGAACTTAAAACCTTTTGTAAATGACCTCGAATCAAAAAAGTTCCTTCACGAAAAACGCTCGTCTCGATGAGATCTATAATTTTCATGAAGAAATCAAAGCCAAAATCGGTCAAATGTAAAACGTGAATTTTTGGGGGTATCCCATGTACATAGAATACCTTGATTTTTGGGTTTTCTATTTTTTGTCATTTTTAAACAATATAAAAAAACGGAAAAATATAGAGAAATCAAAGATGAATAAAAGACACCTAAATCTATTTTTTTGGATTTTTTATAAATTAAGAAAATATATACATAAAATATAGGTCAAAAACCGCGAAAATACACAATGTACAAAAGAGGCCCAAAATCCAACTTTCACATACAAGCTCCGATTCACTTGAACTTGGTCTTGTTTTGAAGGTAATTGAATGTGTATTAGTTCAAAAGTGAGTAGGATCAAATCGGACCACTGGATGGAGAAGATATGGGGCTTTTAGTCCGAACATCCTAAAACTAGGGTTTGGGTTTTTGGTCCACTTACCTGGGTTAATTAATTTTTTGTATTTTTTATTTATTCTTGTTAGTGATGTGTACACAGTGGAGGTGGTTTTGGGTTACGCGGTGTCAGCATGGAGGAGTTAAAAATAGGGGAAGTTAGGCTATTTACATGTTATTTTTGACTTGGATTTTTGGCTTCTTATTTTATGCAGAAATTAATGCTAAAATGCAGTTATTATGAAATCATGCATAAATGCTAATTATGCGAAATAAATGCAGAAATGCAGTTGATTTTGAGTGATCTGAGCTTAATCAATGAGATTTAGAGTGATGAATCCGAGATTCATCATCCCCCTATACTTAAACCATGCTCGTTCATGAGCATAAAAAAGAAATGCCATGAAGTGAAATGAGACTGGGTTCCATACCAAGACCATGAACTGAAGGTGAAAGTGAAACTAAACTCGACCTTTGGATTAATAATGTGTCGGAACTTCTGTGAGACTTAGAATTTTAAAATCAACATCCCTCAAGTTCTACACATCATTGTCACAGTTTCGGCTCAGAAGTCATCTTAGATCAATCCTCTTTCCAAAGTATACCCTATGAATATTGAATAACCGACTCAAGTGTGTGAAGGGTTTTAACTTTTTCCCTCCAGAATGCCGAACTACCATGCTCCTCTCCTCTCCAGTAACTCGTCCTCGGGGAGTCAGGTATTTCATTCTAAGGTCTGTCGCGTTGTGTTCACAATCGAATGAGGGAGAAGTTAGAAGAAGAAGAAAAGAACTGGAGGGTGGCCAGTGTAGTCACCTCTCCTTGTGACGATGGCCAGTGTAGTCGAGTCTCCACCAAGATCTGCAGGTTTCTTGAAGCTTGGACCTCTTTGGTCAGATTTTTATTTGGTAGTTGCTTCTTTGTATTTGGGAATTTTTTGGTGGTTCTGCTTGGATCTTGTTGTGCCCCTACGGATATAGAATCTTTTTGTTCCGTACGTTTTTTGGGGTCTTAGAAAAAATTGTGCCCAGCCGTCCATCCCTTTTCCGAAGCTTTATTTCAACCCGTACTCCGGTCTTTAGATTTCCACGCTACCAGAAAAGAGACTCACACAGTCTTCCAACATCCCGTATGGGTTGAGCTAAGTGCATAGTGCGAGAGTGCGAATTAATTCCCTATTCCAGAGTTGTACCCAGAATGAAGAGACCAGGTTAGACACTAAGAGTCAAACGCTGTACATTGTCATGTAGAACTTAAGGAATTAAGTCAAAAAGACCTGAAGCTCTTAAAATCCTATTTCTCGGTGAAGTTCCTCTGAAAATTAGGTGGATTAAGGTCGAGTCCAGACCACTCTCGATTTCTACTCATAACTCGGTTCAGAACTCAATGACTTTTCACAGATGAAAATGCATGTGATGTTGGATGAAGTGCAGGTGTGTGCAATGCAGACACATTTTTTTTGAATTTTTTTTATTTTTGACATTTTATGCAAGGGATTTTTTATGCAAAAAATGGAATAAGAAGCCTTCTTTTTTTTTCAAAAAAAATTTTGAGCACGGTTAGTGTTAGTAGAAAAATCTTTTTTTTTGCTTGTTTGTTTTTTTTTCAAGTTAGTACCCACCCCGTAAATACATATAGACTTACGTGAAAGTATGAGATCTGGGTAAAATATATACAAAGTATATAAATAGACCCCCCTATACTTAGCGAATGCTGTGTCCTCAGAGCACAAGAAGCGGAAGACATAGCTCGGGCTAAGTGTAAGGGAGTGGAAAAAAATGAAATGAAAAGCGGTCAGGAAATGAGGAGAGTATATACAGATGGGTGTTGGTTCCCCCTATACTTAGGCTCTGATCAGCCTATGTATGGAAGAATGGTGGAAATGAAGCGATCGAGAGTTAGGAGAGGAATGATATATACAGATGGCATCGGTCCCCCTATACTTAGGCCTTGGCCTAAGTAGAGGAAGAAGCTGCACAAGGAGACCGATGTGGTTGGGAGGGAGGTTGGGTAGCCGATGATTAAGGCGGTTTTCGGCTGATCTTCTTGTGAGCCTGCGGTGGGAGATCGTAATGATGGGTCGGAGATGAGGCATATGATTCCCAGCTATGATCAGTGTCATCCTCAGAAACATCATGATGGATAATAGATGAAGTGTTTGAGTCAGAAGAAAGATATCCATCATTAGAGTTATCCTCAGTGGAGTAGTATTTGAAAGTGGACATACTCCAAGTATTCTGGTCTTTTTGTTTCTTCAATTGTTTTCTCAAAATTCGTTCCTTCTTGGGGTCAATCGATTTGTCCTCGGATGAATACTCAGAAGCACCGTTCTCAGTCAGCTCATATGAAATAATTCTAGGGTACTTGAAGAGTGCAGGAGCATCAGCTTTGGATGAGTAGTAGTTAGGAACGGGAGTTGTCCAACAAGAATTGAATTTTGGATCCTTACGAAGATATGGCTTTAGAGTTGCCGAACAAACTTCACTCATGTAGACCATCTTTTTCGGACCTGATGAGGGATCATCAACTGATTCCTCTTCCGAAAGGTCAAAGTTGACTCCCTTTTTATTTTGTCGTGAAGGTGTCAGTTCACTTGAGTATCCAGATGAATAGCCATTGAAATTCTCCTTGGTCGGTACTCGGTCTGCGTGCTTGTTCTTAGTCTCCCGAATGTTTGAGCACTCTCGATTTGGGATGATTTAGTCAAGATATTCAGAGAATGTTGCTCCAGGGTGTGACCATGCATATGTCTCAGGATTGTAGTAGAAAGATTTGTCTATTTTGAGATCCGCGAGAATTGAAATACTGGGGAGAGTCTCTGCATGTTCTTTCTCAATTGATTCGATGTTGGCGCATTCCTGTGTCGAGTTAATGTAATCCATGTAGTCAGAGTAGGTTGACCCAGGGTGTGCCCATGCATAAGTCTCTGCATCATATGATTCATATACATGATTCTCCATGGTGAGAGCGGTTGGGAATGGAGCAGGGGGGGATTCTCTAAACCAATAGTCTCATCAACAACCGCTATCTCAGATGTGGTTGCGGGGTAGGGCTCTTCTACCGCTTCATGGTTACGGTTGTCGGGGACTTCGTGGGTTGCCTCAGAAGATTGTGGTTCCTCAAAGATATGGTCAGATCTAAGTGCTTCCAATGCTGTGAAATTGATTTCCCGAGTCTCACAATCAATACTCGTCTTGGCCAATGCCAAGAATGGCTTTCCAAGAATGATTGGAGATTGGATGAATTCTCCTTGATGCTCAATATCAATGATCGTGAATTCTACTTTGAGCGAAGCACCTTGGAATTTTATGATGACAGAAATAATTCCTCTCGGTCGTTTTATAGATCGGTCCGCTAATTGAGCAATCTCTCGTATCTTTCGAATCGGTCCGAGTTTGAGTTCATGGAATACATAGGTCGGGAGGATATTAATCGGTGAATCGTCATCAATCCGAGCATGGGTGAAAATCGTGTCTTTGAGTAGACATTCAAATCTAGGCAACCGCTTAACTATGCGGCTCTTGGTTTTTCTCCTCAACACCAAGGAGGAGGCCATTGACAAGATATGTCTTTCAGTCTTTGTTCGTATCCTACCCGACTTTTTGTTCATTACTTTATCTGTTATAAATCTTTTAAGGTTGGAGAAGTGTTCAATGGCCTGTATAAAGGGAAGTTCAAGCATCAACTGTTTTTCCAGTGCTTCCCGTATAGTCGGATCCACATTTCGCAGATCTTCTTCAGTTTCAATTTTTATGAAATTTTCGGGATTTTCAATTTTTTTGTGGTTTTCAAATATTTCCATTTTTTGGTATTTTCTGTGTGGTGTGGGGGTGTGGTGTGTTCTTCAGATGAAAAGGGTCCCTGGTGTTCAGGGTGAGGGTCAACGACATAGTCATTTTCAGAATCGTCCCTAGGTCCCTGAATATCCTCAGAATTTTTAATCTCAGATCCAATCATTTCCTCCTTTATTTTAATGTCCGAGCCACCATAGAATGCAATTACTCGATTGGTGAATTTTTGAAATCTATCCTCCATCAATTCGAATCTTGTTTTTATCCTCGAAATATCATCCTCAAAATTCTGTTCATGATAAATAATGGGAGCAGTCGGTATGTGTTCAATAATTTCATCTTCCATTTTTTGTATGTGCGGAGAGGAGAGTTTCTCGGAATGTCCGACATATGATCTTTATTTTCTAAAAATTTCTCCTCAAAAATTATGGAAGGAGGCTGCTCATATGATTCAGACATGTGAAGTCGGTCCGAGTAAAATTTATTCCTTTGAGTGGTCGGATCTTGGTATGGTGGAGTCAGCATACAGGGTTCTTGTGTTTCTATGTAGTCAGTCCAGTCCTCTGTATGATCGTCATGTCTGAAGAAGGGGTTGTCATAGTCAATCCAAGCTGATGATTATTCATTAGTGTTCCAGGACAGGGTTGATGAAATAGGTGAAGAAGTGTTCAATTCAATCATATGGTGATCATCTCCCATGAACGAAGGATTGACATTTACCGAATAAGAAGAGTGAATTGTATGATTGGCGTAGAGAGGGTTGATATATGAAGAAGTAGAGACCTCAGTCGATTGTTGATTTGTCGTGTCCGAAAACAAAGGATTGTCATTTATGAAGCATATCGGATTGGTAAAAAGACATGGTGGTTGAGAGTCTCTTGGAGGAGGTGTTTTGGGTCTAACCGACACGAATTCATTTTCATAGTATAGTTCTGATGGATTCTCGGTCATTTCTAAAAGAGTTGAGAGGAATGAGGGGTTGGGTCTGTACAAGAGTTCCATGATCAAGAAAAGAGGAGAGATGATTGCACGGGATAGTAAAAAGAAATCAAATGTGCTGCTATTGATCTTGAAATCGGTTCACACACACCAATGCAAACACAATTCAAACCCTGGGTTCACCAACGCACATAATGAAGCCATAAGAGATCGGCTATTATCTTTTCGATTTTAGTTGGTGATAAATCAATCTTGGCAGAAATTTAGCGAGCTGAAATTTCGGATTTGGGCTCTAGCCTTAAGTGTCGTCTCTCGCTCACTCAGAAAAATAAAAACATCCAAGGTCGGGGTTGCTCTCCTGCAAAAATTCTTGATTTTATGGGTTCTTAAGATGGGCTATATTTAGCAGTCCCAATTTTAATGAGGCAATCACTGAAAAAATTTAAATAAGCACAAATACACGTCTACCGTCCAGTCCCAATTTCCTTTTAAAATTATGTGATAAAACAAGAGGGAGGAGTTCAGGAAAAGCCGATGCACGCGAAAAATAATGATGTATGCTCAGTTAGAAGACTTACAATGCCTCCTCGCAATCTCCATGTGGGATGCAATACATAATTGAAAAATTTATTCTAAATGCGTGCAAGCCGATGAAAAACCGCACCTAAGTAGAAAGTTATATTAGCAGGGATGAATTTAGTTAAATTTTGCTAAGTTGAACGATCTATGTGCGTCTTGATTAACGTGCAGTGTGGCTTAAGATCCTACGAGCACAATCAAAAAAAATAAAAATGCTCTGAGAGCTGTATATGCAGGTCTATCCTAATCGCCACTCAAGTCGGGCCCCACCCTCACCAGAGAGTGAAACAGGCCACGACACACCACAAATAGAGTTCAAAGTCTTTGTACACAGGCGAGAGTCCAAACGGACACCGCTATAAATGAGCAGAAATTAAAATTTGCAGAAATTTAAAACCTAGAATCTACGCTCTCTCACGACTCGACTCGATCTTAATTTTATTGCGGTTTCTTCGGATGTCGGTGAAGATGCGTCGGTTTCTTGAAAAACTGCTCCACGTGCATCGGGTACCTCGCAAGAAAAATAAGAGAGAGATAATGTAAGAGAGTGATTCAAAAAATAATAAAATAAAAATAAATGCTGGAGAAAAAAAATTATGGAATTTACAATGAAGAATTCGGGGGTCAGACTACTCGAATTCGGAAAACTGAACGAAAATTTTCAAAACAAAAATCTAAGCCGTTTGCCTCCCCGGCAACGGTGCCATCTAACGAGTCCGAAAATCACACGTGTAAAAGAGGTGTTTTTATCTTTGAGAGTGAAAATAATAAAACGTTCGTTGTAGGCGGCGATCGGAAACGGTCAAGAAATAACCACAAATTTTTAATCAATTTTAATCAAGTGGTTTTTATGTTTATTTTACTTGGGCAAGTCCCAAGGTCGATCACAAGGAGGTAAAGGAACAACTTAGAGATATGTCTATCCAATTTCGTGTTCGATTTTCAAGGCGGTCTTTTTTTTGGAATTTTTAATGCAAATGAGGGATGCAAAATGCAATTTTGGCCTATTTTAGGGACTAAAATGTAAAATTTATCCAAACGATGTCCGAAAAATACGAAATTTGGCCACAATGTAAATGATGATGAAATGAATGCACTGTAATTTTTTTGGAATTTTTGGATGCAATATGAATTTTTTTATGAATTTTTAAATACAAACAAAACTATTTTCAATATTTAATTATAATAAATATTAAACCTACTTATTTCCAAGAAATAAAATTATCTAAAGTCTATCACTAAGTAATGGACCTTAGAAAAATCCTAAATCTCGAAAATTTGGGGTCTAATACCTATTAAAAATTAAACAATGAAATATGCAAAATGATTTTTACAGAGCAAGTTATGCATGCAAATGCAAAGATTTTTGGGCACAATGTCAAGCAAAATAATCTCTACAATATGTGATTTTTCGGGGATTTTTAGAGCAACAGTTAATCAACTAGAAATTTCAGAGCATAAGATGGGCAAAATTCGCAATTTTCCGCAAAAAAATTATTTATTAATTAACCATCAATCAGAAAAATATCCACAACATATCAAAATGTAGAGAATTAAGCAACAAACACAGTGCTATTTTTTAAATAAATAAAATGATGTCTAGAAGAGGTTTAGAAACTAAGGGGAGTACATGGGTATGAATGCAAATGTAAATAAAAAAATAAAATGCAGCGGGGGACTTATTTGTAATTACCTAGATAACTGGGGATGCAGTTGCAATTTCTCCAGAGGGGAACGTGCGTTGCACGTGCCCTATGGTCTGTGGACGAGAAAGCAATATGCGAGGAGATCCGGGGGTTTGTTGCAAATGACCCAATGTCACGTGCATAGCACGTGACAGGGTGATGTCCTGCTGACGTAACGATGAGGTCGTCCCCCCACGCACGTGCGGCTCACGTGCGGGGGTCTTGGGCTTGAGCGCCCGGCCGCGCGAGGGAGGGGGAGCAGGGCGGAAGAGGTCTCCGGCGAGGGTCTTCTGGCGTAGCTCCGGTGGCTGACTGGTGAAGGCCGGAGCGTTGGCGAAGCTGTACTGCGGAGTTGAAGCAGATGGTCGATGTCGGTCGATGCAGCACGGTGGAGGAGTCGATGCTGGAGAAGGCTGTGGCGGATAGTGGCCGGTGTTGATGATGTAGGTGGTCGTTGGCGTAGTCGAAGGCGGAGGAGCGGCCTCGGTAGAGATGAAGTTGGCCGACACACGACCGAGGACGAAGAATAGAGGCGGCGCGGCGTAGCGGTGTTGGCGTAGATGGCGATGAAGGAAGTAGCTTTGAGCGGAGATGAGGGTCGGAGACGATGAACGTTGGCTCGACGGTAGGGGAGACCGGAGCTGGAGCAGTAATAGCGGAGAGAAGCCGCGCTGCGACGAGGGGCAGCGGGCACCCTCGGATCTCGCCGGCGAGGCCTCGGCGGAGATGTCACCTTCGTTGAAGCACCCAGCGACGGATGTCGGGGAAGAGGGGCGGCGACGCTCTATATATAGGACAGAGGAAGGGGTCGGCGATGGAGTCATTAGTCGAGCGGGGGTTTCGCGGAGGCGGTTGGTTGGCCGTTGCGGATATCTCAGGGGCGGCGGCACGGCGGAGAACCCGGGAGCATTTGTTTGGGAAAGGCGGTCAGATGAAGGAGAAGAGCAGTGGACGTTCGATCAAGCGAGATCGAACGGCCACACGTGTGCTACATGGCTGGAAGGTGAGGGCGCGGGTGCACGTGCAGTGCGCGTGCAGGGTGGCACGTGCGTTGCACGTGCGTGGTTTTTATTTAAATTTTTTTTATAAAACCGGGTAATAAAAACCCCAAAAACCGCTGACACGTGGCGGTACCAGGTGCTGCCACGTATCAGCACCAGAAAATTCGAACTTAAAACCTTTTGTAAAATCAAAAAGAAATATCAAATGACCTCGAATCAAAAAAATTCCTTCACAAAAAATGCTCGTCTCGATGAGATCTACAACTTTCATGAAGACATCAAAGCCAAAATCGATCGAATGTAAAAAGTGAATTTTTGGGGTATCCCATGTACATAGAATACCTTGATTTTTGGGTTTTCTATTTTTTGTCATTTTTAAACAATATAAAAAAACGGAAAAATATAGAGAAATCAAAGATGAATAAAAGACACCTAAATCTAATTTTTTTGGGATTTTTTATAAATTAAGAAAATATATACATAAAATATAGGTCAAAACCGCGAAAATATACAATGTACAAAAGAGGCCCAAAACCCAACTTTCACATACGAGCTCCGATTCACTTGAACTTGGTCTTGTTTTGAAGGTAATTGAATGTGTATTAGTTCAAAAGTGAGTAGGAACAAATCGGACCACTGGATGGAGAAGATATGGGGCTTTTAGTCCGAACATCCTGAAACTAGGGTTTGGGTTTTTGGTCCACTTACCTGGGTTAATTATTTTTTTTTGTATTTTTTATTTATTCTTGTTAGTGATGTGTACACAATGGAGGTGGTTTTGGGTTATGCGGTGTCAGCATGGAGGAGTTAAAAATAGGGGAAGTTAGGCTATTTACAGGTTATTTTTGACTTGGATTTTTGGCTTCTTATTTTATGCAGAAATTAATGCTAAAATACAATTATTATGAAATCATGCATAAATGCTAATTATGCGAAATAAATGCAGAAATGTAGTTGATTTTGAGGGATCTGAGCTTAATCAATGAGATTTAGAGTGATGAATCAGAGATTCATCATCGCCCCTCCAGATCGCTCCTGGACCGTCGGATAGTCATCACTCCCCAACCGTTAGATCTCGATCTGAGATATAATCTCAGATGTTGAAGCGAAGCGCCATCGGCCGTTAGATCGTCGCCACACGTCAAGTGAAGACGCCACAGCCGTTGGATAACGCGCTTTGGGGTACTTTGCAACTTTTACCCTGTGCATTTTTGTATTTCTTTTTAATCCAGAAACTTTCATTGGTAGTTTAAAATATTTTGTAATATTTATAATTAGGCCCTTGAACTTTCGATATTTGTAAGTAGGTCCTCGACCATGTCACCTCACGTGACCTGTTCACGTGAGGCGCGGGGCTTTTTGCAGCGAGGCCCTCAGCCGTTTGTTTATTTCGTCTAGGACCAGGAACTTTGAGTTATAGTGAAAAAGTTTTGGAAATATTGCATGTTGGCCCCTGTGTTCCTGAAAATTGCATTTAGGTCCTTCCCAGGCGCGTTCTAGTCACGCGCCCTGGTGGACATTTTGCGGGCGTACCCCCCGGGTTTGGAAATTTGTGATTGGTCCGTGAAATTAAATATTCAGTGTAATATTTTGTTGGAAAATTGCGATTGTGCCCCTGGATGTTTAACTAATTACATATATACCCCTGCTAGGCCATACATTTTTGCTTACTTGTTTTATTTATTTCATGCATCATATTAATTCCAAAAATCATCAAAAAAAATCACATAGGCTCCTGTTAACTTGCACTTCCACGCAATATTTTTGCATTTTCTTTTTGTTGCATTTTAGCATTTATTAAAAATCAAAAACATGCATTTTAGCCACTATCTGGCTTAGAAAATACCAAAAAAATATTAAAACCCCTAGAAAAATTCCAAAAAAATCACCTACTGTCTATTTTACCCTATTTTAGTGTCAGTCCAAAAATCACTAAAAATTTGAAAGGGAAAACCTTAAAAATTAGAAAACACCTTAAAACTTCAAAAAAATATAAAAAACTTTAGAAAAACCAAAAAAATGCAAACTCGATCCCTGTAGGTTCCTTATTTTATTCTCTTTATTTTAAAATTAATTTGGGAAAATTTTGATATCATTTGACATTTTTCATTCCCATTTTAAGTCCGGATAGTGATTTATTCACTGTTTTTCTTTATTTTGCCTTTAAAAATACCAAAAAGATTTTGAAAAACACCCAAAAATCACAAAAAACAGTAAAAAATCATAAAAAGACCAAAAATATTTTATTTCTGAATTTTTGAGCATTTTTACATATTTTTATAAATATTCTAGCACCTATTTTATTATATAGTTTATATATTCCAATATTGAAAAAGAAAATTAAAAAAATATAAAATATAAAAGAAAATATAAAATCAGAAAATTAAAATCAAAATACAAAATTAAAAATTAAATAAAAAAATTAATTAAAAACTAAAAACCCACAAAAATATTTACAATTGCATAGTGTAGACAACACATCACTTTCACACACACACACACACACACTTGTGGATCTATCATGCCTTGCTCCCTGTGTTCGAACTCTCTACGTACTTGCTTCTATACATCATTTATGTAGAGTTAAAAATAAATTTTAACTTCACATCTTCTTGTCATTTCTTGATATCTATAGTGTGGGTTAATTGTTGATTAATTAGGGATTTCTGAGTGGTCGACACTTCGACTGAGTTCCCGCTTTGTGTGGAACTTAAGACCGTAGAAATTCTTAGTTATCACCTACGGATATAGAATCTTTTTGTTTCCATACATTTTTTAGGGTCTGATGAAGCCACATTTCATCATCTTTATTCTATCATTTTGGCATCAAAAAACCTAGCAAATGCATGTAATACCCTTAATTCCATCATCTTAGCATCCATGCATGTGCATGTAAATAGTGTATAAAATACTGTAATTAAAGCCAAAATTATAGAATAAATAAAAGAAAAGAAAAAGAATAAAATATTGTAAATATTTTATGACCCAAAACCCCGAGACCTAGGCATCTAGATGCGTAGGTTGATAAAGAATAAAGTAGGGGGAGATAACGGCCAAAAATACAATAAAAATTCCTTTTGTTTAATTCATTCTTTAATTATTTTGGGACCTATTTTAGTTCCACCATTTATACTTCAAATAAAGAAAACTTTGTACATGAAAATTGTAGATAATTAAATAAAGAAAAATACAAAATTGATTTCACTCAAAAACAATACATAGATAAAAAGTTATGATCTGAATAAGTTTCCAAAATCCTAATTTCCCAGACCTGTATCTCTCAAATAAAAACTCAAAATCTATCAAACTCACCTTTAATTGTATAATTTTCAATAATCTATTTAATGAAGGTGGTTCATATTTTTCGGGAGTTACGGTTTGAAAGTTGAGTTTTGGACCCCTATTGTATACTATACCGATTAAAATATTCATTTTATTTGTTATTCATTATTTTTATTATTTCATATTTGTTATTATTTCATATATTATTATATATGTACATATTAAAGCTGGAATAAAATGATAAATAAAACATTACAAAATAATAAATTTCTTGTATAAAATACTTAAATGAATTACCAATGTATTGTGTTAGAATCACATTTGTGGCTATTTTCGCCGAATTTGGGAGGACACATCGTGCATTTTTTCACGATGAATCCTTCTTGACTTTTTCTCCCCATATATCCATTATACACGCCCAGTATATATATGGAGGAATGGATTATGGATTCGTCCTATTATCGTCGATCTTTGGAGCACGTTCATCATGTTGTCTGACCCCCCTCTGCTGTGCATCAGAACAGTAGTTTTCGCTCCTATTCTTGAATTTTTATAGGACGGTTCTTTTACCAAATCGCTGGGCTGTCTTCTTGACTTTTGCTCCCAATACAACCAACATACACGCCCAAGTATAATATCGATGATTGAGTTGTCGATTCACTAGATACATACTGATCTTCTAGCCATCTCATCAACTTTCTAACCCAGCCACTGCCACTCCAGTCAGAGCTCATTTTTGTCCGTTTTTGTGGATTTTTCAAGGCTGACCCTTTCACCCAATGGCTAAGCTTTCTTCATGACTCTTTCTCCTTGATGTAGCCTCATACACGCCCAGAGGTTGCTTCAAGGATTGGATCAACGATTCGCTAGATATCTATCGTTCTTTGGAGCCGCCCACCTCGCATGTACAAAACCACCTCTATTCTTTCTCTCGTTTTTGAACCACTTTTAGCCTAAGTTTAGACATCCAAGTTGCAGCCATGGCTGTCCTGTGACAGAGGTTAGATCCTAGCTCCTTGTTGAGGTACGACGGTGGCTTGAGGCGCGTTCCACCATCATCTCCGGCCATCTTGGCTGTGAGGTCCATCTCGTCATTCTTGGCTTGAGGTTTCGTATTTTCTTTCATTTTTTTTGCTTGTCTTCTTGTTCTTTATTCACTTGTAGATCATAGATTTATTATAGCATTTTGTTTACTTGCTTTTTAGTCACCTAATCACCCATTTCACCCCTCGTCGGAGCAAGCTCCGACGAGCTTCCGACCCATCATTTCGACTTTCACTCATCCTCCTCGACGCGGCTCTCATCTCACTGCTGCAATCCTCCGATATTCTACGTATCCTCATACACAACCTCCTCCATCTTCGGCCACATACGGTGGTCGGAGCACATCCTTCTTCCCTCACCACATCGAAGGAAAACCCATTCATATCCCATTTTTTGTGTACCTAACATCTTGGCCGAGTTTTGTACTCGAGCCCTTCTTCTAATTGCAGGTACATCAGAACACCTTCACGCACATCCCCTTATTGTCCAAGAGCATCTTGACGCCACCTGGATTAATGGGACATTTTGCAATCACGTCCGCACATTTTTGGCATATTTCGGAAAGTTTTTGAGTACATTTTTGAACTGCAGTTTCGTATTTACTTTTTCATCTGTACCCCTGCACTCAAATGCTCATAGCTCATTCATCTGAACTCCGTTTCATGTGAGATGTTTTTTGTTAGAAAGCTGCTTTAAGGTTCTACATTATATCAAATTTCAGAATTTTCTGATGTACGGACTATTTATGGCGAATTTATGACGTTAGAGTACTGATTGGGCTTGTTTTGTTGATAACGCTTGAAATACTCAATATCACATGCTCATTTTTGAATATGTTGTAGTAATTAGCAGGGCCGAATTTGGGTTCAAATTTCAACAAAAAATATTGCGATTTGTGTCCTGGTAGAATTTCTACAATATTTTTAGTGATTGATTTATTTCTGAGCATCTTTCATCTATTTGAAAATATAAAAATATGTCTATGTACCCCTGACTTTGTTCTATAATCAGAGATTTTTGTTGTATTTTTATCTTTTTGTTTGAGTAGTCAAAAAAATTAAAAACTTCATTTCTATCTTACTGCAGTCTTTTATTTTTAATATATTCATTACCTTTTGAAAAATTCCAAAAAAATATATTTTGTTTGTTTATGTATATTTTAACTTCAGACCAAAATCATTAAAAATTTCAAAAGAAAATCCCTAAAAATTAGAAAACACATGAAAACTTCATAAAAATCTAAAAAATCAAAGAAAAATCCTAAAAATATAAACTCAGGTTCTGTAGTTTCTTTATTTAATTGACTTTATTTTAAAATTAATTTGGGAAGATTTAGTTACTGTTTACTATTTTTCATTCCCATTTTAATTCGACCAGAACCTTTGCTCACTGTTTTCTTATATTTCAATATTTAAAAATATTAAAAACATTTTGAAAAATCCCCAAAATCACAAAAAACATCTTAAAAATATAAAAAGACCAAAAATATCTTATTCCCTGATTTTTGAGCATTTTTACCTATATATATATCTCCTCTCTCTTGTATACGTCTATTCTTTATATAGCTATATACTTAATTATTAAAAAAAGAAAATATAAAAATATAAAATAGAAAAAAGAAAATATAAAAATATAAAATCAAAAATCAAAATAAAAAATAAAAATTTAAAACCCACAAAATATTTGCATAGTGTAGACATTGATCACAATCACATCACATTTTGCACTTAGCTTGATCTATCCTGCCTTGCTCCCTGTGTTCGAACTCTCTACATACTTACACCTATACATCTTGTTTGTAGAGTTAAAAATAAATTTGACTCCATATTTATTTGTCATTGCTTGATTTATTGATTGTGGGTTCATTGTTGATTAAATCCGGATTTTGAGTGGTCAACACTTCGACTATGTTCCCGCCTTGTATGGAATACAAGACCGCTTAATTTTTGGGTTTATCAAATGGCACCGTTGCCGGGGAACAACAGCGTATAGAGCATTCTTTTGTGATTGATTGTGGATATTTGTTTATCTTTTTACCTATTTGTGTGATTTGACTGGTCTAATCACCCCTCTTTGTTGGATTTCGTGCGAGGTACCGCCGAGCGAGGGAAGCGCTCCATCATAGGTGCTTGGGCACCCAGTGAAGACTTGCTTAGCACCAAAGAAATTTGGAGGCTTGAGAAGATCATCATTTTTGTCAAATGTTTGTAGTGTAATTTTTTTTATAATTTAAAGTGAGAGAGAGACTTTATTTGTAATAACTTGGACTCTCCAGGACACTAGGGCCTAATTTCCAAGTGTTTGTTCACTTGGGGGCTCACCGCGGTTTTGTGTTTTTCGCGGCTTTTCTCGCCTTCATTTCTATTTGTTTCACGAGGATTTAGCCCCTAGACATAGGAATTTTTGTTGACTGTGACGAACTAAGAGCTAAGGCCCAATCCCTAATATCTTGCCTGCACCTATAGAACGTAATTGGACTTGGCTAAAAATCAACTGAAAAAGCTATTTGACTTGGACTAGAGACCACGTGCCGCGAACCCACCCTGTCAAGCGCTACTCCTGAACTCGACGTGTCGAGAGGAGGAGGGGTGAGCCTAGATCGGACTCAGGACTCTCTTCTTTGTCATAGCAACTTGTTCTTCACGTTAATAGAAGTTGCTCATCTTAGGATGATTTTCTCGTGCATGCATCTAGGTAGTTTAATTTATTGTCTTTAATTTATGCGCGGATCACTTTTCATGTAGAGTGTTGGCGACAAGGTACGCATCTCTATCCTGCACGCATCATAAATTTTGATCGCGCATCGGCTTTTCCACTTTCCTCCCCAGTTTTACTGAACTTTAAATAACAAGGAAATTAGAAAATTCGTTAGACAATGATTGCTCAGAAAAATACATAAAAAGTAAAAACAATAAAAATTGGGACTGCTAATGCAAACTTGATCTTAAAACTCATCCCACCAAAAATTTTGTCTTGGGGAGAGTGACCCCCTCCTTGTTTGATTTATCTGCAGCGAGAGAGTGACCCGACACTAGGATAGAGCCACGCCTAAAATTCTGGTTGACTACTGATCGTGGTTAGTCGTTCTCCAGTGAGGTTCTCTCCGGTAACCGGTACAGCAGACCGCGACGTCCTTAGCAGATTGAATTTGTGGGAACAACCAGGTTATGGTCCGCAATTCATACTGGCTGGGAAAGATTTAACATGGATCAGGACAGTCGGCTAGGAAAGTAGGGTACCTAACAGCTCGCTCTAACGCTCTGATAGATTGATTGATCACCTAATAAAATTTGACAAGATAACAGACCGAACCTTCATGGTCATCAGCTCAAGCGTTGCGTAGGTGAACAGGGGGTTCGTATTTCACATCTTGTTTGCATTCCAGATCTCATCCGCCTTTCTCTAGATCAAGATGATGGGAAGGAGATCCCTTAGGCCACATCTGGTGGCACCGCTATCGAGCACTCCTCCTTTTTCATCTAGGTCGGCTTCGGGGAGTCCGAACCCACTCTTCGAGCCTGAGTTCACGTCCACCCTGTTCCCCTCGATCACTCTTCTTCTTCTATCAGTCCAGTAGTGTCAAAATTTAGTGCAGAGCAGAGTTTAGAACATTTGACGACGCCTGAGATGGATTCCTTTGGCTTTGCAGAAAACCAAGATATGGAGCACCCAGATGAGCAGAGACCACCTCCATACCTATTTGATCAAGCTGCCATCAACAACTCACTGTTAGAATCCCTGGAAACCATGCAGAGGCAGATCAGAGACCGGGGGATGGTCATGGGTGAAATCATGAGAGAGATGCGCGAGGGACGAGAAGAAAGAAATGAGGGCAGAGATATCCCAGATGCAGAAGGAGGAGGACCTGATCAAGAGCATCCGCCACAGGCAACCATGAGGCAGTTGCATAACCCAGCTGCAACACTCACGCACAAATGGATCCGTCTCCCTCCCATATACGGAGACTTCGAGCTTCGCCCGCATACCATTCAGTTACTGCCTAAGTTTCACGGGCTCGCCACTGAGGAGCCGCACCTCCATCTGCAAGAATTCGAGATGATATGCAGTACTATCCATGACAGATTTGTGACTGGGGACACAGTCAAAATGATTGCCTTCCCGTTCTCCTTGGTTGATAGAGCCGCTTATTGGCTCAAACACTTGGGGAGGTACATCGACACTTGGGAGCAACTCCGGACCACATACTTAAACAAGTATTACCCACTCTGCCGGACGAACGCAGCGAGAGCTATGATCAGCAACTTCACTATGATCCAAATGAACAATTCCATGAAGCCTGGGATCGCTTTAGAGAGCTCATTGACCGGTGTCCGCATCATGACATATCAAAGCCCAACTTGGTTTAGAGTTTCTTTTGTGGGCTGACACCGGAGCTGCAGGGCTTGTTAATGCCTCTTGTGATGGGTCATACTTTTCCAAAGGTGAAGATGATGTCTGGGCTATTTATGAAGGCATGGTAGAGAATTATACAGTCATGGCCCAAGCTAGAGTCTACACGCAACAGAAACCACCCCAAGGAGCAGGATCATATCAGAGGATTGCCCGCATCGATGCCAGTCCCCATACTCCTTCAGTAGAAGCAGCTCAAGATGAATCATCAGCAGCTGAATATGGGCATAATCAGTGAAAAGTTGGACCACCTTGAGATCGTGGAGAAAAAGCAGGGCCAGGGCATGGCACAAATAGACCAGTTGGCTAAATCCATGAGTGACCTGAAAACTCACATCTTGAGTATTCATGAGGCACAATCATTTTCACATCAGCCTCCCAGGTCACTGGCTGAGTCCAGAGGCAGCCATTCTACCCCACCACCTCCCGCATACCGCCAAGTTCACCATGTTCAGGAGGTGCCGGTACAGCATTCATCGCAGTATTCACAGCAGCCACCATCTCAGGATACTCAGATGGTGGTATATCAGTCGGACCAGCCGTTGGTAGAATTACCACCTCCACCCTTCGAGCAGGAGCCGTTGATGGAAGTCAACGGGATATGGTACGACCGGTACCCCCAACAACCCGGGATTCGCCGCGATCACCCCGGATTTCGTTGGTCCACCAGAGGTTCCTCTTCCCAACAGCAACCTCCAGCTCAGGGCAACCAATACAGCCAGCAACAGCAGCAACAGCCCCAGTACTCCCACCACTCACAGTCTCACCATGGTCCGCGTCCCACCTATCAGGGACATCAGTGGAGTCAGCAACAACAGCTATACTAGCAGCAGTACTCTCAGTCCCACCAGCAACCTCAGTTCCAGCAAGGGAATACTCCCGGTTCTCCTGCACCTGCCTTGGAGAACCCAGCACTTGATGACCTCGCCCGCTTGCTCTTCGACCAGCAGGCCTCCTTCCGGCGAGAAATGGACGAGTTCCGGCAGGAAATGAGGGACATAATGAAAGGCAAAGCCACCATACCTGCATAGAGCGAGCCGAATCCGAATATCTTGAAGAGAAAGTCTGAGCAGGTACAGTTTACAGAGGATACCACTCCCAGTGCTTATTTGAATAACATGCATTCTATATTTGATACTCACTTCGTGTCACTTAGGATCGGTAGGGAACCAGCCGGCGGTGGCTCATCTGAGGGACAACACCATGGAGATCCGATTGAGCGAATCCGACGGACTAAGGTAAAGGTGTCACTACAATCGTTGTGACCTCAGTCACTCGGGACTCAGAGCTCAACAAGAAAAATAAATCGGACCACCAAATAAAGATAGAAACACGAGAAAACCAACTAGCAGTCCTAGCTATGGGATTGACCTGGTATAGCTCCCAGGGTCGAACTCGAGGAGCACGAAATGGCCTCTCGGCCGACGAAGTAGTCTAAAAACAAATGAAATAAAAACAAATTATTTTTGGTAGATTTTTGATATTTTTATATTTTTTGGAATTTTTTATTATAAAGAAAATAGAAAAACAAGGGAAACACACAACTTGAAGCAATTATTTAATTACTCCAAAAAGGTCCAAAAATTCCAACAAAAATATTTTTAGAATTTTTATATTTTTTACTGTTTTTGGTGATTTTTTCAGAATTTTCTGATTTTTATAGACTTTTATAAAAATAACAAAAGGAAAAAACTAATGAATATTGTCCAACTAGGCTTCTAAAATCATTTAAAAATACTAAATGGTTGTTTCAAGGCCTGGAGGTATTTTTCCTGGAAAATATAAACAAAAAGGAAAAAAAAGAGAAAGAGTTTATTTTTTTTGGAATTTTCTATGAATTATTAGAATTTTATAAGTTTTTCAAGGTTTTTCAATTTTTATGGTTTTTATAAGTCTAAAAATAACCAAAAATGGTCAGAAAATCAAACACACAAAAATACACAAAGCCTAATTTTTTTATAATTTTTAAAGAGTTTTTTATAATTTTTTTGGATTTTATAATCTAGACAAAGACAAAATTAAGGGTTTTTGAATTTTTAAAAATAATAAAAGGGCCAAAAGTCTCCCCAAAAATTAGTGAAAATTCTACACAGTGGCAGGAGCCATGTGTCAAATTTTCACTTAATTTGGAATAGATTTGATATTTTATTTAAAACAAACAAGAGCCCACAGTACAAAGGGACCTCTTTGTAATAAAAATATGTTCTAGGGGCCTAAAAGCAACAAAAACAGAAACTCAGGGGGTCCTCGTGCAAAAACACCAGATGCCCACGCACGCAGCACATGTCCTGGGCACTGAGGGACCCAAATGAAAGAAAACTTAAGTCCCCGAACTTATTAGCAACATGTGCTAAAAGTCCAGGAGCTTAGTTGTAAAAAGCCCACGATATTCAGCACATGTTCAATAAAAACACTCATAGGGGCATAAGTGCAAATATCCAAAAATATATTTCAATGAGTAACAAAGAAGAACTGCATGCCCATATATTGCAAAGTCACCAAAACATCACGTGATGATGCACGTGTCCATCATGTACAGGGGTGGAAAATGCAAATAAAATAAACAACAGGGTCCTCTATGCAATTTTACCAAAATAAAATGAACTACGGAAAATATTTACAGGACTAAATGCAAAAACAAAACAGAAGGGGGGCCTAAGTAATATTACCCCTATTTATTATCTGAAGGCTGGGATGGCGCCACGTGGCTGATCTGACTGCTACGGGTAGCGGGCGCCTCCTCTATTAAACCTCGCTCGGATCTGACGGCGGAGAGGGAGCCACGTGGACAATCTGACGCTTTAGAATTGAGGGCGCCTCTCCTCTGCAACGGACGGTCCTGATCAGCTCCCCGAATAGATCAACGGTGTCGGCTGCTCCTCAAATGAACGGCGTGGATCACAACTGCAGCGGAAGGTCGATCGGACGGCTGGGAAGGATCCTGGAAGAACAGGTGGCCGACGAACTTCGTCGGCCCAGAACTCGCATGGTGGACCTCCCCGGCTGCTGCTGAGATGCGGAAGAGCTCTGCCGTGACGTCCCGCAGTTCGTGGATGCCTCCGATGAGGCTGGAGACGTCGGAGATGCTCCAGCGACGGCAGGGGCCTGGAGCTCCGGTGCTCGAACGTGAAGACCTCCAGATGAGGCCCTCCTGTCCTGAAAAGTAGGGCAACAAGCTCCTGGGTCGAGGGCAAAGTGCCTCGACCCGGTTAGAAGTGAGGGGGGTGGACGGTGCGGTTAGGTGGTCGATCTCCGGCGAGGCGACGACGGTGAAGATCGAAGACCCTACTCCTGGGCGAGTCAGGGGGTGCGAGTGGGTGCAGAAGGTGCGGAGAAGGCTCGTGAGTGTGAGAGTCGAGTCCGATGATCGAGAGAGTGACTGATATGGTCGGAATTGACTAACGACGGTGAATGGAGGATTTGGGCGTAAATGGAAATTCGAGAAATGTAGAAGAGATTAAGCTTACTGGATGGTCGAGGTCGACTGTGGAAGAGCTTCTGAAGCTCCTGGTCCTTGCCTCGAGGGCCGTCGATGCCCGAGGCTCGAGCGCTGCTCCTGGGCGGCGCACGGCAACGCTAGGTCGCCGGATCAGTGGCTGGGACACCTCCTCCTCTCTACGACACCACCCGCAGCTAGCTGTTACTCTAGGGAAGGCAGTGGAGGTCCTAGGATGGAATGGTGGAGCCAAAGATGGCCAAAATCGTGCGACGGAGTTGGGATTAAATATGACTAGGGGTCCGGCTAGAAGAGGTTCGGGCGAGGAATTCGAAGCACGGACCCCGAGAACCCACCCCGGGCAAAGGTCTCGGATGTGTGCTGATCAATCGGAGCCCGGGGTTTGAGGTTTTGGTGATCGGATCGTGACGCGATAATTGGGAGAAAAGACGGGTCGGGCGCAGATCCGGAATGAAAGTGATCCAAGGGGAGAGTTAACCGGGGGGTCAACATCCCCCGTGGACCAATCAGGTACGGCCACGTCATAAAGATTTGGAAATTAAATATAAATAGCAAATGGCCAATTTTGGAAAAAGTTAAAACATGAAAAATGTTTATTTATTTATAAACTATTTTTTTTGTGATTTTTATTTATTTATTTGAAATAAAAATTAGGTATTTACAATATAGGATATTATATATAGGTATATACACTATATATTTTTAATTTTTGATTTTTAATTATTTATTTTTGCACATTTTTATTCTAATTTTATATTTTATTTATTTATAGAATAAAATTTGGAATAATTTGATATTTTTATTTTATTTTTATTATTTAATTACAAGGGTGAAATAATTACTTTTATTTATATACATGTATGGCATATGTACAATGTTGGTTTTGATTTTATTTTTATTTCTTTTTATTTTATTTTATTTTTGTAATTTTTATTTTATTTATTTACACTATGAAATATAGAGTATGTACAATTTTTATGGGATTTTTATTTATTTCTTTATAGGGATAAATAAATAGATAAAGTGTTTTATGTACATGGTGTATCTACAATGAGGAAGGGTATTTTATTTTCTTTTTAATTTTCTTTTGTTTTTCTCATTTTTAGTTTAATTTGATATTTAAAAATATATACAAATAAATACACCCATTTTTATTTTTGTTTAGAGGAAAATATTTTTATTTATTTATAGGTATATATGTACACACACGAGCTTCCTTATCTCTATCTACTTGGATTTTTATGCGGTCAGGCCCATGCCGAGCCCTCCCTTGGGATTAGGTCGCTCAATATTTATTCTAAATATATCCCTCTTTTTCTTTTATTTCTTTTTTTTATTTATGCACAAAAACATGCTAATTATTCAATTTTACACAACGCATGCTATTTGCTAATTATTATTTACAGAAATGTACATGTGTTTGGCAAAGATTTTATAGCTAAAATAAAAGAATAAAGAGTGATGAATGGGTATTCATCACCCCCCTATAGTTAACTTTGCTAGTCCTTTAGCAAACACTTATTTGAAAAAGAAGTGAAAAAGAAAAGAAAAAGAAAAAGAGGAGAAAATGCAAGGATTAATGATGAATATTAAACTTTCCATCATTAAATTGAAATATGGAGCTCGATCAGATCTTTGGATTATTAATGTGTCGGAACCTTATTTAGACTTAGGTTTAAAACTCAACAGCCTCTAAGATCCACTAATTTATAATCAAGACTCCTCAACAATCCAGATCAGAACAAGTCTACATACACAAACCCTGAAGACTATGAATCTTTCCTTGTACTGTGTAAGTGAGGTATAATTCTCCACCTCAGAAGTAGTAACTTGACAACCCTCCCTAACAAGGTAACTCTATGACCCTAGTCTGACCACTCTTTCCTCGAGGAGCGGGGTATTCCCTTCTAAGTTCAAGTTCAACCGGCTCAAGAAGATGGGGACGAAGAGAATGGACCATGGCCAGTGTAGCCATGTATCCTTGGGAGCTCAACCAGTGTAGCTAAGTCTCCCTGCTGCAAGCCACATAAGATGAACTATGCGTCTCAAGCTTTGCTTATTGCACTATATACATACTCCGGTGGGATTATCATTTTCTATCAGACCCACCACTTTTTTAGAGTTATTTTCTTTTTGCATTTTTTTTCAAGTGCATCTATACAACATATACAACGTGCAACATATATACATAAGGAGTTTTTCCTCTTGAGCCAGTAGACTATCCCTCTTTTGAAGCATTATTGCAACCCACAACTCATGTCGTTAGACCTCATGGCAACCAGACCAAGTTGAGACGCACTTCCTTCACTAAAAGAAGAAGAGAGGTTCCGCCTATAAGTACTACCCTTATATGTTACCCCAAGTCAAGGAAGACTGCCTCCTCACCACCTCATCCGTAGAGAGCTCGGTGCAAAGTGCAGGTCCAAGTAAAGCCATTGTCTGTATGAGTCATGTGTGTGTTGTTAAGTGCTCTACTTAGGCTCATTGAGATGACATGTGATCATAGCCTAGTGGACTCAAAGAATTAAGTCACCATGGACCTGAAAAGCCTTAACCCTAAGCCCTATAAGGTTCCTCTTATAATTAGGTGGATTAAGATCTTGATCAAGCTCCATTTCCCAATGTAATTCCATGCTAGTTTAAATGTCAACTATAATCCAGGAAAAACTATACATATATACAAGGATGCTATTTACACAATATTTACACAAATGCAAAATTTTTGAAAAATGTTTTGAAATCATGGATGTATGCATGAATGCAAGTTTTGCAAAATATTTACACAAATTTACACAAGATTTTTGCAAACTTTTGATTTTCAAAACATTTTGGAAAAATTTTGTACTATATACATAATTTTGATATGAACATATTTACACAAATTTTTGCAAAAAAGTTTTTGAAAACATTTTTAAAAAATAATTTGTACAATAGCTATGTATGTGCAAATAAAAGAATGTTTATTTATAGGAAAAAGTTTTTAATTTTTATGGATTTTGGTTTTTATCCATTTTTATTTATTAACACACCCACACAAAGTACGAGTTATGGCTAAAGTATATATGAAATATATACACACCCCCCTATACTTAGCTCGAACGATGTCCTCAGAGTCAAGAGCGATGAAGAAGACATAACTCATGCTATGTATAGGGAAGTGAAAAGGAAGGCTATATACAAAGACGAATGAAAGAATAGAAATCAAGAGGGTCTCGGCTTTTCCCCCTATACTTAAGATCAAATAATCCTAAGTATAGCAGGCTGTACACAAAGGGAAAAATCGAGTGGAGAATGTACAGGGTCTACCTCCCTATACTTAGGGTAAAACATCCCTAAGTATAGGCAGCAAAAAGAGGGGTAAAATGAATCAAAAGAATACCCGAGAGTCCTACATCCCCCCTATACTTAGGGTAAAGTACACCCTAAGTATAACATAATCAAAGATGAAGAAAGGGATGTGAGACTAAAGAATGGAATGATATGGACAACTGGATCTATACAAGTCGGGAGAACAGTGATAATCAAGCGTGAGATGCAATAGATGTGAGTCAAGAGACCACATCTCACACAAAGTGAATAAGGGCAACATCAACGACCCGCGGCTCATGATCTAGAAATGGCTTGAGCCGCTGGCCGTTCACTCGAAAGGTACTCTCAGAAGACAACTCATATATATTGATACTCCCATTGTCGTGTGCCTTTCTCACTAGATACGGTCCCTTCCATTTGCTCTGTAGCTTCTCTGGAAATAGATGAAGCCTAGCATCAAACAGCCATACTCTCTGTCCGGGCTCAAAATGCTTGTGGCTGATATGAGAATCATGCCACTCCTTCACTCTCTCCTTGTACTGTAGGCTGTTTGAGAAGGCGGTATCACGAAGCTCCTCCAAGGCTGCTAACTCTGCCCTCCTCTGATCTCCTACACTATCTGGATTCAAAAGTATATCTGTGACTGCCCAAAGTGACCTGTGTCTCAATTCAACAGGTAAATGGCACAGCTTGCCATAAACGAGGCAAAAGGGAGATGTGCCCAAAGGTGTCTTGAAAGATGTCCTATATGCCCACAAGACCAAGTCCAAAAGCTGTGACCAATCCTTTCGGTCAGGGCGGACGACTTTCTGTAATATAGTCTTGATCTCCCTATTCGACACTTCGGCTAGACTATTCGTCTGAGGGTGGTATGGAGTGGCAACTCGATGGTCTATGTCGAACTCGCTAGCAAGGGCCTTCATCTGGTCGTTGACGAAATGAGACCCCCCGTCAGATATCAACACTCGAGGTACCCCAAACCGTGTAATGATATGCCTCCTCAAAAATATGCAAACAGTCCTAGCATCTACGGTTCGGGAGGGGATGGCCTCAACCCAACGACTCACATAATCTATGGCCAATAGAATGTACTCAAATCCCTGACTCTTAGGGAATGGACCCATGAAATCGATGCCCCATGCGTCAAAAACCTCACAGAAGTGAATGGGCTGCATCGGCATCATATCACGCTGTCCACAAGTGCCCATCCTCTGACAGTCAGTACACCTCTTCACGAACTCATCAGAGTCCTTGAAGAGGGTAGGCCACCATAGGCCGGATTGGAGCACTTTCTGTGCCGTTCTCCTCCCAGAGTGATGTCCTCCTGCCTCAAGCTTGTGGCAGTAAGTGAGGACGCTATGGTGCTCCTCTTGAGGAATGCACCTACGCCAGACGCTATCCCCTCCTTCATGGTAAAGGATGGGATCCTCCCAGTGGTAGGACTTGGCCTTCGCGAGGAAGTTCTCAAGGCTCTGCCTGGGCCAATCTTGTGGAGCTTTCTTAGCAACAAGAAAGTTCACAATATCGGCATACCATGGGAGAGAGGCGATAGCAAGGATCGCCTCATCTGGGAAGGTCTCACATATAGGCTCATTCTGCTCAGAATCCTCAAGATGCTCTAATCAGGAGAGATGATCCGCCACCACATTCTTGACTCCAGGCTTATCCTTAATCTCTATGTCAAACTCCTGGAGTAGAAGGATCCATCTGGTCAACCTGGCTTTGGCATCCTTCTTTGCCATGAGATACCTGATGGCGGTCTGATCAGTGTACAAGGTCACTCTAGATCCAATAATGTATGATCTGAACTTATCTAGGGCAAAAACTACAGCTAGCATCTCCTTCTCAGTGACTGTGTAGTTCCGCTGTGTGGAATCCAATGTGCGGCTAGCGTAGTGAATGGCAAATAGAACTCCATCCCTCCTATGTCCCAGCACAGCCCCCACGGCAAAATCGGAGGCATCCGTCATGATCTCGAATGGGAGAGACCAATCAGGCGGCTAGAGAACAGGAGCCTCGACAACACATCGCTTGAGAGTCTCAAATGACGAAAGACACTTGTCATCGACAAGGAACTCGGTGTCTTTCATCAGCAGGTCAGTCAACGGTCGAGCAATCCTACTGAAATCATTAATGAATTGCCAGTAGAAACCGACGTGCCCCAAGAAAGACCGTAACTGTCGTAAATTGGACGACGGTGCGAGTTTTCTAATGACATCTACCTTGGCCGAATCAACCTCCATGCCCCTGTTGGAGATGATATGGCCAAGCACCGTCCCTTTAGTCACCATGAAGTGACTCTTCTCCCAAGACAGCACAAGGTGAACCTCAATGCATCGCTGAAGGACTCGGTCTAGGCAGTCAAGACAGGAGTCGAATCTGTCGTCGTAGACCAAGAAATCATCCATGAAGACCTCCAAGCACTCCCCCACCATGTCCGAAAAGATCGACAACATGCATCTCTGAAAAGTCGCAGGGGTGTTTCATAGCCCAAATGGCATGCGTCTGAAGGCGTATGTGCCGAAGGGACAGGTAAAGGTAGTCTTGTCCTGGTCCTCGGGAGCGATGGCCACCTGGTTGTAGCTGGAGTACCCATCCAGAAAACAGTAGTGGCTCTTCCTTGCCAGTCTCTCAATGATCTGATATATAAAGGGTAGGGGAAATGATCCTTCTTGGTGGCCTGGTTGAGTCGTCTGTAATCCACGCAGACCCGCCAAGAAGTGGGTACCCGGGAAGCAATCTCCTCTCCACACTCGCTGACTACTGTAGTGATGCCCGTCTTCTTGGGCACCACATGCAAAGGGCTGACCCACTTGGAGTCGGAGATGGGGTAGATAAAATCGGCGCTCCACCATTTCGATATCTCCTTCATGACAACCTCTCTCAGATTCGGGTTCAGCCGCCGCTGGAACTCATGCGACGGCTTCGCCTCATCCTCGAGATTGATATGTTGGGAGCATAGGGCCAGACTTATCCCCTGGAGATCGGCTACGCTCCATCCTATTGCCTTGCGGTTCTTTTCAAGAACCCCCATCAGACGGGATTCCTGCTCTCCAGTCAAATCAACGGAGATAATGACAGGGTACATCTCATGCTCACCTGTAAGGAACCTATACTTCAGCGACGTAGGAAGTGGCTTTAGCTCTGGACAACTGGGTGCTGGTGGATCTGGCCTCTGAAAACTCTGCACGAAGGCTTCCAAATACGCATGGGAGAACTGAAACTCTCTATCACACTCTGAAACTGGAGAAGGCTGCTCTGATGGACTATCTCTGCTCTGCGCGGCATCTACCTCCTCCCTAGCTGCAAGCTCAGTGGAATTCAGATCTGGTATGTAATCATCAAACTCTGCCCAGTCAAAATCTGACTCTGAGGGAATCATCCATGGTGGCCTCAGTACCACCGTCATCACAAAACAAATCAGTCTTGCGGTCAAGAACCGGCTCTGCCGACTGAACGATATCCTGGACCAGGAATGCGCTCTCCAAGCTCTCCTCTGATGTCGTCTCTGCATCAACGGACTCTGAAGGTGAGAGGATGGCTTGTGCATCTGGATCCTCCCAAACTGCCTCGTCATCTGTGATCACAAAGTCGCGGTCCTGGTGGATGTCTGGCCCGGCATCTATCATCTGCTCTGTATCGGAAGTAGTCTCTGAGCATGCTGTGTCTCTGGCTCTACTGTCCTCGACCGTCTCTATTTGTACACTTTCTCCCTCGACGCGGAAGTATACCTTCCCGCTATCATGGTCGGTCACTGCCTTGGCTGTGGCTAAGAACGAGCGACCGAGAATGATGGGGGTATCGGTCACTGACTCAGGGATCTCCATGTACAATACTACGAAGTCCACGGGGAATTGCAGGCCCTGAATCGTGACGACAACGTCCCTCAGCAACCCCTTCGGCCTCTTGACAGATCGATCAGCAAACTGAAGGACGGTCCTGCTCTGTTGAAGAGTGCCCAACTCGAAGCGGTTGAGAAGGGCTGCCGGAAGTAGGTTGATCGATGAACCGCTGTCCAATAGAGTACGGTCGAACCTCTGCTCTCTGATGTGGCATCTGACATACAGGGCTCCTGAGTCTGGCCTCTTGGCCGGCAGACGGTTCTGGATCGCGAAACAAGTAGCTCTGGTCAGCACATGGATCTCGGACTGGTGGTTCCTCCTCTTCCTCCTAACTGTGGTCCTGTCTCTGAGTGAACGCTGGAGTAGAGGGATGTACTGCAAAGCCTCCTGAAGAGTCAGCTGAATGTGAAAACGGTCTATCATCTGCTGGCTGAACTCTTCCTGCTGCATCTTTTTGGGGTTTTCTATTTTCTTCCCCTTCCCCATCTGAAGAGCTCTAGGGAAGGGGATCACAGGGTCCTTCTCAGATGAAGGACTAGGAGAGGGTCTAGACTGCTCCACGGTAGGATCCACACATACATCAAGCACCACGGGTGGACTAGAAGAAAACAAACCCTTTCCTTTATTGCCAGAAATGTCCTGAGATACATGCACAGAAGGAAAAACTACAAGAATCTCAGAAGTAAAACCGATGGCATCAGCACCACCCTCGGCTGGTCGACTTGCGGCCTCAGTACCGCACTCTGGCTCGGCAACATGGGTGGCCTCAGTACCACCTCCTCCAACTGGTGAAATGGCGGCGTCAGTACCGCCGGTGGGATCAGCATCCGTGGTGGCATCAGTACCACCATCATCATCTCTAGCGGCCTCAGTACCGCTCTCCTCCTCGTCGGGCGCTCTGGAAGTAGCCTCTGGGTGTCGCTCAGACGAGGCGCCACCTGCTGGCATCCTACCGCTCCTAAGTGTGACAAAATCAGTATCAAACAAATATGCAGACATATCTCCAAAATGTATCACTATGAGTGGCATACTCAGTACAAACTACCTGCTCAGACTTCCTCTTGAGGTTGTTCGGATTGGGCTTTATCTGGGCAGGGATGGCGGCCTTCCCTCTCACGATGTCCCGCATCTCCTGGCGGAACTCATCCATCTCCCGTCGGAATGTAGACTGCCGATCTGTAAGGAGGCGAGCTATGTCATCCAAGGCGGGGTTCTCATAGGATGGCCCATGAGAACCTGACGGGTAGCCTCTCTGGTAGTGAGGCTGTTGCTGCTGCTCCTGTGGGTGAGAGGGGTATGACTGTGGATGATGCTGCGGCTGATGAGGTTGATCACACCTCCAAGAATGTCCCTGCTGATAGGGACGAGGACCATACGACTGTGACTGTTGCTGCTGCTGCTGAGTTTACGCTGGGGGATGTTGCTGCTGGTGATTCCTCTGATGGATGTACTGGCCACCCTATCATGACGGTTGCTGCTGGGAGATGGAACCTCCGGCCGACCGACGGAATCTGGGATGGTCTCGTCGGATACCGGGCTGGGGTCGGTCGTACCAAATCCCGTTGACATCCATCAACGGCTTTGATTCGTACGGGGCTGGCGGAAGTACTGCCAGAGGCTGATCCAGCTGGTATACCACCATCTGCGTGTCCGGAGATGACGATGACTGGTAAGTGGGTTGCGGCTGCTGGTACGGCTCCGCATGTACAAGGTGAACCTGTCTAGGCTGCTGGTGGCTGGAGCGCTGGAACGAGTTGCTGCTGCTACTCGGATCACCTCGTGCCTGAAGACGGGGCTGAGAAGCCGTCTATGCCTCCTAGAGACACATGAGCTGTGTCTTCAGGTCACTCAGAGTCTGTGCCATCTGCTCTATCTGCGTGATGCCCTGGCACTGCTTCTTCTCAATGATCTCCATCCGGTCCAGCTTCTCGTTGATGATCCCTGTGTCGGTGGCTGTGGACTCAGCCTGTGCTGCTGCTGCTGATGAACTGGAAGGACCGGCGTCAACCTGTGCTATCCTCTGGTACTGCACGGTCTGTGGCTGGGGTCGTCCCTGTGTGTAGAGTCAGGTCTGGGACATCACCATATAGTTCTCTGCCATCTCCTCGTAGATGGCCCAGACCTGATCGTGATCCTTGGTGAAATAGGACCTGCCACAAGAAGCATTCGCCAGGCCCTGTATCTCTGGTGTCAGCCCGCTGAAGAAGCTCTGAACTAGGTTCAGCTTCGAGATGTCATGGTGCGGGCATCTATCAGTCAGCTCACGGAACCTCTCCCATGCCTCATGGAACTGCTCGTTGGGGAGCATGGAGAAGTTGCTGATTAGGGCTCTAGCTGCGTTCGTCCGCCCGAGTGGATAGTACTTGTGCAAGTACTCGGTGCGGAGCTACTCCCAGGTGTAGACGAACTTCCCCAGATGTTTCAGCCAGGTGACTGCTCTGTCTGCTAAGGAGAAGGGGAAGGAAATCATGCGGATGGTATCCTGGTCCACCTGTCTGTCGTGGACTGTGCTGCAGATCATCAAGAACTCCTGAAGGTAGAGATGGGGCTCCTCGGTGGCGAGCCCATGGAACTGGGGGAGAAGCTGCAAAGTGTTCGAGGGGAACTTGAAGTCCCCCACGATGGCTGGAAGAACGACCAAATGATGCATCAAAAACGATCCGGGGTTGTGTAACTCCCGCATCGGTCTCGGTGGCTCTGCGGCTGCTGCTGCTGCGGCATCATCGGGTATCCTCGGCCCGTCTCCTGGCTCGCGCTGGTCGCAGGCGGCTCTCAACTGCTCCATCTCACGCCTCATCTCTATCATAAATGCTCCCTGATCCCTCAACTGCTGCTGAACTGTCTCGAGGGAGGCGATCATGGTGGAGTTGATCGCACCCTGGTCCATAATGAATGTCTGCTGGGGCTGGGGACCTCGGGTGTGATCGTCACTGCTGTCGTCCATGGTCTCTGCAAAAGCAAACGACCCAAACTCAGGTGCCGATAAATCATCTGATAGTCTCTCATCTGGCACTGGCATCTCAGAACTGAAAGAAGGGGGGTCGAGGGGGAACAAGGTGGAGTCGAACTCGGGTTCGGAGAGCGGGTCTCGGCTCTCGCAAACCAACCTAGATGAGTGGGCAGAAGTGCTAGAAAGCGGTGCAACTAGAGGCTACCTAAGAGACCTTCTGCCCATCATCTTGATCTGGCGAGTTGGGCGGATGGGATCGGGTAACAACAATGATCACAAGCAAACCCCAAGTTCACCTACGCAACGCGATATGAAGACCGTAAAGGCTCGGTCAATTATCTTGTCAATTTTATTAGGTGATAAGTCAGGATAGCAGAGCGATTAACGTGACCTGTTGGGAATCCAATATTTTTCTCAACCGACTGTCCCGTACAGAAAAACCGGTAATCAGTCGAGAAAAAATCGGATATGGCTCTATCCTAGGGTGTGGGTCACTCTCTCGCGCAAGCAAACCAGACAAGGAGGGGGTTGCTCTCCCCAAGATAAATTTTTCGGTGAGTGTCTTTTAGGGTCAATAGAGTTAACCAGTCTCAATTTTATGGTTCAAATTTTTAGATATTTTTCAATAAAAAGAAAACACCTAACAAATTTTTCGGTTCTCCTCGTTATTAAGTCCAAAAATCAGGGGGGAGAAGTCGAAAAAGACGATGCGCAAGAAAATCAATGATGCATGCAGAGTAAGAGATGCATATCTGACTCTAGCAATCTACATGAAAAATGATCCGCGCAGAATTTAAAGACTGAAATAAACTACCTAAATGGTGCAAGCGGAAATCCGAGCCCTAAGCAGCAGTTCTACTCGAAAGAACGTCTAGTCGACCACCAGCCTCCAATCCAAGAGTCCGGTCTCAGTCCACCCCTCCTCCTCTCTACAAATCGAGTTCAGGAGCAGCGCTTGGCATGGTGGACTGTGGCACGTAGGCTCGAAGGTAGTGGATTGACTATTTTATTAATCTTTTTATTGTTGGTCCAATTACCGATCTATAGGTACAGGCAGATTTATTAGGGTGTTTGGATCCTATTTATTACGTCATAGTCAAGCAAAAATCTTAAGGCTAGGGGCTCAAAACTACGAGAAACCGAATAGGCAGAAAATATATAAAAACCGCGAAGAAAACCGCGTAAAAACCGAGATAGACCCCGAAAGTCTAAGTATGAGAGAGAGAGAGTCATGTTGTCCTGTATTATTACAATAATCCAAAGAATGCTAAAAATAAACCTAATCTACTCTAATCTACTCCCCCCACACTTGGCTGCTTCCTCGTGCTCTCCTGCGGCTCCGTGCAGAAGGGAGCCGCCTCCGATTGCAGCAGTTGCGCCGGCTCCTCGAAAGTCGCCGCCTCGGTCCTTGGGCCCTCGCAAGAAAACAGAAGAGTGTCACAGACCAGATAAAAATAAGGCAAATAAAATAAAGAAAAGAAAACATGGTATATGTGCAAAAATGTAAATAAAAATAAACAAGCAAAAACAAACAAAAACAAAAATAGCAGAACATAAATAAAATAAAACAAAAATAAAAGAAAAATAAATAGCTGCGATTAGCCACAGACAATGAAAAAGCTGTGGAAAACCGCGAAAACAAAATAAAGAGAAAAAGAAATCGACTACTAAGCCGTGCTCCCCGGCAACAGTGCCATTCTGATTGAGCGAATCCGATGGACTAAGGTAAAGGTGTCACTACGGTCGTTGTGACCTTAGTCACTCGGGACTCAGAGCTCAACAAGAAAAATAAATCGGACCACCAAATAAAGATAGAAACACGAGAAAACCAACTAGCAGTCCTAGCTATGGGATTGACCTAGTATAGCTCCTAGGGTCGAACTCGAGGAGCACGAAATGGCCTCTCGGCCTAGGAAGTAGTATAAAAACAAATGAAATAAAAACAAATTATTTTTGGTGGATTTTTAATATTTTTATATTTTTTTGGAATTTTTAATTATAAAGAAAATAGGAAAACAAGGGAAACACACAACTTGAAGCAATTACTTAATTACTCTAAAAAGGTCCAAAAATTTCAACAAAAATATTTTTAGAATTTTTAAATTTTTTACTGTTTTTGGTGAATTTTTGAGGATTTTCTGATTTTTATAGAATTTTATAAAAATAAAAGAAGGCAAAAACTAATAAACATTGTCCAGCCATGCTTCTAAAATTATTTAAAAATACTAAATGGTTTTTTCAAGTCCTAAAGGTATTCCCCGGGAAAATATAAACAAAAAGGAAATATAAGAGAAAGAGTTTATTATTTTTGGAATTGTCTATGAATTATTAGAATTTTTATAAGTTTTCAAGGTTTTTCAATTTTTATGGTTTTTATAAGTCTAAAAATAATAAAAAATGGTCAGAAAATCAAACACACAAAAATACACAAAGCCTAATTTTTTATAATTTTTAAAGAAGTTTTTATAATTTTTTGGAGTTTATAATCTGACAGAGATAAAATTAAGGGTTTTTGAATTTTTAAAAATAATAAAAGGGCTAAAAATTTTCCCAAATATTAGTGAAAATTCTACATAGTGTCAGGTGCCACATGTCAAATTTTCACATAATTTGGATTAGATTTGATATTTTATTTAAAACAAACAAGAGCCCACAGTACACAGGGACCTCTTTGTAATAAAAATATGTTCTAGGGGCCTAAAAGCAACAAAAACAGAAACTCAGGGGGTCCTCGTGCAAAAACACCAGATGCCCACGCACGCAGCACGTGTCCTGAGCACTGAGGGACCCAAATGAAAGAAAACTTAAGTCCCCGGACTTATTAGCAACATGTGCTAAAAGTCCAGGGGCTTAGTTGTAAAAAGCCCACGATATTCAGCACATGTTCAACAAAAACACTCACAGGGGCATAAGTACAAATATCCAAAAATATATTTCAATCAGTAACACAGAAGAACTACATGCCCATATATTACAAAATCACCAAAACATCACATGATGATGCACGTGTCCATCATGTACAGGGGTAGAAATGCAAATAAAATAATCAATAGGGTCCTCTTTGCAATTTTACCAAAATAAAATGAACTACATAAAATATTTACAGGACTAAATGCGAAAACAAAACAGAAGGGGGCCTAAGTGATATTACCCCTATTTATTATCCGAGGGCTGGGATGGTGCCACGTGGCTGATCTGACGGCTACGGGTAGCGTGCGCCTCCTCTATTAAACCTCGCTCGGATCTAACGGCGGAGAGGTAGCCACGTGGACAATCTGACGCTTTAGAATCGAGGGCGCCTCTCCTCTGCAACGGACGGTCTCGATCAGCTCCCCGAATAGATCAACGGTGTCGGCTGCTCCTCAAATGAAAGACGTGGATCACAACTGGAGCGGGAGGTCGATCGGACGACTGGGAAGGATCCTGGAAGAACAGGTGGCCGGCGAACTTCGTTGGCCCAGAACTCACGCGGTGGACCTCCCCGGCTGCTGCTGAGATGCGGAAGAGCTCCGCGTGACGTCCCGCAGCTCGTGGATGCCTCCGATGAGGGTGGAGACGTCGGAGACGCTCCGGCAACGGCAGGGGCCTGGAGCTCCGGTGCTCGAACGTGAAGACCCCCAGATGAGGCCGTCCTGTCCTGAAAAGCAGTGCAATAAGCTCCTGGGTCGAGGGCAAAGTGCCTCGACCCGGTTAGAGGCGAGGGGGGTGGACGGTGCGGCGAGGTGGTCGATCTCCGGCGAGGCGACGACGGTGAAGATCGAAGACCCTGCTCCTGGGCGAGTCAGGGGGTGCGAGTGGGTGCAGAAGGTGTGGAGAAGGCTCGTGAGTGTGAGGGTCGAGTCCGATGATCGAGAGAGTGACTGGTATGGTCGGAATCGACTAACGATGGCGAATGGAGGATTTGGGCGTAAATGGAAATTCGAGAAATGTAGAAGAGATTAAGCTTACTGGATGGTCGAGGTCGACTGTGGAAGAGCTTCTGAAGCTCCTGGTCCTTGCCTCAAGGGCCGTCGATGCTCGAGGCTCGAGCGCTGCTCCTGGGCGGCGCACGGCGGTGCTAGGTCGCCTAATCAGTGGCTGGGACACCTCCTCCTCACTGCGACACCACCCGCAGCTAGCTGTCACTCTAGGGAAGGTAGTGGAGGTCCTGGGATGGAAAGGCGGAGCCAAAGATGGCCAAAATCGTGCGGCGGAGCTGGGATTAAATATTACTAGGGGTCCGATTAGAAGAGGTTCGGGCGAGGAATTCGGAGCACGGACCCCGAGAACCCACCCCGGGCGAAGGTCTCAGATGTGTGCTGATCAATCGAAGCCCAGGGTTTGAGGTTTTGGTGATCGGATCGCGACGCGATAATTGGGAGAAAAGACAGGTCGAGCGCAGATCCGGAACGAACGTGGTCCAGGGGGAGAGTTGACCGGGGGGTCAACATCCCCCGCGGACCAATCAGGTGTGGCCACGTCATAAAGATTTGAAAATTAAATATAAAATAGCAAATGGCCGATTTTGGAAAAAGTTAAAACATGAAAAATGTTTATTTATTTATAAACTATTTTTTGTGATTTTTATTTATTTTTTTGAAATAAAAATTAGGTATTTACAATATAGTATATTATATATAGGTATATATACTATATATTTTTAATTTTTGATTTTTAATTATTTATTTTTGTTCATTTTTATTCCAATTTTATATTTTATTTATTTATAGAATAAAATTTGGAATAATTTGATAATTTTATTTTATTTTTTATATTTAAATACATGGGTGAAATAATTATTTTTATTTATATGCATGTATGGCATATGTACAATGTTGGTTTTGATTTTATTTTTTTTATTTTTTTATTTTTGTAATTTATATTTTATTTATTTACACTATGAAATATAGAGTATGTACAATTTTTATGGGATTTTTATTTATTTCTTTATAGGGATAAGTAAATAGATAAAGTGTTTTATGTACATGGTGTATCTACAATGAGGAAGGGTATTTTATTTCTTTTTAAATTTCTTTTGTTTTTCTCATTTTTAGTTTAATTTGATATTTACAAATATATACAAATAAATACACCCAATTTTATTTTTGTTTAAAGGAAAATATTTTTATTTATTTATAGGTATATATGTACACACATGAGCTTCCTTATCTCTCTCTACTTGGATTTTTATGCGGTCAGGCCCATGCTGAGCCCTCCCTTGGGAATAGGTCGCTCAATATTTATTCTAAATATCTCCCTCTTTTTTTTGTATTTCTTTATTCTTTTATTTATGCACAAAAACATGCTAATTATTCAATTTTACACAATGCATGCTATTTGCTAATTATTATTATTTACAGAAATGTACATGTGTTTGGCAAAGGTTTTGTAGCTAAAATAAAAGAATAAAGAGTGATGAATGGGTATTCATCAAGATCATAGAGCCCCAGATGAGGAGAAGAGCGGTGCTGATGCCGCTAACAACAACAACAATGATGATGATGATGATGACGGTGGTGCTGATACCATCAAGGAAGACCTTCCAGACGACGGTGCTGAGACCGTCATGATACCAGATGCAGACGGTGGTGCTGAGGCCACCATTTTTGATGCCAAACCAGAGTGCAGTGCTGAGACCGCAAAGAAGAATCTTTTGGGTTGTGCTGATGCCCCCATTTTGAATCCATATGTATTCCAACCTTCTGAACTACCATTTTCTGTATCTCTAGACTCAATGAAAAAGAACAAAAAATTGAATAAGGAAAGTCTTCTCCTTCTATTCCAAGTCCATGTGTGATGAATGATGATGATTGCATGGATGATAGTCCTTCACAGGCCCAGAAGCCCTCTCTTAACCCTCTGTCTGAGGAGGGCCCTTCTATCCCCTTCCCTCAAGCACTCGGTTTGACTAAGGGGAATAAAAAAGAAAATCCCAAAAAGATTCAACAGTCAGAGTTCATCCAACAGATGATAGACAGATTTTAGATCCAGCTGACTCTACAGGAGGCACTTGAGCACATCCCCCTCTTCCAAAAGAATCTGAGAGAGAAAACCATTATGCGCAGGAAGAGGCGGAACAACAGAGGAGAGATCCATGTGCTCACCCGTGCCACATGTTGTGCCATTCAGAACCATCTGCCAGCCAAACGCCCAGATGCAGGAGCTCCTTATGTCAGATGCCAGATTAGTGAGCAGCAATTCGACCGTACTCTCTTAGACAGTGGCTCTTCTATCAACCTCCTTCCGGCAGCCTTACTCGACCGATTCGAGTTTGCCCTCTTCTTCGGAGCAGGATATTCCTTCAGTTCGCTGATAAATCGATTAAGAGGCCAAAGGGGTTGTTGAGAGACGTGGTCGTTACCATTCAGGGTCTGAAATTCCCCGTGGACTTTGTAGTATTGGACATGGAGATCCCTTAGTCGGTGATTGATGCCCCCATCATACTAGGACGTCCATTCTTGGCCACAACCAAGGCAGTGTCCGACCATGATAGTGGGAAGGTGTACTTTCGCGTAGAGGGTGAGAGTATACAAATAGAGACGATCGACGAGATCAAAGCGAGAGATTCAGTCGGCTCAGAGCAGAACAGTGATGCAGGGCAGATGACAGATGTCGAGTTAGACGTCCACCAGGAGTGTGATTTTGTGATGACCGATGATGAAGCAGTTTGGGAAGATCCAGAAGCACGAGCACTCGCCTTGTCTGTAGATTCAGAGTACACAGCTTTTGTGGTAGACGAGAGTTCGGAGAGCACACCCTTGGTAGAGGATACCATACAGGTTGACAGTTGCATACTGAGTAGTGACATTGATGATTGTACTGATTCAGGTCCCTCGAAGGCAGACTTTGATTGGAAGGATTTTGATGCGTATTTGCCATGTCTGTTTCCTGATGAGCCGACAGATAGGACGGAGAGTGAGTCAGCACAGATGATAGACACACCAGTAGGGTTCCCTTCGTCAGATGATCACATACAGCGAGAGTTCTCACATGCAGACCTGGTTTCTTTCACGCAGACATATCAGAAGCCAGATTTGCCAGCTCCCACCAAGCCAGAACTGAAGCCTTTGCCGCAGTCGCTCAAATACAGGTTCCTTGCGGGCAAGCCAGAAATGCACCCAATCATTATCTCAGGAGATTTGACTGGAGAACAAGAATCTCGTCTGATGGAGGTTCTTGAAAGAAACCGCAAGGCAATAGGATGGAGCGTGTCCGATCTCAAGGGGATAAGTCCGGCCCTGTGCTCCCACCATATCTACCCCGAGGAGGACGTGATGAATCCATGATTCATTAACTTTTCTGTCGCATTTTGTCTTAAAACCCTTAACAAATACATGTAAAAACTCACTAATTCTCATACTTTAACAAAATCCCATTCATGTGTAAATATTCACTTTTAACCACTAAATTCATGTAAATAAATAAAGAACCAGAAAAAGAAAGATAAAGGCATATGGAATATATGTATATATATGTAATATGACCTAAACTATAAATATAACTGTAAGATATATTTATAGCCCAACCCCCGAGACCAAGTCAGCATGGATTGGTCGACAAACCAATAAGTAGGGGGAGATAAGGAAAGAAAACCCAATAAAAATAATCTATCTCATGTATATACACCTTCCACTATTTATTAAATAAATACAAAACTTCAAAGAATTTTAATTATTTCATCTTAACTTATTCTTCACCAAATCTTTCTCCCAATTATTCATAAAAATGTAAATAAAAATATAAAAATAAGTTAAAAATATTACCCTGAAAAAATGCCAAGAAATCCAGCTTACAATTTGTCAAAATCTCAACTTCCGAACATCATAACTTCCTCATACGAACTCCAATTTCACTCTACTCACCTTTAAAGTTCATAAAATAATATTATCTAATTAATAAAGGTGGTTTCACTGAATTCGGAGTCCGTTTGCAAAAAGTCGGTTTTGGGACCAAAAGACAAAGGGGTTTCTGGGCTATTTATTTTATGTAACACACCTTATTTATTATTTTCTTAATTTTATAATTTTTAAATTATTACATGATCCTCTAGTTTCACCATAAATTATTTCATAATTTTTGGAGACTCTTTATTATTTTTATAAAATCAAATACCCCAAAATATAGGTATAATTGACCTATAGAGACACTTCCTCTATTTATTAAAATATGTAAATTAATTCATAAAAATCTATAAAAATTTGTATAAGTCTTATTTAATGCCCTAATAATTAAGAAAATATAAAATTAATTTTTACTTAATTATTTATTAAATTAAAAATTCAAAACCTATTTATTAATACATATTTATTAATAAAATATTTATATTTTAAATAATATTTATTATTTATTAAAAGTAAGTATACTATAATTTAGAAAATAAAATTATTTAACTTTCTTGTATTTACACCTACTTGAAATAATGTACATAGCTATTTTATAATTAATTTATAAGTAATTATAAAGTCTGGACCAACCAGGTGCTGACACGTGTCAGCACCTGGAGCTTCTTCTCCAAGAAGCTGTTCAGCCGGACTTCTGCTCAACCAGCCGACTTCCACCATTTTTCCCGCCTAATCTCTAACTCCTCCGACCATCCTAAACCCTTGGATCTATTCCCCTAACAACCTTCTTCATCGCCGACCCTTCGATTAACCTTGGAGCCCACGCCAACCATCTATATAAGGCCCCCAAGACGCCATTAACAAACAACTTTCAACAACCCCAGAGCTTCAGCTCCAGGCTAATCGACCCCCCACCTTCCAACCTTCGCTCCGGTCGACTCGAGGCGGTGACAGCGCCAAGGAGGAGCTCGCGAGGAAGAGGGCACGTCAGAGAAGGTTCCAAGGCGGAGCTTCTCCTTGCATCGCCGCCAAGCGCCGCGTTCCGCTCCGGTCAAAAGCCGCCGTCGAGCTTCTTTGTCCAGGTAATACACCTAGACACCCACATGCTTTTTCCTCCATTTCGTAAATTTGTTTCTCGATCTATGTGCCACGATTAGCGTGGCTAATCCACTCTTAAGATAGTCTAATAACCCAGTTTTAATGCAAGATCAAAATCCACTTTCGAATCGACTCACATACGTTTCAAATCGATTATCAATCATCGTCTTCTTCACAGTTTGGATGCTTGGCTGAGTTTATGTACTTTTCCTTCCAACTTTGGTGCTTTATATCTTAACATCTCGGCCGATTCAACGAGAATCGAGCACGTACATGCCTTCATTGCATATCCAGGTAGATCGCGAGGTATCTCTTCGTCAAGGAAAACATCAGATCATCACCAATCTTCTTCTCCAAGGACGCAATCCAGAACAGCTTTCAGCCCCAGGTGTTTGAGAACACCATCTTCTTCGAGCTACCGCCGCCGCTCGGAGCGCCTCCTCCGCCATCCCTACCGCGGGCGAGCTCGAGGGGTGGAGGAGCCACCCCTCTGGCCCCGTCGGAGCGTCAGATTCGCCGGAGGTCAGCCGGAAGAAATCGGAGAAGAAGGCGAGTCCGCCAGGAGCTCCAACTGCCCAAGAACACCCGGAGCACAGAATCGCGACACGTGTCCCTGCCCGTAGCCGTCCGATCGCGCCAGGACGATCTAATCTCGGCTGTTGATTGTGAAACGGTGGGGAAATTGCATCATAAGCCCAGCAAGGTTTCCAGACTTCCAACCCGCCTTACAAGTTTCCATTAATTACAATTAGGTCGCTCCGCAGGGACCTAAATGTAATACTTTATTTAGTTTTCTTATAGAACAGTCCCTGAGGACCATTTTGAGAACATTTTAATTAGTATTTTTTTACGCTTATGCCCCTGGGCTGTAGGGGCTGTATTTTGTCCATTTGACCTTGGATTTCGACGATTCTTGGAGGGTAGTTACACAACTACCCTAGCTACATAGTATAAAGTTTTCGCGGCTTTTCGACGAGTTTTTGATGTGTTTTGATTTTCTCGAAAACCGCCTCGTTTTGTTTCGTTTTCTTGTGTAGTTCGAGTACGCTGCTCGAACCTCGATCACCTATCCTATATAGTATCATCTATACTCTATTCACCTATTATATAATAAATAAATCTTTTGAAAAATATCCCTTTTTGAAAATTAAATAAAAATTTGAAAAGAATAAAATCAAATAAAAATTACAAAAATAAAAACCACTAAAAAAGGGCATTCCGACTTAGAGAAGAATTAAAATAAGATCACGAGAAGAAAAATTAGGGAATATATTCTGCCTCCTTGAGTTCGACCCAGGAACACTTGCCTGGTTAAATAATTAGTGAACGGTTTTCCGATAAAAAACCGTAAAATTGTTTGATAGGTTCAAAAATCGAAACACCTTTCATTGTTTCGCGGCTTCTGCTACAACCGACACTTCATCCTCTTTAAATAAGTGAAAGCCGCGAAACTCGATTTTTGAGCAGCTTATCAAAATGGCGCCGTTGCCGGGGAGGCGTTAGATCCCCTTGATTTTTCGTTTTTTTGTGATCTTATTCTTTTTCTTCTCTTTGTTTTGTTTTTCGTACGGTTTTTCGTACGGCTTTTTCGTGCGTTGTTTTCTGAGTTTTCTTTTTAGTTTCTTTACGGCTTTCTTGGCTTTCTCGATATTCTTTTGTGCTAATCATCTTTGCAGGGCCTGCAGGATCAACCGGTTTCTTCGGAAGCCGAGTCAGTTGAAAGGGCAGAGGTCGGCTTCTTCTTCACGAGTCGACTGCAGAGGAGCAGAGATTTAGTATCCTTTTATTTGAGAGAGAAAGCGAGAGAGTTGTACTTAGCTGAATAAAACTTTCATTTTTTAGGGGCTTGATTCATCGGATACCGTGTATCTGGTGAATCAGGGCACCCACCGCGGCTTTTTCATCGCTTATCGGTTTTCCGCGGTTTTCTAGATGCTTGCTTAGTTTTTTTTTTCTCTCCATCTGCTTGTGCCTCGTAGCTAGTTTTAGGACTTGCAACCTAGGTGCTTGCTTTAGGGTTTGAACAAAAAGACAAAAATAGACGTTGTTTGAAAATCCATAAAAATTACAAAATTAAAAATTGGGACTGCTAAAAATATCTGATCAAAAACCGTAAAATCGATTCAATTTATTTGGGGAGAGTAACCCCCGCACATTTCTCAGAGTGCGCGAGTTGAGAGCCGACACTTAAGGATAGAGACAAAACCCCGTATTTCTTGCGGGATACTACTGGGTCCATACACCTGATCGCTGTTCCTCAGTGGGTAAGCTCGGGTAGCCGGAAACGGTCCGGGTTTACTTAGCAGAGTGGGAGGTTTAGAGGACACTGCGCAAGGCTCCGTCCTCAAGTAACACGGGTAGCCGGAAACGGTCCGTACTTACTCCCATACTGGCTGAGTGCGAGTGGTCTCGCGTAAGGATTCAGGCCAGTGTCTTGAAGAAACTATCGGGCTCCTATTGGATCGCTCAGCCCGCGTAACTGCAACGATTGATAATCACAACCCTAAAACCGAAAAGATAAAAAGACCGAACTCTTACGGTCTTCATCAGGGTTGAGTTGGTGAAAACGGGGTTTGCCTTGTGTTTGTTTGCGGGGCGTGAGTTTTCCGCGACTTTCGCATTCCTTCTTCAGTTGAATCGTACGCGTGATCTCCCAATCTTCTCTTGACATCGAAGATGACGTCTCGACGGCTTTTCGGCTCAGACTCTGTGAGCTTTCGACCGTCCACCGTCGAGCGTATGTCTTCACAGGCTCGGGATGACCCTCTTCCCGAGCTGGTCCCATCCGATCTCGAGGCGAGTCAGACCCCAGACTCCCTCGCCTCCTGGCCAGATCATTGAGGCAGACCTTCGCCTCAATACAGAATCCAAATCTCCTGAGTATTTCTCGATGAGTTCTTACGAGAGTTTCCATTTTACAGACGATCAGATGGCTCGTGGGAAAGCACCGGCAGCAGATGAGAGGCCAGCAGCTGAGGATCATCCGGAGGGAAGAGCAGATCCGAACGGAGATGTCACGACAGGTATTCTCGACACACTTCAGCAGATGAATCTACAGATTCGAGAACAGTTTAGAGTTCAGACCGAGCTGCAGGCTGAATTAGCCGCACTCAGAGCAGGGGCCGAGAACCAGTTACCACCTGCGGTTCCCGCTACTTTACGGGACGAGTATGACCCGGGCGCTCGAACGCTCCATCACTGGATTCGGCTACCGCCGAATCAAGGGCCATACGAACTCCGACCGTCCTTCATCTCTTTGCTTCCCAAGTACTATGGGAATGCCGCAGAGGAGCCGTTCACATTTTTACAGCAGTTTGAGATGATCTGCGGAACGGCCTGCTATCCATGAGTGACACAGGAAGCCGTGCGCCTAAAGGCTTTTCCTTTTGCCTTAGCCGATAAGGCCCTTTATTGGCTAAGCCATCTAGGGAGAGAAATCTCCACTTGGGACGACCTGAAGTCCACCTTCCTGCGCAAGTATTTTCCTCTAGGAAGGACGAACATGATGAGGAGTCAGATCTCCAATTTTACGCAATTACCCAAAGGAATCATTCCATGAGGCATGGGATCGATTCAAGGACCTGACGGAGAGATGCCCGCATCATGAGATACCAATGAAGGTACTAGTACAGAATTTTTTCGGAGGACTCCAGCCGGAAATTCAGGGGCTAGTTAGTGCCGCATGTGGCGGCAGTTACTTGAACAAGGATGCCGAGTCAGTCTGGGCCATCTTTGAAGGGATGGCCGAGAACTCGAGAGTTGTAGACTCTACTCGGGCATATCAGAAAGCCCCGCAGCCACCACATCACCGAGAGCATCACAAGGTGGCGAATATATCAGACTCTGAATCCAACACCAACATGGGCTTCATTAGTAAGAAATTAACGTTGGTGGACGTGATTCACAAGCAGGTCCAAGACCTACATCCGCTGCGAGAGTTGGAGAAACTCTCATCTCTACCTCAGCAGCTGAGTGATCTTTCGAAGAAGGTCTCTGATCTTCAACTTCAGTACCAGCAGAGTCAGACTTCTTCACAGCCAGCACGAAGGATCGCACCCGCTCCACCCACCCGTCAGATACAATATGTTCAGAGCGAGCTCGAGATTCCGCAGATTGATTGGCATGAGGATCAGTCTCATGCCAATGCCGGCCAGGTCATCAGCGCTACAGAGATGGAGGTGGAGTCGCAAGCCACTTTCGAGATAAATAGGATTTGGTATACTCCAGTTCAGCAGCCGAGTATACCGAATCATCAGCAGCAGCAGCCGTACGGTCATCCGCAGCATGGACGTCCGCAATTCCAGCACCGCCAGAATTTCACGCCGCCGTAGTCTCATCCGAACGTCTACCATTAGAGACCGCAGCCTACTTATCAGCACCTTGCTCAGTTTTCACCGAACTATTCTTTTCAGCAGCCGCAGCAATCTTCCTCTACACCACAGCGCTACTCCCAGCCGTCCACCTCTCAACACTTCACGCCAAAGCAGGAGAGAGGAGCAAGCCAGGGCCACCATACCGAACCAGAGATGTCTTCACAGGCCCAGGCGCTCAACCAGATCATGGACATGCTTAGCACGCTCCAGATTGCACACAAGACAGAGATGGAGCAGGTTAACCGTCGTCTGGACAAGTTAACCGTGCCGAAGACCACTCTCCCAGCCCAGCCTCAGATGAATCCGAACAACAAGAGGAGGCATCCAGATCAGGTAGATACTACAGGTAAGATCTCGTTTCCTGAATTTTTGTCTAACTTCATTCGTCTCAGGAGCGGTAGATCACCGCAAACACCTACTGGAGAGGAGAGGGAACCAGAGAAGCACGAGCATGATCCGAATGCCGAGGAGGAGAAACCGCAAGAGGATGAGGACGTACAATCAAGAGACGGGAGCAATGCCAACAGTTCATATATGGATACTGGCGACTTTGATGATGATATCACGCCAGATCAGGCAGAGTCCCCAGAGAAAAACATTTCTTCCCCTGTCTTAGAGAGTTTTGTAAATAATTCTGAGACTCTCGATGTACAAGCTGATTCCAATGATTTGAATAAAAGTTCTGATTTTCTGAATCCTGACTTTATTCCTTTTCCCGATGCTTTGTTTGGAAAAGGAAAGAAAAAGACCAAAATAATCCCGAATCTCCACAATTTGAAAAGTTGCTCAAAGATCATATCTTTCTGAAGATCCCGCTCCATGATGCCTTAGATCAATTTCCTACGCTTAAGAATCAATTGAAAAACAGATGCACCACGCGTAGGAAAAAGAGATCCCGAACAGAAAAGCATGTTTTGACTAAGGCTACATCCTGTGCGATACAGAATAAGCTTCCAAAGAAGAAGAAAGACTCAGGTGCACATTATGTCAGATGCGAGATCGCAAAAGCCGAATTCGATCGCACTCTATTAGATAACGGTTCCTCGATCAATCTGATACCCGCTTCCTTACTCGAGAAGCTCGAGTTAGGTCCTCTTTACAAGTCCCGTGCGATCCTTCAGTTTGCTGATAGATCCGTAAAGAGACCTAAGGGTATACTTAGGAACGTTATCGTAACCGTGCAGGGTCTGCAATTTCCCGTTGACTTTACGGTCCTAGAGATGAATTGCCCTGCACAGTTACACCTTACCCCGATCATTCTCGGGAGGCCTTTTCTAGAGACCGCAAAGGCTCTCTTCGATTATGATACAGGGAAGGTATCTTTTCGCGCCGAGGGCGAAAAGGTACATATAGAGATGGCGAAAGAATCAAACACTTCCAGTGATGCATCTTCAGATTTTATGAGTTCTTTAGCCTCCTGCGATCACATGGATGAGGTTCGCCTTGACGATCTCGAAAGATACCAGGTAGAGACCCAAGAATGTTTGACAGAGGACGGGTCTGAGACTTTAGGAGGTAGCTCTTCCGATGGGACTTTAAATTTTAGTCTGGATGATGATGAGCAAAGGGATCAGACTTTTGAGGATATTAATGCAGATCTTTCAGATTCAGAGAGTATACACAATTCCTCCATCTCAGATGAATCAGAATTTTATCTAGTTGACTTATTCTCTTCTGATCATTCTGAGGAGTCGGATGATGTCTCGAACATCTTTTGTAGTCCGACTTTAGAGCACATTGAGATGGTGAATAATCAGAATGCAGACATATCACCTACTGACACAGATCCCCATACAGATATAGATGATGTTGCAGCAGATCCAGATACTACCTTGCCAGAACTCAAGACTTTGCCACCAAACATGAAATATGCCTTCCTTGCGGGTCCACATCAACAGTTTCCGGTCATTATCAGCTCAACTTTGACCGATGATCAAGAATCTCGTCTGATGGAGATTCTAGAAAGAAACCGCAAGGCTATTGGGTGGACTGTATCCGATCTCCACGGGATTAATCCTGCTTTGTGTTCACATCACATCTATCTCGATCATGACAGCAAACCCTCCAGAGAGTTTCAGCGTAGGCTGAATCCGGTTTTACGAGAAGTTGTCAAGAAAGAGATCACGAAATGGTGTGACGCAGGGTTCATTTATCCTATCTCCAACTCCGAATGGGTTAGCCCATTACATGTTGTCCCGAAAAAGTCGGGAATTCAGATGGTGAAAAACGAGAGTGGAGACGAGATTCCAAAGAGAGTAACCACGTCGTGGCGAGTATGTGTTGATTACAGGAAACTTAACACCGCAACGAAGAAGGACCACTTCCCTTTGCCTTTCATAGACCAGGTCATCGAACGGTTGGCAGGGAAGGGTTACTTCTGTTTCCTTGACGGTTACTCCGGATACAACCAGGTATCAATTGCTCCGGAAGACCAGGAGAAAACCACCTTCACTTGTCCGTTTGGCACGTATGCCTTTAGACGGATGCCCTTTGGATTGTGCAACGCTCCCGCGACCTTCCAGAGGTGCATGCTTGCTATTTTTGCGGATATGGTCGGTGATTTTCTAGAGGTTTTTATGGATGACTTTTCGGTCTATGGTGAGTCATTTGACGATTGTTTAGCGCACCTAGACCAGGTTCTGAAAAAGTGTTGTGAGGTAGATCTCGTTCTGTCATGGGAAAAGAGCCATTTTATGGTTACTCACGGTATCGTGTTGGGGCACGTCATCTCCCAGCGAGGCATGGAGGTTGACCCTGCCAAGGTGGATGTCATCAAGAACTCGAGCCACCATCCAACATCAAACAGTTACGGTCATTTCTGGGGCACGTCGGCTTTTATCGACGATTTATTCAAGACTTCTCCAAGATTGCCCGACCGTTAACTGAATTATTAGGCAAAGACATCGAGTTCGTTTTAAATGACAAATGTCTTCATGCCTTTCTCACACTAAAGAAAAAGATAATCAGTGCTCCTGTCCTACAGCCGCCGGATTGGTCTCTACCCTTCGAGATCATGACGGATGCATTAGATTTTGTGGTCGGGGCTGTATTAGGACAGAGGAGGAATGGACTTCCCATCGCTATTCACTATGCCAGCAAGACCCTAGATGATGCGCAGAGGAATTACACAGTAACAGAGAAGGAGATGTTGGCAGTAGTGTTTGCACTAGACAAATTTCGATCTTATTTACTTGGCTCCAAGATCATAGTTTATACAGACCACTCAGCTATCAGATTTTTGATGGAAAAGAAGGATGCCAAGGCACGCCTTCTTAGATGGATTCTTTTACTTCAGGAATTTGATTTGGATATTAAGGATAAACCTGGAGTAAAGAATGTGGTAGCTGATCACCTCTCCCGATTACAGTCAGATCAACCTTCAGATGAGTACACGCCAGAGATCGCAGAGAGATTTCCAGACGAGAGTATCTTTGCGGTGACAGAACTTCCGTGGTATGCAGATATAGTGAACTTTCTGGTCACACAGAAAAGTCCTCAAGGTTGGACGAAGAACAGAGTTGAGAAACTCGTTTCTGAGTCACGATATTACCATTGGGAGGATCCGATTCTTTTTCGCGAAGGACCGGATTGTGTTTACAGGCGATGTATTCCTCAGGAGGAATATAATAGTGTCCTCACTTTGTGTCATTCTCTAGAATCAGGAGGACATCATTCAGGGAAGAGGACAGCGCAGAAGGTACTACAGAGCGGATTATGGTGGCCGACTCTTACCAGAGATGCTTGCACATTCGTGAAGAGTTGTCCAGAGTGTCAGAGAGCTGTAGGGACAGTCAGTGCCAGAGATGCAATGCCGATGCGACCCGTCATTATCTATGAGATTTTTGACGCATGGGGCATAGATTTTATGGGACCGTTCCCTTCTAGCAGCGGCTTTGAGTACATACTTCTCGCTGTAGATTATGTTAGCAGATGGGTGGAGGCTATACCCGCACGAACCGCAGACAGTAAGACCGTTTGCAAGTTCCTAAGGGAACACATCATTTCGCGGTTCGGAATTCCTCGTATTCTTATCTCTGATGGGGGTAGCCATTTCATTAATAAGGAGGTGAAGAAGCTAGTGAAACAGTACAGCATCGATCACAGAGTAGCTTCTCCTTATCACCCACAGACGAATGGCATGGCCGAAGTTTCAAATAGGGAGGTAAAATCAATTCTTCAAAAGTTAGTACGACCGGATAGGAAGAACTGGTCACTTCTTCTAGACCAAGTTCTTTGGGCTTATCGTACTACATATAAGACTCCCTTAGGTACTTCACCATTTAGGCTAGTTTATGGAAAGCCGTGCCACTTGCCCGTAGAGATCATGCACAAATCTGAGGGGGCAATTCGAGAAATTTTGATGGATATGCAGAAAGCAGGAGCCAAAAGGAAGATAGATCTGAATGAGCTGGTAGAAATCCGCAATCAAGCATACGAGAACACACTGATCTATAAGGACAAAGTGAAGAAATGGCATGACAGACACATCCGACACAAGAGCTTTGTTTTTGGGCAGAAAGTCTGGTTGTTCAATGCAAGGTTGAGAATTTTTCCCGGCAAATTAAAGAGCAAGTGGGAAGGACCGTACATAGTCAGAACGGTGCACGACAATGGCAGTATTGCGATATCAGATGTGTCACATGGTGCAGAACCGTTCGTGGTTAACGGGCAGATGCTGAAGCATTACGTAGAGACTACTGATCATCTGGCCCGAACTAAAGTGATCTATTTTGTACAGGAATCATGATCATTCTTTTACTCCTTCTTGTACAAATCCTTTTGAGCCATTCGGAAGATTCACAACACTTGTATATTCTTCATAGACCACAATCGTCCCCGTTTTTGCTCGTCTTCTATGCTTAAGATACCAGATCCTAAGTATAGGGGGGACCGATTGTCCGCTGATTTACGTTTTATCTTTGTACTAATTCTTTTGTATAGCCATTCTTTTTCACGAATCACTGATCCCCAATTTTTGGCTACATTCTTTTTATACTTAGGATGCCTTATCCTAAGTATAGGGGGGACCGAGTGATTTCGATGATTTCGTATTCCTTCCTTTTGATTTCTTCGTTATTTATCCTTTTCATTCAGTCATCCCGTTTTTGCTCTCTCATAATACTTACGATGACCAGATCGTAAGTATAGGGGGGGTTGACTGACATGACATCGATATCCTTTTTTCACCCACTTTTACTTAGCACGAGTTATGCCCTCCTTTTTTTCTTTTGACGCTATGAGGACATAGCTCAAGCTAAGTATAGGGGGGTTCGTATATATTGTATATATACTTTCGGTCATAACTCGTACTTTTATGTATTTTCTATATCTATAAAATCCATAAAAAGTGGGTACGGGTTAATTTAAAAATCCATTCTCTTATTTATAAAATCCTGGTAAATAAGTAAAATATGCTTAAAAATTGTAATTAAAACTTGTAATTAAAATTTGTACTTCAAATCTGTATAATACTTATTTAAAATCTTATTTAATAAAACTTGTATAAAATTCATTCAACCCTTGTAAAATACTTTGTAGATAAAATTTGTAAAATACATTAGATACTTAACTTAAATAAAATTTATCTTGTAAAAATTGTAAATAAAACCCTGTTTATAAAATTCATAAAATCCATAAAAAATACAATGTCCTAAAATTTGTAAAAATTACAAAATCCTTAAAATCCATAAAAATGAGTAAAATCCAGAAAATATACTTCACAAAAACATGGTTGCATTTGCATTCGCACTTTTCAGAATAAGTTTA